>PVLA01003925.1:0-193785 GCA_004027455.1 Hydrochoerus hydrochaeris
TTTCTTTTCCTCTCTTTTTTACAATAGCAATTACACATTTTGGTTTTATTACTCTTGTAGTTCTTATTTACTTTTTACACTAGAGACACAATATGATATTTATAAATATGATTCTTATTTATTTCACTAATGAGGATAGTCTCAAGTTGTCTCCATTTGCCTATGAAGGCCTCAAGATCATCCTTTTTTATAGCTGAGTCATATTACATTGTTAAAAAATGCCACATCTTTTTCATCCAATCTGCAGTTGATGAGCATCTTGGTTGTTTCCAGGATTTAGCTATCACAAATTGTGCAGCTATGAACATGGGTGCACATATATCACTGTGATATGACCTTTTCAGTTCTTTGAGGAAAATACCCAGGAGGGGGATAGCTGGATTGAAAGGGGCTTCCAATCCTAGTCTTCTGAGAATTCTCCATATGGATTTCCATAAAGGTTGCTAGGAAAGGATTCTTGTGAGAAGCTTGTGTGACAGTGAACCAGAGTGCTGGTGCGTGGAGGCCATAGGGTTAATTTTACAGATTTTATTTCTGTTAATTTTCTAACATGAAATAAATGTAAAATGTGTATATTTTTAAAAGAACAGGAGAAAACAGTAAACATCTGGGAGGCAGCATGATACTCCATGTATCTGTTGCGATCCATAACACATTAAACCTCAAGGGCTGCACGCAGCTAAGAAGCTGGGACTCCGGTGAGAGAATCTTTCTCTGAGGTATCTGAGCTTTCAGTCTCACCGTCTCGCTGGTGTAAGCTCATCCGATGCAGTGGTAGCGCTCCTGGCTCTTTCCACAGCTCAGGGATCTCGTTAAGGGCCACAACCAAGTGCTATCAAGTGATTCTGGGAGGGCAACGCAAGCTCATCAAAACAACTGTGACAAATGTAGGAAAGAAAGAAACCCTTATTTATTTTAGGAACATGGTTAGTGCTCTTCTATCTACACTGAATTGTAATAACTCAAATAAATCTGGATTAGAGATGAATAAGAAAGTCAGTATTTCAAAAAGTTTTTGCAAGTCAAAAGAAATTTCCAACAGAGTGAAAAGAAAACCCAGAGATTGTGAAAATAGCCAACTGTCTATCAGACAATGGACTTCTATATAGAACATATAAAGAATTTTTAAAAAATCAGGCCCCAATATTCAAAGACCCAATCAAAAAATGGGCATTTGAGATAAATGCATACTTCTCAGATGAAGATATACAAACAGCAAATAAATATACAAAAAAAAATGCTCAGCATCACTGGCCATTCAAGAAATGCTAATTAAAACAACACTGAGATTCCATCTTACTCCAGAAGAATGGCCAAGATCTTTGATTCTGTAACTTGAACAACTACTTCTAAGATAACAATATGTAATATCAACTAGTAATGGTTTCTTAATGTTATTTTTTAAAATTCTGTATCATTTCTGCCCTTTTTCTTTTTTGCTTTCTTTTAAATAAAAAATGCAAAAAAAAAATCAACCAATAACAAATGCTGGAGGGGCTGTGGGGAAAAAGGAACATTTCTTCACTGTTGGTGGGAATGTAGGCTGGTGCAACCTCTGTGGAAATCAGTGTGGAGATTCCTCAAAAAACTACAATTAGAGATTGTAGTTTTGGCCCAGCTATCTGGCTTCTTGGCATTTTCCTGGAAGAACTGAAAACATCGTACTGCAGTGATATATGTGCACCCATATTTATAGCAACACAATTTGTAATAGTCAGATCTTGGAAACAATCCAAGTGTCCATCACGCAAGGAATGGATAAAAAAGATGTGGTATTTTTATACGATCAGGTACTACTCAGCTAAAAAGAAAGATTGCACTGAGGCTTTTATAAGTAAATAGAGATGACTTTAGACCATACTCATAAGTGAAATAAATCAAACTCACATATGTAAATACTATATTGTTTCCCTAGTATAAGAAACTGAGAGAACAAATATGATCCATAATCTACAATAAATATTGTGTAAGGATAAGAAACTGCTCAAAGAGGAAAAGTGAGTGGGACAGGGGAAAGGAGGGAAGAAGGAAGGGAAAAGGAAGAGGACATAAATTGTGTGTATATAGACATAAGATAACTAAAATGACCACACTACTAATTGTATTAGTTCTCAGAAAAGAACAGTTAATACTTATATGATTAGATCAATTTTACATGCTTGTATCTAATAATCTAAGCAACCCTTCTGAAGGTAACAATATGCAATATTATAACCACTGTTAAATTCCTATTATCTTGTTTTGAAAATCTAAGCTGTTTTGAAAACTGTTATTGTTTTGCATTTGTTATTATTGCTGTTGTTTCTTCTTTGCTTTTTTATTTTTCTTTTCTGTCTTTTTTTCTCTTAAATAAATGAGTAAATAAATAAAAATAAAGTCCATATTTCCACAAACTTCTACTCCAAATTAATTGAGAGAATCCATAAGAGAAAATACCCTGTTGGGGGATGTTTCCATCACATTGTTTGCTATGATTTTCCTTTAAAGTTCATATAGATGTATCAGTCAGTTTTCAATTTCAGAGGGTCAAAAAAACTAAAAAGTCAATTTGTTTACATTTCATTACATCCCACGAACAATTAACTTGTTTTAGATAATCTACTGCATAGCACTTTAAAAAGAGTAAGAATACCACAACCAAGCCTGATGGAAAGGTATGCATTCAACCTGTCACCCATGCTTTCCATGAAGAACTCCAAAAACATTTTTGAAGTTGTCATTGCAGTTAAAGTTGGAGCCACACGACTTCTGATTCTGTGCTGTTCTTTATTTTCATCAATACTTTAATAGATGACCACAGAGATAGATGACCACAAAGCCAGTAAAGAGTTATTTTCTGTTCATTTACATAATCAACTAACTTATGCTCATTCTTGTTTGTGACCCTACGAAATATCTTTAATCTCACTATGTGCCAAACTGCTATTCAAAACTGTAGTTTGTATTGGGACTGAGGCAACATCAGAAGTAAACAGGCTTGGCAGCACCGATACAAGTGTGTTTATCTTTCCAGCTGGCTGGAATTGGAAACTCTGGGAGCCACTTAAATCAGATTTCATAATAAAACTGAAGGGCAAACTGTCTGTCCTGAAAACTTTTTCACTCAGTCTGTTAGGGTGGGCTGTCTTCCCACAACAGTGCAGTTTCATTTCTTTAACACCTTGCTCCAGGAGAGGAATAGAAATAATTCACATCACTCACTTGTTAACTTTTCCCTTCACACCAAGGTATGCAAGGGTAATCTTTGCATCTCGTCATGGTTAAAAATGCTTTTAAGTATCCAAATGAAGGAGTATTTTATGATGGTTGCAAACTTTGCTGCCTAAATTTTGCTTTAAGACTTCAAAAGGATTCCTCCACAAGGCAAAACTGTGGAGGGAGCTGTCTGGTTCAGGGACTGCCCTCCTGTCTCCAGCCTCGTGAAAAGATGCACACAGCCTATCCTCCTGCCCCCGCCACCCATTCTGTCCATTTACTAAACCCCAGACCACCCTCCGCAGGATCAGTGAGAAGGTAGTCCCTTCTGGACCCAATGAGGTCTACACACAGGTTTTTAAGAGCCTTGTTTTTTCATTATTTGTCACTCAACCTGGCCTCACCATCTTGGCTTCATCTCTGGCTGCCTACTTTGTCCCCCAGATGGAACAGTTTTTTGCTCTGGGTCAGTGGTTTGCAACGTTAGCCTGTCTCTGAATGACCTGGAGGCCCACTGAAAGACGGATCACTCACCTGCAACCCCCAGGGATTATGATTTCGTAAGGTTAGTATGGGGGCCGGAAATCTGAAATATTTTACACAAGTTCCTAGAGGATGCTGATGTTGCTGTTTTAGGGATCATATTTTGAGTATCACTGGTGGGCCTTTATGAAGTGGATATGGTTACTTGGATTGAGAGAACAAATAAGACTCAGACACTTCTGTCTTGAATTCCTACTGTTTGTTCATTCACTCTTTGTCTCATAGAGTGAGCATGCATCTGACAAATCACATACTATGTGAATCCTTCTTTCCAGTTTCATTTTACTTATCTGTAACATGGGTACAGTTTTTTCCAGGACTGTCAGCTGGGCTAATATCCCTCTTAAGAGACAATACCAGTGGCTGAACACCTGTTTGCCAACGACCAACATATGTGACTAACTTTCCTTTGCTGTCTACATTCCCCATCTACCTCATATGACCTCGAGTCACATATTATTTACAATGTCCTCTGGAAAAAGAAGCACTTATATGACATATTTCTGCCTGGTTCTACATCCTATATTTGTGGTTCATTGAAAATATTGGTAAAGAAATTATACTCTCTCACTAACCCCACATGAATACTGGAGTGGAACATAACAGAAAATAAGCAAATACAAATAAAATAAAGAAAATAAGCAAATAGATACAAATGTAAAGGGAAAGAATGAAGAAGCAATTCTGCACAGAACAGAAACTCAGCCTGAAGTATGAGGGGCAGCAGAAATAAAATTTATCATCATGGTAGAATAAAGAAAAACGTTATCAGGCAATAGCTGCTTTCTTTTATCCCTTTTGCTTCTGGGGGATAAAAGTTCCTTCTAAAAACAAATCAAGAGAATACAGCAGTTTTCTAATTCCTCCTCTCCCCGTTGAGCTAGGAGCAATTACAGGACCTCAAAGATAAAGAAGGCAATGTGGGAAGGAGCTGAAAAGAGGGATGGGGAGAGGAAAGGAAGAATGCATGTGAAACCAATTACAATGTGCTCTTGAACCAGAGAGGTACTTGAGAAGTCAAACTAGATTCTTCTAACATTGCACTTTTTGGAGCATAACTGAATGTGCTGACCCATGGTATGGTTCACTGTCACTGATCCTAACCTTCATTTGAACTACAAGGAAGACAAACAAGGACCCAAAATTCATCTACTTTCGCTTGCCTCCTCCTTGAGATAATACAGAGCTAGTACTCCTTGTTTCTCTAAGCCCCTTTTGGTCCTTAATCATATGACCTCATTGTGAACAACAGATGGGAAGATACCTTCCTCTTGGTCCACAAGTTCTGGGTAGTGGAGGATGTTATTTGCATAGGTTCACACAGTGAATCTCATAAATCAGTCTAAATTCCATTTTCCTGTTATTCACTTTTCCAAAATACATCTCATACTTTCTACAAATATGATAGGCTGGACCGCTTGGAATATTTTTGCTTCCTATGTGTTCCCAGTAGGCGCTGTGTTGTGTTATATCGTAACAATGCACAAGTGTTTCAGAGTTAAACAAAATTATCATTTCCTTTATATCTCAAACCAGTTCTGCTATTATTGTCCTATTATTTCTGGAGCCTCTTGAGAACATCTCGTCTATGTAAACTGTAGCTCTCCTGGCATACTTTTGGTAGCTACCCATAAACTTTTCAACAATAACATCAAATAGGCCATTAAGGGAAAAGGAAGAAAATGTGTTAGATGTTCAATGAACTTATAATGAATTACAAAAAAGTGAGATTGGACCACCTTTTTTGAAATTGTCACTCTTATGTACCCCAATATTTAGATCTATGTATTAGTATTTATTTTCCAAGAGAACAACCTGAAGAGACAGGTAGGGGATCACTGTAGACCACACTTGTACACACGCATTCTCATTTCTTCACGTACGCTAATAGTGACAGTCATATGAGTTATAGTAATCATCAGATACAATTATTATTTTTATTTTACATAAAAAAGTTTAGTATAAGGAAGCAATGGGCAGATTTTTAAAGCCACTTAACATACAAGAATCAGAATTAAGACATAGATATTGTGGTGATAGTGTTCCCATGGGCTCAGGGTCCTTTCAGGCAACTAAATCCAACTTAATGATTCAACTGAAGCATTATCAATAAAGGCAGTATCATCAAGTGAATATGCAAATGAAAGAGACCAACAATCTAAGGGGCACCCACAAGTTTGCTGTGGGGAACTGTTGTGTTCTTTAAGCTGTGGTAAACCAGTGCTACAAGAAACCAAGAAGCCAAAAAAGCTACCATAAAAGGAGCTCCACTTTCTTGCTTTCCTGTCTTTTGACCTCTTGCTACTGAAGCCTTCCACTAGCAAAACCTACCTCCAAGCCACAGGGCATAGAAACCTGAGCCCATGGAGTCAGGAGAGAAGGTTACAGGATGGCCAAGCAAAGTAAAGATAGGCAGACAGAATAACCAGCACACCCCAAAGATTATAGAAAGATTATCGAAATACATGATGGCAGGAAGCATTTCCCAAGCCACTGAGCCAATCTACTCAAATGAGGATTTTTTAAAAGCCTCCAACAATGCTTTTAGTAGAGTACTGTCTCTGGCTTTTATAGAACTATCCCCCCAGTTAATTTATTCTTTTTAACAACTGATAACACATCAGGATATGCACTTAGCATGACTTTTTCAGCAATTAAGTAAATGTTAACTCTCAAATTGATATGTCATTAGGTATTTTGGTAGAATATTTGACTCATTGCCCTGACGCTTGCCTTTCCATTTGGAGGAAATGGCAACATTTGTAGGGAATTGACGATAACTTAGGCAGCACTAATAAGTAATGTCACTGTTTAAATATCCTGTAGGGCAAAATGAAAAAAAAAAAGTAGAATTATGATTCAACTCAAGCTGTACTATTCATTTCGTTCAATTTGGCATTTTCCTTTAGCGGCTGTAGAACCAGTTGGCTGAGATCAAATGGATAACAATGAGTGAAGACTATTTCCAGTGAAACAAAGAAAAAAAGATCTAACTTACTTCTACAATGATTCTATAACATCAGTGCATGCTGCAAGCCCATTTGGTTTGCTGCAAATTAGTGTCGCATTTCACGTATTTATCTAATTTATTCAAATATCTAAAGCAATATCTAAATCATAAGCAAGGTGAAATAACATGAAAGGATCCTTAAGTGAGGCTAGAAATACCTCACTTTCTTTTTGCTGGTGTAAAATCTAAGAAGTTTCTGTTTCCTTGTGGAAAAATTACAGGCTCCACAATGAGACAGACAAGAAGGTGAATGTTAGTTTTCCCCCCACTGGCTTTGTAACCGTGGAACATTGCCTAATATTTTCAAGCTTTGCTCTTCTTGTCTATAAAAGGAAAGCAAATAATTTTTAATTTCTTGAGGCTTTTGTAAAAGTCAAAAAGGTACCAGTTAATATGACTTGTTCAATATATGGTGTTTACTGCATAGGAGTTGGCATTAGTTATTGTAAAATGGTGTGCAGTAAAGGAGGCATTTTCACTTTTGCAGAATTATACTTTAAATGAAGCATAAAACGGATGTTGGTTACATCAGGATGAGCCCCATTCACCAGAAAGAAAGAAAGAAAGAAAGAAAGAAAGAAAGAAAGAAAGAAAGAAAGAAAGATACAACCTGTGAAAAATCAGAAAAAAAATCTGGAAATACTCCTTCTAGCCCACAATGTGCAGGTTTTAGTAGGTAAAATTCTAGTAAGTGCCAAAATGCAGTCATCAAGCACCATCCACAGGGAAGAGACCATGGGTCATTCAATGATCGTGTTTTCCTGCCTTTGGATTATTTAGAAATTGTAATCTCTAGCAGCAAAAGTAACAGAAACTACTCTAAATGTGAAGGTGGACAAAATTCCCAGTACGGGAGAGAGGAGACAAGGTAAGTAGGTTGAGACTTGGTCACAGGTGTTCAGGCAGGAATTACTTGAACGGGTTGGCAAGCCCAGACACAAAGCCACAGATTTCTGTACCGTAACTTTGGGATATTCAGGCTACTGTATTATATAGGGGATCTCTCCATTAATATTACCAAGGACACAAAAATTAGAGGTTTCTTCTTGCTTCCCTGTAAAGAGATAAACCCATTTTCTTCTGCCTTTTGTCTCAGATCAAAGTTATGCTTATACCTCCCACAGCGTTCCCATCTGAATCCCCAGGAAGAAAGAGCTGCCCTTCATCTGAAGCCACCTCAGAGCCAAAAGGGGTAAGTGTCCTGTAGATTCAGGCAGGGTTAGCCTCTGGATTCAAACAAAGGGACTGAATGCCTTTCCGTTCTTTACCATCACATCAAAAACAAGATGTGAGCAATGGCCCCTTCTCTGATTCCCTTGGCAGGTGCTTTTATTATCGGCCGTCTCCTAACTCGTTAGAGCAGGACAGGGCTCCCCAGCACCAGGCACACCTCGGTCGGTCCCTTGGAAAGGGCTAGAGAATCCTCCACTTCACAAATATTTCCAGCCTAAACATTTTGTAATGTTTTGTGCAAGATCATTAATGTAGCAATTTAAAAAAATAAAGCATGTTTTCAAATAACACATTGTGAACTGTATTTTAAAAACTACAGTTTAATAATATCCATAATGTATGTATAAATCAAGTTTAATTTTGCCTATTAAACAAATAACATCTGATGTTTAATTGACTTTGTATTTAATGATGCTAAAAAAATAAGATTTGTGAACAGACAACTTTTGGAATGTTAGGTTTAGGATCAAATGAATAATAAAATGGACATTAAATTAGGGACACATTTAAATACCAAAACAGGCAAACATAATTGATAATTTGATTTTTGAAATGTTAACACATTATGCATTTAGAAAGCAAAATGGTTTTGATGATTTTTATGTGTTGTTTCTAATTTATGAGATAAGACAAAAGGATTCCTGCTGCTCGGTGCAAGCAGTTATCCACAAAAACACATAGAGGATTACAGATAGCCTTTGCTCCTTCCAAACAGAAAAGCCAAATTGGAATAAATGTCACTATTTCCCTGTTTGAAACTTTAAAATGTCCTTATTTATTTTTAATTACTAACTTTTACCTAATACACATTCAAAAGTCATTGCATAAAATGGAAGTTAAAGTGTCTCCCTTTTTAAACACTTTTTTAAACAATGATTTTAAAATATATGTATATATAGTGTATCTGCTAATGTAGCTATTCTATTATATTTTTCATGGCCTTCTTTTCAATCTCAAATATGCATAGATGCAGACAATAGTCTAGTTACTATGTCTATATATACCATCATGTATACATATACAAAAATATACATAATTAATACATAGGCATGCATGTGTTTGCCTTGTATGTACATGGATACACATAGATGTATAAAAATAGACATTTTTATGACTATGTTTTAAATGTTTTATTGAAATGAACTTAGAAAATGTTATTCATTTTATTTTCCATAAATCTAATTGTAGCATTGTTTTCTCTTTAACCAATGGTTTGCTGTGTGTATAAGTTGAAAAATGTGGGTTGGGAATATAGCTCAGTGGTATAAACACCTGCCTGGCAAGTGCAAGGTCCTGAGTTCAATTCCCAGTACCAAAAAAAAAAAAAAGTTGAAAAAATGTATCGCTTAGAATGGAAAATTAAAATAATTTGTCAGCTAATTAGGTTTCAACCAATATCAAAGGACTAAGTGACAGATCCATAGAATGCTGGTTTATGTGTTTTTTATTTACTAGGTTTTCATTCAAACTACATCTGCAAAAACAATTTTTGGGGTGAATAAAGTGGTTATATTAAATTGATGTATCAATTGTCTTTGAACTAAACAGAAACTTCCAGAAACTCTTAAGTGCATAGATTAAAAATTCTTATTTAATTTCCTCACTAATCTTTGAAAGAGAAAGAACAGACCAATAAAACAGTAATCATCTCTGAGAAAATTACTGGTCAACTGTACTAACACTTAATATTTACAAAGGAAAATGGATTGTAGTAAAAAATCTGATAAACTGTTGAACTCTTTTTTTTCTTAGTCAGCAGTATCCAGGCATATTAAAAAAAAAAAAAAGTTTGCCTAAAATTTTCCTGGTTTTAGAAACGCCAGAAAGCCAGTCATGAAATTCATCATTCAAAAGCCCCAATCCAGTAGGAGAGATGATCAATTTTCATTATTATTCAAATACTGCATAATTCAAATTGAGTCTGCTTCTCATTCCAGTCCTCCAGCAAGATTCAAAGTATTAAAATGGGATGGAAAGAAAGAATTGAGGAATTTGCCAGGATTACATTTCACAGATAAAAAGCAATGTCACCCCAATAAGTTCTCTTGACTATTCAGGAGAAGCAGAATGTAAGGGGAAGACTTCCCAGAGAAGTCTCTAAGACTTATATACAGAATGGAGGTTATCCTGATAAGAACAACACAAAACATGTGAAGTGTATCGCTTATTTTTTTTTTTCATACAGCAATTTTCCTGGCCTTATTTTTAATTGCTTCTCATAGGAAAAACTATTTTAACTCTATTATTAAATTTGTAAGCACATATTGAGGTGCAGGCTCCATTTTATCATAGGCACATCATAAGAAATTTACAAGGACCTGAGGAGTTAAGTTTTTATACCTTACCATCAACATTACTTACAGCAGAGCTAGGACACTGAAAAATCTTTTGATTAAAAGGAGACCTCAGAGAAACATCAGCCTAGCTGACACTGTCTTGATAATGATGTCAGAGAAGACAAAGCTACACAAGGCTGTATTTATATAGATGTAGCCAAAGACATACATAATTAGCTTCATTATTAACTTACCAAAAACACACATAGCTGTTTCTTTTGAGAATAAAATTTTAATTAAGTAATGTTGGTTGCAGCAGGTAAGGGCTCTTGGAAATCTTACATAATAAAATTTTATGAACAGTAACTCCTCCATGGCCTGGAAAATCATGATGAAGGAGACAGTGGAGCAACTTAAAAATAAATGCTTATAACTGCTCTCCCTAGGCGGGAATATGATGTGTGATACCCATTGCTGAACATCCATTGATGGCTCAGTGGATGCACATCTAAGGCCAAGACTGATCAAAACATTTTGGGAAAAGAACCAAGAACAATCATTGTTTTGTTTTTAAGAAATAACTGGGCCATGAGAGACAATATGCTATAGTAAAGACCCAGACTTCAAGAAGGGTCCTTGAATACCCTATAGCGGTGTCCTATAGCAGTTCCTGTCCACTGTCAGCTACTTCCATCATCTGTGGCAAAGAAGGAGACACAGTTAATGACATCAGTCCCAAAACATGAAGATTAAGTGATTACATGCCCTTAAGGACACTGTTTGACATATAGGAAGCACTCAAGCTGTTTAAGGTTATAATTTTAAAAAATGACGTAAAGTTAGAAACTTACTGATTGCTAAGACTATGTCAACCCCAGAATCCACTGAAAAGGTGTCATACATGAATAATATGGTTTCTTCTTCTGGTGACATCTTTTTAAAACTTATCTTCAAGACTTCTTAACTACTAAGACTAAGAAAATCTCACTGCTTATGGTGAAGATATGGCTAAGAAAGCTATTTTAAAGCATTTTTATTTTGCTTTAATAAAAACTAAAATATTTATATGCTGGGCAAAAATAACAGAAAGAGAATAGTTCCAGGCTGTGTTTCAGAAGTGCAGTGCTGGAAGGGCCGCAGATCCAGGCCCTGGCATGCACCATGAACTCCGCAATCAGCAGTCTGCCCATCCAGACTAATTCTAGGCTGCATCTAACAATCTGTGATCACCACACAGATGATTGCCAAAAATAAAGTGGGGTAAGATGAGAGGAGGATTATATCTCACACAGTAAGTTCACTGGACCAGAGAGAAAACATGACAGCTTTGACGATGGCATAAGAGAGCTATGACAGAGAATCCGAAGCTTATGGGTCCACCCAGAATAACATGCATTCGCCTCCAAATGCAGAAAAGATCATGACTGCTGATTGTCACGGAGTTGACCACCACTGATGTCAGCTCTCAACTTTTCCTCATGTGCATGGCGCTGAGCAGGTACTTAACCTCTTTTGGTCTCCATTTCCACATTATTAATAGAACTATAAAATTCAAACAATTAGGTAACAATTAGGTAAGTAAATAATAGCTCTCACAGCAATTTCTTAAGCCTTTGAAGGTATCTCAAACTTCAATATCTTTTTATCTCTCTTCCAAGAACAACCAATACTGATACTAGGAACTTCAACTAGTGCCCCAAAATAAGTCAAGTTAACTTGTTCAAATTATCAAAATGTATATTTCTGAATGGATACAATAACCAGCTGTAGTCAAAATTAGAATTTTAGTGGGTTTATATAACAGCTAGATTTGCTACTTACAAAGACAATATGGACTGGACTAAATTTGATATTAAGTCATTTTCACAAAAAGAACCTTTCTAAGTGTGAGTTGGATATTCTTGGTATCTGTTAATGTGAGTCTGTATCAGTATAACTCAGAAGGGGGAAAAGACCAAAACAAACAAAAACCCCAATTTAGCTTGGATACATAATTCAAAGTCTTTTAACAATATTGTGTTCATATATATGACACAATTTTAAAAGTCACTTTTCTTTTTTGTTTCTTGACAGTCCTCTTAAGAGACTGCTTCTGTGTTATTTTTCTTTGCCTCGCTTTTCCCACTTTTCTTACCATATATCCTGCAATATAATTCAGTGTCTACAAATAACAAATGTGCAGCATTGTGTTAACATTAACAGAATTCTCTTTTGAAGATTTGTAACATCTTATTTCTCACCTGTTATACCAAGGTATAGAGGCCACGCACACCAGTGTGCATCTGAGCCAAGTAACTGACCTAAAAACCGAGTGGATGGAACTATGACCCGCAACAATTCTGATTGCTTCCTAGCCAAGTGTGATTCCTGGTCCTTGGGGGAAACGGTCTCCACAAACTTAGAGAAAACACACTCTCTCCTAGGGGAGCCTTGGTCACACACCACATAGATGAGCTCTGTGGCTTCAGGTAAGGCATGTAACTCCAGGGATCTCCAGGGATCTCTATATCTTTAGGTTAAAAATGAAAATACACTGCGACCCCTCCAGCTCCATCAATTTGCATCTCAATGGTTTACCAGTATTTATGGAAATCATACATACTAATTAATAACCATTAAATCATTCTATTTATCACACCAACAGCTAATTCATTGATCAAAATGATATAGCCTCCCATTAAAACATAAATCAAATAGGAGACACAAAATGTCTACTAAGACATAAAGAACCGTGACAGGTGGATGCATTGAGCTGATTACCGCCTACAATGTTAATATTTTATATTTAATTCTTTTGTCAGGCTACTCAAAATGGTGCTTAGCAATTATGATACCAATAAAGGCTGACAGAATCATGGTCCATCAGTGAAAACCCGTAATCAAGTGCATCCATACTTCTAAAGTTTGGGTATGTCTCCACACCTTTTCAAGAGTCTTCTAAAACCATGGTAGCAACTGTTTTGATGCAGTTAATGCTATTTGTGGTAAAAAGAGCCAAAACCTATTTCCCAATGCTCCTTTCCCAGATCCTTCAGCAGGAGCCTATATTTCCAAGAGAAAGGACAGCCTGGGTTATAAAAGCATCAGATGCTCCCTGAGGCTAAGAATCCACAGCCACTTTCCTGATCTCACTGACATTTATTCTTAAGAAAACTAACACTGGTAAAGCCAAAACTATTCTTTTTTATGCCAAGCTAGCAAAAAGAAAAGCCATAAACAGAGTAATTTTAGAACTCCAAGGGACTGAAGATTCTCATTTCTCCTATAAGATTATTGAGAAACCATGTTTGGGGTTAAGCTTGGAAGCCGAGCATCACATAAAACAAGTTTAGTCTTGGTTGCAGAAGAACAGAAAGAAATATTTTTTCAGATGAATATATTACAGACAATGAGAGAGTGACAGAGAGAGAGAGATTTGAAGAATTATTGGTGGTAAACAGCTTCATTTACTTTTCACTTAGGCTTAACTTGACACTCAAAAGAAAAACTTCTTTATTTTAGCCTTTTGTAATATTTGTAACATATAAAATTCCTAATTCTTTTTCAAACTAAACCTTTAAATGAATTGAATACTGTAAACTTTCATTCTGCTACACAAAGAATATGACAACTTGAGAAAAAGTTTTAATAATAAAATTATTATAGCAATAATATTATAATATTGTAGTAATTTAGAAGACCATCCTAGTGGAAAGACAAATAAATTAGAGTGATGTGTCTCTTAAGCACTTAAAACTGTAACAATCAACATGCCAAAATTGAATTTTTAGTACAAAAACAATTTTTGAATGGAATTCTGTAAAGCAAATAATAATCTATAAAGTCATGCTACTTTTTTGAAACTTGTAGTCACACTTTACCTGTGGGATCTTTTGCCACACTTTCAACTACCCATAGTCAGCTATGATTTAAAAATATTAAATGGAAAGTTCCAGAAATAATTAATTCATAATTTAAATTGCAAGCTGTTCTGAGTAGGGTGATACCATTCCACACCATCCACACCATCACGTGTCCAGAACACCTACTCTGTTTATGTCCTTGGCTGTTAGAATCACTTAGTAGCTGTGCGGGTTACCAGCTTGATTGTTATGGCATTGCAGTAATTGTGTTCAAGTATTCGTTATTTTAGTTAACATGGCAACAGAGTGCAAGATTAGAGTTCCCGGCAAATCGATATGCCAGAGAGAAGCCTTAAAGTGAAAAGGTAAAATATCTCCACTTAATAAGGAAAGAAAGAAGCTTCATGCTGAAATCATTAATATCTACCGTAAGAATAAAACTTCACCTATAAAGTTGTGGAGGAGAAAAAAGATATTCATGCTAGTTATGCCTGTCATACCTCAAACTACAAAAGCTACTTCAGTGGTGTGTGGTAAGTTTTTAAGGCAAGATTTAAAAAAGGAGTTTATGTGGGTGGGTAACACGAACAGAAAACGTGTCCCAGTATATGTTATTCCAGAAAGCATCGAACCTTTTTGAAGACTTTAGCAAGCGATGGATACCACGAACTCAGGAACATAAAACTGATCATTGCTAGTCATGCATGATTACACTGTTTTAAGGATAGATTTTTCAACTGAAAAATATAAAACTACTGGAGAGAGTCAATCAGCTGATGCCATATTTCCCTCACAGTTGAATTATTGTTCCTAACTTATAAATTAGGCTTCATTATAGGGGTCTGCATCTGTAGGGAAACATCATAGTGTATATAAGATTTAGAAGTATCTGTGGTTTGGGAGTTGTGGAGCATATGATCTCTACATATAACGGGAGTGGTGTCTGTCTCTTTTATTCAAAGACTAAAATCTATTAAAATTAATGACATTACTGTAAACCAAACATCGCCTGTCTCTTTTTATAGTGGTAGTCCCACAAATAATTGTTTGTTTTTTTTTTCTAGAAAAAGATGTACACTCTTAGTATCTCAGTGCTGGGTAATGTTACATAATATGCATATTTCTTATCTTGTGAAACTGAGTATATCTTTAAAAAGTGATAGTTCTCCTTCTGCATACTATTTGGAATAGAATTTCCACACTGAATAAGTTCTAGAAAATAGGGAATCAGTTCCCTTTCATGAACTCATAGAAAGAAAAGAATAAGGTGAAAATCTGGGAAAAAGAGATAGGCAGAAATGGTAAAATTGCACATAGTTGGACCAGATAAGAATCTGAATCTGACTCCCTATACCCACTCTCCGCCGTTCCCTCTTTCTTTTATTGTGCACACAAAGACACACTGCAGTGCATATAGGATTGGGAAAGGTACGATCCTTGATGGACTTGCATTTTCTTGGGTTAGGAATAGAAAGACAAGTGGTTAGTAGAGGCAGAAACTATCAGAAAGTGGAAGAATTAGAAGGTGAAATTCATGAGATGACCACAACTGAACTTGGAAGGATGAGAAATTTGCTAGGTTGACTTTTGGACCTAGGATTTTGGACCTAGGATGGTACTTTACCTAGAGGTTGGAAAACTGGATTGGAGATCCTGAAATTAGATATAAAGAAGTGCTTTATAAAATTATCAGTAATTTCTATTGAGTATCTTGATAAAAAATCAGCATTCATTGACTTGATTAATAATAAATTGAATTGTATGGTAAAACCAAAAATTCCGTGACAGCACATGTAAGTCCCTTTTTCATCACAAATGTGGAAAGAATTTAGGTTAATTTAAACATTTTCATGTGCCTTGTGAGGAAAAATTTGACCTTGAAACAAAATAGCTTCTAATTTTAGAACTTTTATTTATTCTTTCTTCTTAGAGGGAATTACTGAGACAATTACAAATAAGAGGTTTTTTATTAGTAGTACACAGGAAGTGATGGTAAATTAATTTATAAATATTGAAAATCTTTTCAGCCAAGCTAATAATATGAAACATTGCATTGCCCATGATGCTGACTAACATCCTACAAAAATATTAAAATATACTTTCTTCATTGGGAACTTCATATAGTGTCATTATATAATTAATATCCATTTTCCTCTCAGGAGCACAAAGAACTTACATCAAGTGCATTCTGAATTCAGATTTGGATGCTACCAAATCATAGAAAACATGAAAGTTGGTCTCAGAGATCACTAGGGGCAAATATTTGATTTCACAACTTGATTTACTAGAATGATTGTCTAGAGTTGACAATAGAGATGGTAAACATCAAGCTTCTCCAGCTCATGCATAACAAATCTAATGGTCTGTGCTTAATCCCATCTTTTTCTGGACTATTTTCACTGGAACACTAAAGCACTGAAAAGCTAAGTGAAGATTAACCCCGACTGCAAGCATTTAATGTTCACGTCATTTCAGTAATAGAGATAGAAATTGCTGCCATAAAATAAACAAGATTAAAAAGTGTCCCACTTCTTGATGAAGTTATTAGAATATTCCCTTGCATTATAGGTATATGAAGAAAAAAATATATATATGGTGAGCTTCTTAATTTCATTTTAGGAAAAGGGTTATGATACAGTACAATTTACACAAATAAAAGTCTTGCAGAGCATTGTATCTATGGAGCATGAAGATAACTTATTGTTCTGGCAAATGATAAAACTACTTATGGTGGCAGCTCTGATTTATTGAAGCAATTCAAGTATACTTGGAAAGTATATTAGCTTTGCCTCTGCCCACAAAGGGCACATTTGAACAGGGTAGAACACTCCAATGATAAATTACAGGCTAGAACCAAGTGAAGGCAATTGGCACATCAAATGCCTAAAGGCTCCAAATTCCAGCATAATGTATGTTCCGTGATGAACCCTCACATGGAGGGGTGTCTTGGGCTGGCAAAGAACAAATTAGCATCTGATTGTAGTATTTGTTGACAGTGGTTGTTGTTCCTTTTTAATAACAAAGCTTTACTTGTTTACATCAATAAGGAGATTGGTACTCTGTTATGCATTCAGAATTATCATAAGTCTGTGTGTCATTACAATTTTTAGTAATGGAGATTTACAAACTAGTTCCAGAATAAAACTTGGCAGAACCAAATGAATAAATTCCAAAATGCCCAAAGTCCTCTTCAAAGTACAAAAACATGCCTCTAGCTGTGTGACCAAGCACTGAAAACCTAGAATGCTAATTGAAGACGTCTGAATGGAACATTCTTGACCAACTCTGTGTGGTACCCAGAGCTACATGTCCCTCAGACATTGCTCACTGTGTGTCAAGCACTAAGTGCCAACAATTTAGTTAAGCAATTTATTTGGATTATTAGACTTAAGCCTTGATGGGCTAATCCTAGATTATCTTTATTTTACATATATAAGAACACTGAGGCACTGGTTATTAATTTGTTCAAGGTCACACAGCTATAAATTATAGAAATTTGGACCCAGGTAATCTAAATTCTTAGTTGTTATGTTGAACTATTCCATCTCATAGGATAAACTATCCATGTGTAATAATTATTGAGGCCAACTGATTTAAAATAACTTACTCTCCCTTTTCTTAGTAACTTTTAGTCTCAGTTGAAGGAAACTACTTACATTTAATTTAATTGAGTAACCATTGAAAATATTCTGCTTTGGTTTACATTTACGTATCAATTCTTTATTTCTTAGAATAACTGAATTTTGTTACTTGACAAGAAAAAGTGTGGGAAATTTTGTCCCTTATACACCAAACTAACAAGAAGCCTTACTGACTTATGTCAGTGCACTGATGCTTCTGGATGCAATAAATTGGAAGACCAAGGCAAAAGAGAACATTCAGTTAACTATGTGTTATAGTATTTCCATACTAACACGTTTGCCTTTTGTTCTCAGCTAAGCCTCTTAACTATCACTCAGAATAAGACTCAGACACATTTCTAACAAGCTTTGTTATCACTCTCAGCCCAAATACAGTAAAAGAGAAAAAATGTGAGAAAGGTTATCTTGCTTAGAATTTGACATTTTGGCAGATATAAACCAGGAAAAACAACTGTACTATCAGGAAGAATTATAATTGACTTTTGAGAAAGAAAATTCTAAATATAAGAATATATATATGCACAAATATATATAAGTATATATGCACACGTATAAGAATATATATACATATATGTAAGTATAAATGTATATACTATATGTATCCATATATAAGTACAAGAATACACACATACATACGGCACATGCATGTGTGTGGGTGTCGTTACAAAGGTTTTGAACTCTGGTGCTGAAGTCTCTGTTTGGGAAAATTCTTGTTATTTGGACACGTGAAATCCCCAAGGATCAGAATGGCTGGATGGTGGGAGCAGCATCCCTGTGGAATAATCCACGTCTGCATCTCCAAGACATCGTCAAATTTCTGTCTGGTGGTCTTGGTTGAGTCTCAGTAAGCACTTGTTGAAATGAATAAATGCTTAGTGACAGAACTGTTCCACTTGCATTTGGAAATCAGTTACAGAAACCATGTTCTGTACACTTTACTGCTTCCAGATTTACTAACACTGTTGGTTGTAATGTTATTCTTTCTAGGCTTCACATATTGGAAATCCACTTTATCTTAGATTCTCCTTTCTATCATTTAAAAATAAAAAACTTCACTGATTCTTATTTCTACTCAGATAGTCCTCCCTTTGGAGCATATTAAAATATACTTTTTAAAACTAGAGAAAACACATAATGGACTGGAGACAGACTTCGCTGCTCTCCTCGGTGTGAGGAAGTAATGCAGGAGGGCTAGTCCCTGATAGTAAGTCCCTACCTTTACAGGGTGCTATTACTTTTAAAAGAAGCAATAGAAAGCATAGAGGTCTAATGTGTAGAGCTTATAAAGAGATTTGCCTTACAAGGAGCCAAAAATATCAAGTCAGATACCATTTTTCCCATTACTTTGCCTACACTTAAGTATCATCTACCTATCCATCACTGCACATATCCCAAAACAGAAAGAAAATAAACATTTGCTGTATCAGATAATATTCCTGGCAGCCTAGATGCCTTCAAAAACATGGAAGGGAATTTACACCCAATTGGAACCTAAGGGTATTCCTACCAACATGGACTTCTTTGAACATGAGGAAGTAAATAAAAATGAGAAGAATTTTCAAAGTGGCCTAGCTTTAGGCTAGTGATTCTTCAACATTAATTGTTTGAGAATACATCTAGGAAAAATCGATCTGTGTAAGCACTAAAATCTGTTGTGTTTAGAGGGGAAAACTTTGGGATGAACCTGGAGAAACTCACTCTCTTCACAAAAATTGTGGGGTCCATCTTGGGGAAAGGTGTTTCTCAGTGTTCAGCGATTCAGAAGGACCCCGTTATCTACATTTCTTTCTTTTTTCGTATTTTTCTTTTTGTCTGTATTTCTTATAACCTCTCCGCACGTCTCCTAATCCTAATGCCTGAGGAACATCACTGGAGAGACAATGTGTTAGGAATCACGAATGCATACTTTCCCTATGGTTAATTTACATCACATTATCACACTGTTTTAGTAGGAATCTAATATCCACAGTGTTCTGATGAGTTCTTGAATTTTAAAGTCTTTAAAGTTTCAATTTGCTTTCACAATGCTTCCAAATTCTGCCATGTACATTAACACAGCCCCGATCGATCAGTGAAGTTTATTCAGGCTCCTTTAAGACCAGCAGACATCAAACTCCCCGATTTATTTTTTTCTACTTCCTGCTCTCGTTCCATGGCTGTTAGCTTCCCAAATAAAGCCATCTGTGGTGATTTTACAGAAGCTCTGCCTTCCCTGGAGGCTCTTGCGTTCCCCAAATCTAACTGAGCTTCTGCTATAAATCTAGCAGAAACAGCCAGATGGCAGTTGTCATCGTACGAGTTGCTGGCTGTCACCAGCAGGCGCATGGACAGAATTCAAGTAGTCAGCCTTCAAAACAATGCCACAAGATCCGGGTCCACCAGTGTGAGCTGAGACAGAGGGCAGCTTCCTGTGATGCTGAGAGCTGGCATTACTGATTCACATAACTTAGAGTCAGCCACTGTCACCGCAAACCATGGCAGCAACAACAACAACAGCAACAACAGCAACAAAAGGCAGGAAGGAATAAAAGGCAGGAGCTGGGTATCATTTTAGCCTATTTTTCACAGTCCTTTTTGTGTCTTTCAAATGAACCCAAGTGTGTCTTCTTGGGCTTCTAAAGTTCAAAAGATAGACACAAAAATACAAGGTGATGTTTAATGTGTGCCATCTAGTTCCTGAAAGTGTCACGTAATTTTTACAATGTTAGATGTGCTTCAAAATGGAATCACAGTGTAACTGTTTCTATTGAGGTTAAATCAGGCTGGTATAAAAAAGAAAGAAAAGAAACCTAAAGTGTGTCTATTGACATTATAAAAATACTTTGGAAAAACACATTGGTTTGCTGGGTCCCTGTTTCTTCAGTTCTTCAACTTACAAAGAACAAGCTAAGCAGAGGGGCTGGACTGCTGGCATCCGGAACAGGGAGAAAATAACTTCAGTTGTTTAATCCACATGAAAAGGAAAAAAAAAATGAAGAAAAAGCAAAGGCAAAAACTAAATTTCTTTTCTGTTGTACTGAGAACATCTTCCTAAATAAGACAATCACTAAATTGGCAAACACAAATTCCTAATGTTTCAAGCTGAACAGGCAGTTCAATTACTCAGCAAGAGAAGAAAAAGGCTATATAGCACACTAAAGTAACCAACAGAATCAACAGAATAATTCAGAGATCAACAACTGTATGTGTATATTCTGCACATTGCATTGAGGAAGGAACAATACAGAGTGTTAAAATGATTGAAAAGTCATTGAGCTTGAATCTCAGTGATGTGAGTTTATTGATTTCCTGGGCCTACTGAGAGACTAGGACTTCATATCACATCAGTTTATTTCCATACTGTGGAGAAAAGTCCTTAGAATTGGAATTCAGAGTAGATTTACCTCTTTATAGATCATACATCATTTGTCCTGCCCTTTTTAATAGGAGGAAAAGAGCATTTCCTACTCACGAGGGCTTATTTAGAAGCACACTTAATAAAGATGGCATAAGTACTGCCAAACTAATACTTTAATTTCCATAGCAGTTGCCAAACATGCCATTCCATTGCACTGGGGTTTAAAAAAAATCTCTTATGCAAATTTGAAAGACTGAAAATAAATGCAAAAATAAATGCTACTAGCCATTTACAATTAGTTCATTTGGGCAATCACATTCATATATACATATGTGCACACTCAAAGCTACACACACACACACACACACACACACTTCATAAACTCACTTCCGCTTTGTTCACTGAAATTCCTATTAATGCCCAGCTATAGGCGGTGTAATGATCAAGTGCCCCTTCCATAGCTGAACTGTTGTCCTTAGCAAGTGACTCATTGTGGGGTCTTAACGTCAGTAGCTGAGCTGATAAAGGCCTGAAAACTTGCTCCCGTGTGGTCTCTGGCACACAGCAGGCTTGATGGGCACTGGAGAAGGAGGCAACGAGGAAATGTTTCCATGGTATTTTTTTTTTTCCACATGGCTGTTGTCAGGGAAACTGTCTCTTTTATGTGGCATTTTTCAAAGAGGCACTTGAGATAGACTTCAACTCGGAGAGTAAGAGCACCTTAAATTGTGTCATTTTTACAATAAGAAATTAACAACAAAAAATCCTTTGACAGAAGGTTGCAAAATAGCCTGAGAAACTTCCAGAGTTTCTCTCCAAAAGGGAAGGAGAAGCAGCATGCTGTTCAGGGCTCCCTCGAGCTGTCCTCCAAGGCCCTCCAATGACAGAGGCAATGACAGGAGCATATCTCGGTCACATAGACATGTTATGATCAAGTATTGTTAAAAGAGTGCCACTCTCAATAATGGGATTTTAATTGTGCATTGTTGCTAGTATATAAAAATATGATTCTTTTAAGTTATCTTTGTATTCTGCAGTATTGTTAGATTAGTTCTGAAAAGATTTTTTTGTTTTGGTTTGTTTATTTGTTTTGTTTTGGTGTTTGTTTCTTTTTTTGAGATAAGGCCTCACTATGTAGTTCATGCTCGACTTGAACTCGATATGTGGCCCAGGCTGGCCTTGGAATCACAGTCATTCACCTGCCTCAGCCTGCAGAGTAATGAGAGTACATGCATGCGTCACCATGCCCAGCCAGCTCTAGAAGCATATTTGTAGATTGTTTATAAATTGCTATGAAATCAGTCACGCCATCTTCAAATACAGTTTTTCTTGTTTAAAAAAGTGATGTCACAGAGCCATTGTTAGAAACCAGAGACTGTAAAAGTCAAACAATGTGCTTTAAAAAATAAGAATGTGTATTCTTAACAAAGTGGCACCATTTACTTTTACAGTACGTATTTGCACCTATAACATGCATACACAGAAGTGTGAAGAAAGAAAAATAGACAAAAATAAAAATTTCTTGTGTCACAGTTTTTATCTCTTACACCATAAGTACTCTTTTGTTTGTTTTTTTGTTGTTGTTGCTGTTGTTTTTTTATACCAGGGATCGAACTCATGACTGTGAGCTTGCCAGGCAGGCGCTTATGCCACTGAACTAAATCCCTAGCTCTTTTTTTTTTTTACAATTTATAAAATGTTCTGTCTGGGCATGGTTGTGCACATCTATAATCCCACCACTTGGGGGGCTGAGGCAGGAGGATCGCCTGGAGTTTGAAGCCTGCCTGGGCTACATACTGAGTATAAAGAGAGCCTGAACTACCTAGCAGCACCCTGTCATTAAAAAAAAAAAGTTGTATACACAAAATAAGACATGTAGAAACTATAATTTTGATTATTTTTTCTGAATCCTCACCACAAATTTCAGCTGGACAGGAACTTCTTTTCTTCTAATTTATTTTTTTGTTTTCAGATTGTTAGCTGGATAGGAACTTCTTTTCTTCTAATTTATTTTTTTGTTTTCAGATTGTTCTTTTTGGCTAATCACCGTCTCGCAAAACCCCATAAGCAAAAGATGAGAAGTAGTAGACCTCAATTAGGGGAAATTAGGTCTCCTTCAAAATTCACTGAAGATTGCCTTAAAGACTCTGACCTCTGTATCATAATAACACACAATAGTTCACACTGCTTATACCAAGTAGCATGCTATCACCTTATAGATTGTTTTCCATAGGAAATAAAGTGCATGCAAACTTACAGGGAGCTTAGCTTGATACATTCACAAACCAGAGTGTTTGCAATGTGAGCTCCCCTGCAGGGCTTTGCATTCTTCAGGATGTGTTCATGCTCTATTCTGGCTACTCTTTCCTATATTCACTTTTATTTTCAGAAGAGTGATGACCTACAGTGATTCATAAAAGGTGTAATGGTGCTAAGCCTACTGGGAAAAAAACCTAAAAAAAAAAAAAGAAGAAGAAGTAAGAGCATCTGGGAGAATATTTAAAATGCAATTTAATGTGTCTCCGGGTACCTTCAAGGAAATGATGTGAGAATCTGGGGGAGGCTGTCCCTGGCAATTATGAATTGGTGGGAGTCCTTGAAGGGAATCAAACTCTCGTTCAGAGTCAACATGGATTGGATGACAACTCTGAACAGTATGTGGATGAAACCAGGGGGACAATTATTGTGGTTTCAGGGAATTGGGAAAAAACAAAAGTTATGAATGCCTCTGGGCTTTGCCTGCGAGCTCTCTCAGTGAGCTGATGTGCGTACAAGCGTCTGCTCTTGAAGGTACAGTGCTGTGACAACTACTACAATTACTGACTTCATTTGCAACCCTAAAACCCTCATCAGGTTCTAAAGAGGAGGAAGGAGCCACTGTGTATTTTTTAGAGTTATACTAACTCAGTGAGGCATACATGATACTATACATTGGCTGGCTTCAGTATCGTTGCTGGCTCCACTAGTAAAATTAAAGTGTCACTTAGTCGGAATAAAGGGCCATCAAATGCAGAAGAGTTAATTAAAAGTTTGATCCCATGCTGATGGTCTGGAAAAGAGGATGTAATGAATAAAGTAAATTCATGCTGATTGATTTTGCTGAGTTTTTATTTGTGTTCATGCAGTAAATCGCCATATCTACACATAGTAGGAAGAAAAAAGAATTTTAAAGAGAAGCATCTTATGGGGCTGATACATGTGAGGCAGTATCTTTTAAATTTGGTTACTGTATATCACTTTATATTCAAAGTTGGAACATCACTGAATTTTTAAGCAAATATGAGTGCCTTAGAAATGAGAAACTTAAACACCAACCAAAAGCCTAAAAATTTCCCCACAGGTACCACTGCATTTGAAAATTTGGGAAGCAAGATAAAAATAACACTACCCAGGAATTTTTAATCACTAAAAATTTCTACATTAATTCAAGAACCCAAGGGCCAACTTTACGCTAGCTCTAGGGAACCAAAAAAGAGCGTCAGACAATGTGAGAGTGCGGAGCTCTTTGTGCGGTATGTCCACAAAGGCAGAAAATCCTACAAATCTTCCGCATGATTTGAACGTTAGATTATGAATGTCCTGTCTCAGAATGGAGAGGAGTGTGTAGGACACAAAGAAACAAAATCAGTGAATCCAAAAGAAGACAAAAAAAAAAAAAAAGCAGACAACTATAACAAAACATGTGAAAGGGCTTAAAAGGGAGGAGCAGAAAGGAAAAAAAATGAATGAAGAAGTTTGCAATAAAAAAAACTAAAAAAGGAAGTTTGCAATGTGATCCTCACCTCCTGGAAAGCTGAAGCTGGGGGTCAAGACCCTACAATGAGGTTGAGCACTAAAAACATGCTCAGAAATGACCCTGAATAGGTTGAAGAGGGGTATAAATGCCAAAACATAACCAAACCCAAGGACACATCGCAGAGACAGAACCTAACTAAATGGATCATCGTAGTAGTATCAGAGTTCCTCTACCTTGATTCATCTTCAATCCACAGCATAAAAACAAGAGGAACAGGAGAAACAAGGAACTATGATGCTTCCAATATTCTCCAACCTCCCCAAAGCTGATTTCATGGACAATGAGCTAGAGGAAACTGTAGGCAAAGAACTAAAACAGAAAATGGTAATAATGGTTGAAAAGATAAAAGAAAAAAGGTATAAGCAAATGCGTAAGATGTTTTATCCAGCTTAAGGAGGGTTTAAGTAAACAGATAAAGAGTTGTGCCAGCAAAATATTCAATAAAGAACAAGCAACCAATAAATTATTTGAGTTAAACTAGACAATATAATACAGGAATGACCACTTTGGAAAGGAACTAGAATGTATAGAAAGAAAGAAAGAAAGAAAGAAAGAAAGAAAGAAAGAAAGAAAGAAAGAAAGAAACAAAGAAGGGAGAGACAGATACAAAACATTGAGTGAAAATGATGAGTAGCAAATGACCAAAGTGAGGATACAGTGACAATAACAGAAGACAGGCTGATGTAGCAGATCATGGACTCAGTAATACCCTGAAAACTACAAGACACCATGCAACTAGGATCTAACAGCTCTTAGGTGACAAAAAAAAAAAAAAAGAGAGAGAGAGAGAATTGTAAGAACAAAAGAAAACTTAGAAGGTGAGTTAAAAAATATAACTATCTGTTCAATCAGGAGTAACTATCTTATTTTCACACACAGCAGAAGTCAAGCCAAAACTGATAGCAAAAAACAGCAAATATACTACATACTGATAAAGGGAAGAATTTAGAAGATAACAATTGTAAATATGCACTCTGAATGTTAGCATACCCAAGTCAATTATCATGAAATTTCAATAATTGACTCTTACAATTAGGTAGGTCAAACAGACTAAAATAAAATTAACCAAGAAACATCAGTTTTAAAACAGATCATTGAACAAATGGATTTAAAATATACCTACTGTGTTTCTTCCAACAAAAACAGAAAACACTTTTTCTCAACAGCATGCAGAACTTTTTTTCAAAATAGTCCATATCTTAGGCTATAAAGCAGGTTGAAGTAAATAAAATGATCCCCTGCATACTATTGGATCATAACAGTGTGAAGGCAAAAATAAATAGCAAAAGTAAAAGGACTGTGCAGAGATTAAATAATATGTTATTGAATAATCACAGAAGAAATCAGGGAAGAAATTTTTAAAAATTAATAATCAAATAGTAATGAAATTACAACATACTAAAACCTATGGGACCTAATGCAGTCACTTGTAAGGGAACGCTATAGCTGTAAATACACACATTAAAAGTATCGAGTGATTCCAAATAAATAGTGCATTTCAAGTTCCTATAAAGCAAGAATGACCTAAATCTGAAAGTAATTAAAGGAAAGAAATTATAAAGATCAGAGTGGAAGTTAATGAAATTGTGACTAATCAATGAAACAAAAAGTTGATTCTTTGAAATGATGGGAAGGGAATCTGAAACTGGTGGAGACATCCACCCTCTTTTGAAATCTATGTAGAAATGTTTTTAAAAATATTTATCTACATGGCTTTGTTTCTTGTCACCTCTTTCCTTATCATCCAAAATTCAACTCTTTCTTAGTTCTTTTAACCAGCCACTGTTTTCTGAGAATAGAAAATTGTCATAATTTGTCTTCTCATATTTTGGTTATAAGTTTTTGTTTTGTTTTTTGATTTTTTGAGACAGAGTCTCTCTCTGTAGTTCAGACTTGCCTTGAACTCACTATGTAGCAGAAACTGACCTCGAATTCATGGTGATGGTCCTGCCTCTGACCCGAGAGTGGTAGGTACTCCACCATGGCCAGCTTTGTCCTCCCATCTTTACAGAAACGTAGAAATCAGAATCACACCATCCATACTTAATGAAATAACAAGTGAAAATATAAAAGCAAAAGACACAAAAAATGCAATGCATTAGAGCAACTACTAAAAATATAAATCCCTTTGATTATAACCTTTTTAGGGGCAGAGAGAACCTGGTCATTTAGAAGGTTTGGACAACTAGAAATTCTAGGCCTAAAAATAGTATGATTATTGGTCCTAACAATGTTTACCTTTCTCTTCACCTAAATGTAAGATTTTTTCATCTCCTTTCTCTGAATAGGATAATTATACCAATTCATGGGAAAAGCACATGCAGATTTCCATATAAAACTTCTTCAAATCAAGATTTTAGAACAGCATGTTCCAGAGGGATATGTCCTTGTGACTCACACTGAGCTTAACAAAAATCAGACAGACAATAAAATGGCCATGTAACTGTTTGATAACTTACCCTCTGCTTCTGATAACATAATAACGTAGACACAAAAAATAGACATCACTCCTTAGAGTTGTCAGGTATCATAACCTTCACATTATTTCTCCGAGTGAGCATGAGCACATTATTTTCTCCAAAAATATGTATATATATTATGTATATTATTTTCTCCAAAAATATGTATATATGTATATTTAAATATCAAAATGTTTGAATATCATGACAATTAAACAAATAAATCCTTTTTATAATCATCAAGGTTTGCAGAAGGTGAATTAAGACAGACAAAATCCCACTCTCCCTAAATGCATGTATTTTATTGGTCACACAGACATCCCACATTCCTTCTGTGGCTCTGATACTGTCTTTCCCTCTTCAGATAACCCTGTGGGGAAAAGTCAGGTTGAGGAATATTATAAGCATAAAGAATGAGAAAAAGGAAATTTGAAGCAGAACCTGTCTCAATTACCTTGACAGTGATTGTTTAATAAGCCAAGCTAAAAATATACAACTCACTGTCAACCTCACTCAATTACCTTTGGTAAATAAATTTATAGTTCCCATTAAAACACATTTTGCCCTATCTCAACTGGGTTTCAGAAAAGCATTAAGAAAGCAATAGTGTTCTTTCATATTTAGAGATGTAAATACCAACAATATACTATTACTAGGGAAATATCATTTCTAAAAGAAGAAATAAGAAAGCTGAGCACACTACTCTATTGAATTTTTCGGCAGACCTATCACCAAAGAAACTTGACTTTGGCCTATTTTTAAATATATTTGTATTGCACAGATAAGCATAAAATCCTAGCAGAATGCCATTAAGTTCACTCCACTGCTTTGCACTCATAAGTAATTGGAGGAAAGAGCTGTCAAAGGGGGTTTTCAGGGTTTTCTGTTTCTTAATGATGGAAATTGGTTTCTAGAGAAACTACTAGGGGAGGGGAAGTGAACCTGGGCAGCGTGCAGGGAAAAGAGCAAGGGAAGATGGAATAGAGGATGAACACGATCAGCGAATGAAAATATCTGTGCAGCAATGTCACAGTGAGCCTCATAATTTGTATAATTGGTATATGTTAATAATAAAATAAATTAATTTCTGTGGGAGCATTACATTAAATTTGTGGAGACTCTCATATCACTAAGCACTCCATAATCCAAATATGCTATACTTCTGAAAGTGGGCTTGAGTGTTTGAATTTTAAGAAATTGTGCATATTCACTTGCTGATGTAGACTGATTTGTTGGGGGCCATCGTACTCAATTTCTTAGCATTTAACTATAATTTTCCCCTTTTTTGCACTTGAATTGTATGGCTGTGAGATTGCCATTCAGCCTATTAAATGTTCATACAGCTTTCATAGAGGCAGCATATGCTCTACCACAGACTGATAAACCATGAGGAGATATGGCTAAAGAGACAGACATGTTCCTTCTTGGTCTTCCTGTCCCACCTCCCAATCACTGAAAATCCCAAAGGAAAAACAGGTACACATAAGATGCATTCCTTCAATAATCATGACTTCTGCCTATGTCATGGAATCATGATATATTGAACTTCTGTTTCAAAATTTAGATGTGTAAACATTAACATATTCTAAATACTATCTATAATTCATGGTCTAGACATTTTTATTACAAAATAGTAGAATTATGGATAACATACCAACAATACTAAATCAGAAAGTGACTTTGGGTAGATATCTTCCCTTTGCATCAGGTTTTGTAGGGAGGATCATATTTAAAAATGTTTTGTCCATGACCTTGTTCTTAGCACTGTGGCCCAGTGTCTACACTCCTCAGATGCCTACTAGAAAAGTAGAATCTCTAGCACCAATGCACAACTACAGCACTTACTACTGTATTAGCATGCACTTTCACATGACCTGGATAGCGTGTATCTACATTAAAGTTTGAGAAGCCCTGGCTATAAAACTACCCTCTTCTCCAGTGTGAAGGACGAGGAGTGGCATTGACAAGCTCAAGTTAAGAACCGACTTGCTTGTGAAATGGATAGCAGGAACTGAAGGCAATACCGCAAAAAATGGCAGGTTTTGCTCCTCTCTGGAACAAGAAAACTAATGTGCTATTTTAACATTCACATTTCTGAGACGATGACTCCCTCCCTCCATCTCTACAAGTCATTAAAGAACTCTCTGGACACACATGGTTTCCTGGACAGAGAATGGAGATTTGAACCAGTGGTTAGAGTGTCACCTCTAGATCCCTGGATTACACGCTATCTTATCAGTAGCAAACTTCCACAAACAGAATAGCTGTTTCCTGACCTGACTCTTCTTCCCTCATCATTCCTCCCCATGTCTTTTATTTACATATCTTAAAGTCACTGCAGCCTTCCTTATCTGAACCTATCATTCCTCTCTTTGATTAACTGGACAGTCAGAAAGCCTGTTGCATGGCTTTTTCCATCTTTTCTGTCAGGGAAAAGGAAGAATAGGGTGACTTTTGAAGAATCTCCAATTACTCTCTGATGAAAGGTGACAATTTCCAAATTATTGGAGATATTTCCACTCAGACTTGTTTGCTCTTATAACTCACATGGGTTAAATAACTGAATTCACATGTTCAGATCTTGAATCTCAGTGTTACACTGAGTAAGCCTGCTGAATTTCTGAAATGTGTGCTTAACACTGAATCCATAAGCACTGAGTAGAAGGGGCCTGTCTGGTCCTGAGAACAGAGACCCCACACTGAGGAGGAGGCTGAGCTAATCTCAGTTTCCTCACTCAGCAGAATGAAGTATTCCTACTCCATTTCTAATTATACTAGTGAGATCTGAGAATGGCTGATAAAGAGAGTGTCAAAGAAAAGTCCAAGTGAGTTTTGTTTTGAAATAAGTGTCGGGGAGCCAGGGATACATCTCAGCAGCATAAGCATCTGCCTGGCAAGCTCAAGATCCTGAGTTCAATTCCTGGTCCCAAATAAATAAACAAGTAAAGTAAGTGTTATTTTCTACAAGAGATTCCAACTCTTAATATTTCAAGGCAGTTGTAACATTGTTAACTCATCACAGAAATTTGAGAAAAACAGCACAGAAGCACATTAAATAGGCTTCAGGGACCCTCACAAAAGCTGCTTGGGGTTTTGCAATATGAAATATTCTTAAGATTTCTTTTCATGATTTTCTTCTGAACTATAATTTGAAAAGTAAAATATTTTCATGAGGAGTGATCTATGAAACATTTTTGCCCCCAAAATGAAGCATTTAGTAGATACTTGGGATGAGGAGAGGATGGATGAGAAAAAAATCTTTTAAAGTAGAAATTATAAGCATCTCTCTAGTTTTCAGAATCCACTCCAAAACAGTTGCTGCAGTTACAACTGAAATTCATTAAGGGTCTCTCAAGTTTTGTCCTCTCTTTGCACTGCTTTGAAGCCATCCTGTCTTCATCTTGTTACACTCTCATGGCATTGGAGAGAACTGACACTCCTGTTCACTGCTAGGAAGCCTGGGTTGTCTGCTGTAAACAGTCTCATTATGCGTTGATGTAAACCTAATGTAATATAACTAAGACTAAGCCACCGTGCTGAAGGTCTAGTACCTGAGAAATACAGCAGCAGCTTATAGGAACCGCTCACTCAAAACCTAGCCTTCCAAGGGTCTTTGACTTCTAGACATTTCTACTGAATGTGGCTAACATTTCTAGGCAATAAAATATTTTGGACTCATTTAGAAAAGGAAGCAAATGATAACATAGTCCTAATGGATCCAAAGCCTCTCCTCTATCCCTGGATTTCAGAGACATTGAAGGCAACTTTTGTCTGGAGATTTCTTTCAGGACTTTAGGGGTCTTATAGTTAGGATTGTGACTGGCTACCTCAGCAATTGATAGGTCTAGAGAACAGAAAATCGAAAATCATATTGGAAATCTTGAGAACTAAATAAACGAACAAGATCTAACTGAAAGGTTTAGAACATTCTAAACAATAGTAGCAGAATATAGAGTTGTTTAAAGTATTTGTGGAGCATTTACAAAGATAGACCATATCCTGTACCACAAAAAAATTAATGATTTTATAGGAATCAAATCATAAAAATGTTATTAACTATATATAATAGAAAAACCTACAACCAAAGACATAGAGAAATAGGAAAATTCCAAACACTTGAGTATTAAGTACCACATTTATAAATAATTTTATGCCAAACAGGAAATGTCAAAAAACTTTAAAACTACCTGCAGAGTCAAAGGTGCATATTAGTGGCTGGAGTGCTTGCCTAATATCCCAAGGTCCTGGGTTTGATCTCTAGGAAAACACATACACACCCACACACCCACCCACACACACAATAAATGCATGGAAATGAAACTAGAGTATATAAAAAATTATAGAAAAAACTAAAGCTGGGCTGAGAGTGAAATTTGTATCACTTCATGGTTACATTAGAAAATATAGCAGGTCTCAGGTATGTGATCTAGATGCTTATCACAATAAAATACAGAAGCATAGCAAGCTGACTGTGAGTAGTGCGAAGAGAATAATGAGTAACGATAAGAGCAGAAATCAACGAAATATAAACAGAAAAATCATTGAAACAAGGAGCTACTTCTTTGAAAAGATCCATAAATTTCATAAATCTACCAAGATTAACAAAACAAAGACAAGCATTTAAAAATCATCAATATCAGGACTTAAGCAGAATTATCACAACATGTCCTGAAGCTACTAAAATGGTAATAAACAAATACAACTATCAAGCTCATATTTCTAAATTCTACAATTTGAGAAATGGGTCAACCTCTTGATACTACTCACAAACTTCTAAAACTCCAAAGAGATGAAATAGAAACTGTGAACATACTTATACATATAAAGGAGTAGAATCCATAATTTAAAAGCTCTAGAAATTAACATAAAATAAAAAAGTTAGTGGATTGATGTGAAAATCACCATAGTCAGGTAATCTCACTGGGAAATCTACTAACCATTTAAAGAAGATTTAGCATCATTCATGCATCACTTATTTCAAAAACAGAAGGAACAGGAACACATTCCAACTTATTTTACCAGGCCAGTATTATTTTAATACCAAACCCAATTTATTTTTTTAATATCCATTTGTAAAAGTGTTTAAGACTGTATACAGTCATTTTTGTTTCTTTCAGATATGTCTGAAATGCTGGAGAGGCAAAAATAAAGCTATGAATATTTCTCTTTAAGTCTGAAAAGAAAATTTAGAGTCGAAACCATTATATAGAAGGGAAAAATTTCTTTTCCTTTCCAAAGTGTGACTGAGCACACAATGTCTCACCTTCCCTCTGAAACTTTTGTCATTGATTAGCTTTGTAAATATAGAGCCCCACACTGGGCAGGGAGGTGAAAATTCAGAGTTCCTATTTTGCTCTGCTTTTAGGGCAATTTACTTTAGTTTTACTGAACAATCAATTAAATGTTGCCTGCCTTAGTATTTTAAGCATGCTGGTTTGATTACAACACTTTGGTTTTTATATAGTCTTCCATATTAGAAAATGCAGGTAAAACTGATGTTTTTCTATTGCTCCAAGAAAGCAGTTAACATACATAGGCATTTAAAACCAGCCAAGACTGAGTGTTTCTTTCAACTCTATCAACCTTAGCACCATGGTAATTTATTTTACCTCCCTGAGTGATAGTTTCTCCCATCAACAAACCAAGGAAGCTTATTGTATTTGCAAATTTGCGATGAGGATTAAACTGTTGGTAATAGTGAACACAGCAACTAGCCCATAAGAGAGATTGAACAAATGGTAGCAAATGATTATTGTTAATATTTTTTAGTGACCTTAAAGATGTTTTCAACAAAAGTAAACTTATGTCAACATAGATGCTAACTAAAAGCAGTACAATATCTGACTACTGAAATAAACCTAAACCATTAAGGACTAAAAGATTTGTTAATTGAAACCTGATGTTAACCTTTGACCACTGAGAAAACTGTTTTCAGGTAAGACTCTCACCTCCAAGTATTTTAAAGCCAGAATTACTTGAAAATATACAGTCATTTTAACTATACTATAGTAACTGCTCTGCTTTGTAGCCTGGTGTTATTAACAATTATCTCATAAAGAAAATGAATCCTTCACTTTTGGGAGTACTTGGCAATGCTGGAGTTGTAATAAATAATATTCCATTACAGATATTTAGAGTTTATAAAATTTGTCACGTAGGTTGTGGTAAAATACACAGTGATAGTCACAGTAATATTTGAATATCACTATGTGAATCTACCATTTGATTTCTCTAAAATTTCTTAGTATCAGTGGGTTTTACTTACAATCTTTAGTGACATTTTTCTTTGCCATGTGTAGGGTGTTTGCCTACTTATTTATAAGTTAAACAGCAAAATAACTAAGAAGAATTATGTCCCTTTAGAGGGTCTCAGTGCAATTTAAGTGTCCTGTTTAATCAATTATAAGGTGTCCACTTCCCTTCATAAAAATTCACAGAGTGTAGTTTTAAGGCATAGGAAGATGTAACTGACAGAGGTCTCAATTCTGTGAGCAACTTAGGAGAGAGAAAAGATGCTGTTTGTTGCAATTAACTAAAAGTGATGGAGCACCAAGAAGCAAATCGAAATTAAAATCTCATTTGGTTTTCAAGGACATAATGTTGCCCCACTCAACACATTTATCATGCAATAGCTGAGGATGTTATGGCACCAACTGATGTCAGTATCAGTCCGGATGGGAGAGAATCAGGGATGCAGAAAACAAGAGGAAAAGTGAGTCGGAGTTACTGTCTGTGACAGGAGCATGCCAAAACTCATCCTGAGTATGACTTAAAGACAAAGAAGTTCTACCTTCAAATTCCTGTAAAAATCCTGGTGTTTGCAGTTATCTACAGAGGCTCTTTGTTCTATAAGATGCTCTATAGCACAGAGTTACTCCTCCAGATTACTCCCCCATGTCCCCTTGAAAGGCTCTTTTGGTTTGCTAGACTGCAAAAGGCTTCCTACTTGTAGGATTTGTAGTATCTATTTGCTGTCAAAGAACCACCAAATAAGCTGAATTTTATTCAGCAGTGATTCTCTGTGAGGTTGGGAACAACATCTGCTTTCTCCAGTACAGGGTAAAGTAAGTGCTTCGGTGGAAGATGTGTTGGGATTTTGGATATTATCTGGCATGGTAAGCACAAAGACCAGAAACTCAAAGATCTGAGTAGTATGTGTGAGTTTATACTGTTGCTTCTTTCAATTTCCTCCTTCTGCAGCCCCCATAGACCACATTTGCTGCATTTGGGTCCTTGACTCTGAAGCCCTTGTATTTATGTTGAACAAGATGCCGCCCAGAGAATGCATTTTTCTTATCACAGCAGTATTTATCTCTCTTTGGAAGTGGCATTTGGTGGTAATGTGTGATCTTAGGGTTAGTCTAAGCATTCAACCTGCCTAAGAATGGGACCATTTAGGTCTCTCTGTGATGTAAAATTGTAAATTCTTCCACTATGTTTTATTAAAGAGAGAAAAGGGGAGAAGTCAAGATGGCCAACCAGTGAGCAACAGAATACAAAGCCTCCCAGGAGAAACAACTCATGTGCCAGAATAAAACACCCTGGAGAGACCCAGACAGAGGGAGATGGATCTTCCTGACACAGGAAGAAATTAAAACATAAAAAAGCTCATCAAATATATTGGGACTACAACTGGAACAGCTAAAAATTATGAGACACAGTGTTTTTGCAGTGACCCACCAAGTTTGTGCCAGCTTGAATTCTTGCCAGCCAGCAGAGCCGCCCAAACTCCTTCCCAATGCCACTCACAAGAAGCACAGCAGCGCTGAAGTCGGGGGTTGGTGAGCCCAACAGAGAGTGGAGCTGGTGAAGGGACCTTCATTAATCCATGGTCAGTGCTGGGAATGAGACACCCTCCCATAGGAAGGATGTGACCAAATGGGCGACATGTTGGAATTGGGCAGGAGGAGCCTGAACTGGGAGCAACAGTGACTTCAGTTCGTTGCTCCCTTCCCAGAGCAGATTCGTGGGATTTGCTTGGACTGGGCCATGCCCCTGGCCAGGACCCAATGAGCCATCCCAAATCAATTCCCTGCACCTAGCACACACTAACCAGGTGAAGGCCCCTGAAGTTTGGCTGGCCAAGTGGGAAGGGGCAGGCATACGCAGCTGCTGCTTACACCTCAGTGACAAGAGCAGTCAGGAGAGGGTGGAGGTTCCTTGCCAGCGTGCTTCAGAGGAAATGTGGCCAAAAGGTAAGGGGGCTGGGATCTGCACTGTAACCCATGTGGAGGAAGCCAGGACCATGACAGGAGAGAGAGGCAGGAGGAGGCCCCCAGCCCAGAACCCTGAGAGCCCTAATCCAGGAGAGGGAAAAACAAGGGAGACTGAGGGCCACAAACACGCAACATCAGACATGGCTTCAATGAACATTAAGAGATATCTTTGGGACCTTGTAGACGAGCTCAAAACTGAAATATTAAATCAGGTAAAGCAAGATTTGAGTAATGAAATGCTCTCAGGAAGCAGCTCTCAGGAAGATACAGATGTAAGAAGGGAGGAATACAAAAAAAGGAGAGAAACATTTGATAAAGAATATTAAAAAACATAGAATACATGAAGCAGATTCAAAGAGACTACCAGGAAATTAAAAACTCCATTGAAAGCTGGCAAAATGCCTTAAAAGAAACTAAGTATAGACTATCAAAACTTGAAGACAAGTTTGCAATGTGTGATCATAAAAGGAAAGATCTCTTAAAAATAGCAAGGAAACAGGCAGTAACAATACAAAGACTAGAAGATGACAAGAGAATCTACAATTTAAGAATAAGAAATGTGAACAAAGAAGCAGGAATACATATAGGCAAATTACAAAGGCTATTCACAGAAATAATTAAGGAAAACTTCTCAAGCATGGGAAAAGAAAATGACATTTGGCTATGTGAGGCATACAGAACTCCAGCCACCTACAACCAAAACAGATCTACACCCAGACATACAATAATCAAGATACCAGAAATTCAATATAAAAACAGAATATTAAAAGCCATCAGAGAAAACAAACAGATTATCTATAAAGGTAAGCCCATCAGAATCACGGCTGACTTCTCAACACAGACCATCAGATCAAGAAGAGCTTGGAGCAAACTATTCCAAGCCCTGAAAGAAAATAATCTCCAGCCCAGATTGATGTACCCTGCAAAACTGTCACTAGAAACTAATGGAGAAACAAGATGCTTCCATGACAAAGTGGAACTGGGGAAGTTTGTGACCACCAATCTAACCCTACAAAAAATACTGAAGGACATTCTAGAGAGAGAGAAAAAAAAACCAGGATTTTAGGGACAGTGGCAGAAAGGCTTCAATGAGTGGGGCAGGCAGTAGAATGAAGGAGAAAAGTAGACAAACAGGCAGAAAAATAGCATAGCAGAAATGAGGCAGAGAAGGATAACTACAATATCTAACATAGATGGCCTTGAAACACTATATTGCTAGTAGTGCACCAGGTTTTAAAACCCACATTACTCACACTACTCTGCTTAGATGTATTATATTCTGTTCCAGTCATTCTACCTGTACTAGATTTGAGGGCACAGACAGTAATCCTGAAAATAACAGGATATAGTACAGTAATCATCCTTAATTTCCTATTAACTTAATCTAAAGCTCTGTATAACCTACACTGTTTTACCATGACTGATCATAATTGAATCTGGATCGCTGTTTTGTATTGATAGATTTTATTCAAAGCTGTTATGATTGATAGTATCAAGTCTGAGAGTACAGGCAACTGCACTTAAGATGACAAGATTCACTAAAATATCCACTCTGGTTTGATTATTACCTGCCTTTGAAGTTTTATACTGTCTATAATGTTTTATTTTTACTAATATTGTTATGTACTATTATATTCCATTATGCCAGATGACATAGACAATTCTATTGAAGATAATAAGAAACAACACAGTAATCATTGTAGATCACCTTGTACTGTGGTTTTATACGACTTTTTGGTTTCAAGTTTTTATAGGAATTTGTTTTGTTTTGTCTTGCTGTTTTGCTTTTCCTTCTAATACAGAAAGGATGGGAATACACGTAGAGACTCATGCGTGTGTAGCTGTCTGCACTCTTGCTGTTTGGGTACCTATTTTGTGTGCTTTGGTTCTGTAACTTGAAGAGCTGTTTCTGGGAGGACAGTGTGTGGTGTATCAACTAGTGATTTCTTATTGTTTATCTTTGTTTTGTTTTTTTTGAAATTCTGTATTATCTCTACCCTTTACATGCTTTTGTTTCTCTTTAAATTAAAAAAAAGTTTAAAAAAAAGGAGAGAAAAATGTCACATGTCTTGTGATGTAACTCAGTGAAGTGCGTGGAGTGGAGAAATAGCAATGTAAGAGTCAGTCAAGAACTAGAGTTGTCCTAAATTTAAATCTGTTACCTCTATTAACATATAAATCTAGCTTCCTCTCTTCCTGAGAGTTTAACAGATTCCAGACAGTCTGCAACCACATACCTTTATATGATGACTCTCTACCATAAGACTGAAATTTCTCTTGGAAAAATGTCACATATGCCACTAAACTTAATAAAAACAAGATCATTATAACTGGATAACTGCATCTTCCACTTTTAAATGCATGCATAACCAAAAGAAAACTTCTTCATGGCCTCAGGAGTAAGGTCTGTTAGATTATACCTCAACATTTTGCTGAACATAAGCAAGAAAAAATAAGACATCTCAAAATGCAAGTAACACATTACCAGAGCACATAGGTAATCTGATAGCAGTCACCACCAAGGTGGTACAGATAGCAGCATTTCCAACTATCAAGAAAATATTGTCAAATACGTTTTTAAATAAAATATAACTTGAAACTTTTGTTCTTAAACATATAAAGTCTTTTGAGAGATGAAAGATTCTTTGTTGAATTAATACAATATTGAAACAAGACGAAATCTGGTCTGTTATAAGTTTTTCTAATACCTCTCCCTGAGTCTCAAAACAAATCATAACATTAACTAGAGAACATATAACCACTCACGATACAGAAGAATTTAATTCTTTATCCAATCTGACAAAATACTAGCAACATCAACCTTAGCATTCTTAAGGGTGTCTGTGACTGGCACAAATCCATGAAAAACATTTTTGATGAAAAACATTTTGGATTTTTTCATAATTTATAAAAAGTACATGCCATGTATATATTACACATATATATTTGTACATATCACATATGCATATAACATATTCAGTGCAGAGGTCGGATCACAGAGCAGGCATCTACAAGCAGCGACGGAAATCACGTGCTCTTTTCTACAACCTACTTACAGAAGGCAGATCTCCCCTCAGGCCGTCCTCAGCACAACAGTTAGCAGGTTTGCCCACAGCTGGTCAGCAGGGGTGACACCAACCTCTCCCTGGCACGTCCCTCAGCCCTGCTGGGTTTCTGCTGCCCTCTGGGTGACCGCATGCCATCAGGAGTGTGACACAGTAGGGAAAGAGACCGGTTCACTGTGAGACCTGCTACTCACTCTCGTACAGTGTATCGGCCCCCCTTCCCACTGCACAGCGCCGCCAGCTCAGGCAGGAGGCGGGCGGCCGTCACGGCGGGAACCAGGAGCAGAGCTCCACCACGGTGGGTAGCCTTCTTCTAAGGACGGCGCCGGCTAGCGTGCTATCACAACGGCTTCATATGGATTCCTAGCTTCAAGAACAGGGAAAGTACTCTTTTCAAACTGAAAAGTATGAACTAGGAAATTAGGGATGTAGTTCTCTCTCTGCTTTAATACCAAGTGAGAAGTCCAAAAACAATTTGTGGAGACTGAGTTTCGGATGCACAGCTGGAGTGCGGGCTCTGCCTCCTCCTCACACCTGTTACTTTTCCACAGGGTGCTGATCAAATGTTTTGTTAGCTTCTCTGGGAGAGAGAAACACGCCAGTTTACATTGTCAAGTCTGAGCCTTAATTCGATGAGAGCACCTACAAACTTCATCTGCAAATATAATTAAGTTGGAAAAAAATATGGAAAACAGATTGCAAGTACCTGCTTGCTGTGCTGCTTGCGGCATCTGCTGACTCCTCTGAGCGTTAAACTGAACTGAGGCCATGGGCCGGTACTGCTGGGAAGTTGAGGTAGGGTACTGGCCGGATGGATAGTAATAAACAGGCATCTGTGGGAGAGAGGGAGAAAAGAAGCAGGGGGTGAGAACCGGACATAAGGAGCTGCTGGCCAGGTGGTAGCACATCCTGTAGCCCTAGAGCTCTGAAAAGGCTGAGGCAGGACCTTGTGTCTGAGCCCAACCTGGGCAACTGAAATTTAGTGACACCCAGTATTGGAGAAAAGCAAGAAAGCAAGAAAGAAGAAAGACAGACAGACAGACAGACAGACAGACAAGAAAGAAAGAATGAAAGAAAAGGAAAAAGAAAGAAAAGAGGGGACAAGAGGAAGAGAGAGAGAGGGAGGGGAAGAAGGAGGAGGAAAAGGAGAGGGAGGAAAAGGAAAGAAGGAAGGAAAAGAAAGAAAAAGTGAAAGAAAGAAAAAAGGAAAGAATGAAAGAAAAGATTTTTTTAAATGCAATGTTATTGTAAGATGTAATTTGATTATGGTAGACGGTCAAGATGGGCTCTGATAAAGTTTTTTATGGCTGTTTGTGCGAGTTACTCCTCCACTGCCCAAGCCCTTGAATCTGTGGCCCTGTGACTCACTTTGACCAGCGTAATGAGGCAGAAGTAACGTTGAACGCTTGGAAGTCTGAACCTTAAGAAGACTTGCGACTTCAGTTCCTGCAGGAAGAACCCCAGCCACTAGGTAAAGAAGACCAGACTGTCCATAGGAAGAGACCAGACCGTGCTATAGGAGGAGACCGTGTGGAGACCAGAGCCATAGGAGGAGACCGTGTGGAGACCAGAGCCACAGGAGGAGACCATGTGGAGACCAGAGCCACAGGAGGAGACCATGTGGAGACCAGAGCCACAGGAGGAGACCATGGGGAGACCAGAGCCATAAGAGGAGACCATGGGGAGACCAGAGCCATAGGAGGAGACCATGGGGAGACCAGAGCCACAGGAGGAGACCATGTGGAGACCAGAGCCACAGGAGGAGACCATGTGGAGACCAGAGCCACAGGAGGAGACCATGTGGAGACCAGAGCCTACTGACAGCCACCCCACTGTTCAGATGTGCGGACGCAGCCCAGTTAACTCGCTCTACAGAACAGGCAGAATCTGCCTGGGATGAGCTTTAGAGTCTGCCAAAGCACAGCGAAGAGTGACTGGGATGTGACTAGTATCAAAACACATAAAAGTGGCAATGTGCTAGAATTTTGTTTTCTACCACCTTCTATGATTTTCTAATGAATAAGAATAAAAGAAAATATTCTAATTACTCTCACTGAAATTAAATGTTTCCTGTTCTGAAAAGAGTCATATGCCCACCTTAGGTCATTTATATTAGGATTATCATTTTCCATTTTCAAGCCTCTGCCTTCTCTCCTATCATCTTCTCTGGAGGACAAAAGGGGACAACCTAGCAAACAGCTTCAAAGTAGTATAGCAAAGAATAAAATCATGAATCACTTACTTGAGAACTTCAATTTTGTTTGCTATTTTATTTCCTGATTAGCTCACATCAAAGAAGAAACACGTTTCTCTTTCAATTTCGCTACTGAAAAACTTAACATATTTTCTTGCCTTAGGATAAAATTGAAATAAGGAACATTGTATGGCTCTGCGATACTGCAATTCCATGGAATTACTATGAATTATATTTCTGATTGTCTAATAATATAGCTATTGAAGAGTAAGGGCCTAAATTAGTCTGAAACAAGCATGGATAAGAATCCGGCAACTAATTCGCTTACTGTATGCCTAATTTATAATGATTTAACCCTATTACTTATTTCTTCTTTTTATGTAAAACATAAAATAAAAACATATAATTCTGGAGTACTAATAGGTTTTATTTATGTTCTGGCTAACTGTGGCCCAATTAAATATTATTACTATCATGCATCAGATATCTCCCAATACTAAGAATAAGAGCATCTATCCTTTAACTCACTCACCAGTATCCTATTTACATGTCTTTGAGAAACAATGGCATTTTGCTCCTTTAAGAAAGACTGACTCTTGATTGCCTGGAAGCTCATGAAGGTGATAGTCATTCCTTGACCTGCCACTCTACATTTAACATGAAATATAAAAATAAATTTAGGACACAAAGAAGGGGTTTGAACCCTTGAAAGTACCCTGCTGAGCATTAAAAATATTTGGGTACACGTAAAACTTTATATAAAATATATTTTAAAGCTGCTTTTTACTTTGTTTTGTTGTTTTGTTTCACCATCGCCTCTGTCTGGCACTCTCCACAGCAGAGGGTGCTCATCTCTCTGGAACCCAGGATTTCAGTCTTGGGAAGCAAGTGGGCACTTTGTCCACCCTTATCCTCCTTCAGGGAGGAAGAAAGTGAGCCAAGCTAAGAGGAATCTTTTAAAGAGTCAGCATGAATGGTTTAAAGGGAGAAAGAAGAGAGAAAGGAACAGTATGTCCAAAAGAGAGTAAATGTTATTTTTTCAACCAACCATATTATAATATGGAGACTCCACAAATGGCCAGAGTAAGACAGACAAGGAAAAAAAAAAATCAAAGAAAGAAAAAGCTATAAAAAAATGAACACTTATCTCATTTCCTTTTTGTCAAGGAACCTTTGCCTTGTATCTGCTGTATCTGCTATTTACTGCTAGTGGACATTCGGAAAACAAACGGGGAGGAAACTGATCCTTGAGTTTATTTTCTGCATAAGGTTAGCACATTTCCATCAACATCCATGGGCTGAATCTCAATTGAGTTTTTTATTTTCTCCTTTGTTCCGTAGCTATGTAACTAAATTGTGAAATATTCACTAAATTGAAAATCACCAAAGTTGTAAGCTATACCTGTCTCTGAGGTTCTTTAAAAGGGAAGTCTCTAAATGTCCAGACAGAGCATGAGTCATGAGCATCTGCACTGCCTCCTCCCTTTGGTGGCTTTAATCCACTGAAGACGGAATGAAAGGGTTTTTGTTAGAGGTGCATCAAGGGCTTCAAACTGTCTGCTTCCTCAGGACTAACACTGAAATTTCTCCACTGCTGAATGATGTTTCTCTTTCAAGCCTCTATTACACATTCTTCCAGTCTGTCTCTTGACAGCAGAAATGGGGAAGGGTACTTTGATGATGCTAGTTAACCTGAAATCTAAACTATACCAATGATTAAACTAAAAGTATTTAATTTATTGATAAAATAATGCATTAAAGAAGTCCTTTCTCCTGTAACTTAAAATTATTTTACGCATCTTTTTAAATCACACCAGGTAAGATGTATTACCTCGCTGGTGACTGAAGATTAGCTGTTAATTAATCATTCAAAATAAAATGAACGACTGAGTGAAAATCATCTCGTGATAGAGTTTTGTGTGAGTTGAAAGGAAAATAATTTATTCAAGTTGTTAAGGCAGTAAAACAAATGATTCAAAGGTGACACTGCATTTTCCACAGCTCATCCAGTGCGATGCTTCATAATTAAGATGGAATTTTCTTGGGATATGTGTGCCTTGAAAATGGACCAGAAAATGCCTCTGTGCATTTTATATCTTGACAGTAATCACATCCAATATTCTGCAAGGGGTGCCCAGGAGAGTAGCAGTGATGTTTGGTAGTGAACAGTAACACCTAATCAGTCTTTGAGAAGACAGTAAAAATCAGTGATCTGTGGTGTCTTACATGCTCAAGTCAATTAAATATGATTAATAGCTACCTGTGAAAACAGGCTTGAGCTGTACTTCCCTTTAGGGGAAGGACAGTGGATATTGGCTCTCGGCCTTCCTCTTTTGTATTCATAGAGGAGCCCTTGCCTGGAGCACCAGATTAGCTCCAGAAAATGCTTGAGAACTGATAAAGAAAAGAAAAGAAACAAAACAACAACAACAATGAAACCAATGTATTTCTTGAGCAGGAAGAGAGGGTTCAAAGGCCCTATGGGCAGACTTTTCTGTTCCCCAGGGCGTTCCCTTCCTGGGAAATCCTGTAAACAAGGCAAATGCAAATGGAAGTGAATGCTTTTTATGGATGTGCACTAGAAGCTTGGAAAATGGAATATTCCCTGGTCTTAGCATGGGCAGTTTTATTCAACTGACATTCTGAGCCAGCCGACTATTCACCAGTGATGAATAAAAGAACAAAACAAGTCCTGGCATTGGAGAGAGAATCAGATGGACAAGAAAGACTGACCTGGCAATAGACTAAGCAGAAATGTGGAGGCAGAAAAGCACCTCAAGTCAGCTAAATCACATGTGGGCTGAACAAGAAACACACCTGTGCAGGTGGAGACTGTTGCACAAATCCCTGTGGTGAAGGAGGGGCCTGAAGAACTTGCTGGGAGATGGGAGGTCCAGAGCCTGAGAAGCCCCCTGTAGAAAGTTGCTGGCCTGTGGAGGCCATGACGTAGCTTGGCTGCTGGGTGGGCTGTGGCATAAGCGAGGACTGGTAGACAGGACCCGAAGGGGGTTCAGGAGTCTCTCCTGAGGACTGCCGGCTCAGGTTCATCTGGCTGAACTGTGTGGCCATGTCATCTCTCTGGCATCCGGGGAAAGAAATGAGACAATCAATAAGATGGGCTTGGTAATGAGAAAAGCACACTGAAGAAGACACAGGACACACCCTTCTAATGGTGGGACAGTAAGGAACTATAAATTGAAAAGAAATTAAAGAAATTCTTCAGCCAGAGAATAACATGAGGGCATCACAAGAATAATCACTTCCACCACCCTGAGTCAGAGATGGTAAACTATCTGAACCAAATCTCCTCCTTTCTGTAGTAACACTTTTTCATTGAGGACCCAAGCTCTTGGGATGTTGACACAGTCAAGGAAAGCTTGGTGATCTGCTATGAGGCCCAGCTAGTCTTAGCTGATAGATCTGCCACCTGAGGCAGAGGCAACTGTGTTTATCACCACCAGCTGCTACTGTGCAGACAGAGCCAAGACTGGGGTCACCAAGCATCACATGCCTAAATCAGAGAGTACTGCTGGCTGCTTTGCTCAAGATTTAGGGACAATGCTCACTCTTCAAGCTGTTTCTGCAAAAGACCTACTGCTCTGAGGGGAGAATGAAGGAAAATTGGGGGGTTGGGGACCTAGGGAATAACTGCAGCTGGAGCATAGGGGAATACGGTTGTCACCCAGACTCGGATTTTGAGATATTCTCCAAACTCTCACACCAAGTTCAGATTCTCCTGACTTTTACCTCTGAAAGGATTCAATTCCTGCTTGGCTAGTAATGCTTAAAAAAAAAAGAGTACCAGCTATAGAAGCACTTAACATAAGACACACAGAACACAGAGAAAAAACAAGATATTTTTCAGAGTTCGATTGACTTGTTCAGGGATGAGGCATTTACACACATACCCCAACCTCACAGTCAACCCAGGGCACCCACAATTATCATCCAGAGCTGCTTGGATAAACAGTAAAAGCCGTAGACACGCTCTCCCAGGGGAAAAGCCATGTGCATATGATACAGTACCATGGGGAAGTGCTGCGTTGGAGACACAGACAGGAGATGTTGGGGAGGAAAAGAGACTGCTGGATATTGCACTGATTGGGAGGATGTCTGCAGGGCCTGGACAGACTGGAGGGGAAAAAAAGGCTGATCAGGAAACAGGAAAACACAGGAGTTAAATTCCTTTAGGAAAAACACCAGTCTCTAAGATGCTTTCAGATTCAATATAGTCTGGGAAGAGAATCAGACACCAAAGAAAAGTCCAGGTCACCAGACTAGAGTGAGGCAGCCTGCAGAGGCGCGTTTGCACACAATGAACACTCCTTTAAGAAGCCAGTGATATTCATTTGATGTTACTGTTCATTGGATGCTCTGAGTATAAAAATAGTGCCCAAGGACTAAGAAGTAAGAACAAATCTAAAGAGTTTACTCTGGCTGCCTTCTAAGGCCATTTCAGGTTTCTGCAGAAGGGCAGCTTCGCACATTTACAGGTGTGAGCAGCCAGCTCAAGCTGGAATAGACTTACGTCTGTTCTTCCCATAGAACGTGATTTTAATGGTGGCTCTGCAGACACTGACGTTCGGTCTGAGATGGAGCTCAGTGAGCAAGATGGCACAAAACCCTGAATAAGACCGTGAGTTGAATCTGCCAGATAGTTCTCGATGCAAAGAGCGTCCAGACCCAAGAAAGCACTTAATCATTTTCCCTTTTACCTGCTCTTGCCCTGCAGGTACTTGTGTTGGAGAATGTAAACATTTGTCTCTTAACTTAAGGGTCAGATGAAATTCTGTGAAGCTGAAATCAATGATTCTAAGCTGGCAGGTTTTACCTATGAGGCTTAAGTAGCTCTTGGTGGCGCCACTGGTAAATATACCCACATCCCCTTCCCGATGCTCTGCTCCTCTGAGGAACAGGCGGCCTTCATCCCTGACTTCTTCCCCTTCTTGCCTAGTAGCCAGCTCCTCACCTGAGTCACCAGGGGGCCTGCCATCTGCGGCTGTGGCGGCTGCACCTGCTGCTGGGGCTGGGGGGAGGCCTGCTGCTGAGCCTGTGGCTGGGACTGCCCCAGCATGGCACTCCGCAGGGGCTGCTGGCTGGCAGGCGGGTTGTAGATTGCAGGAGTTCCATCAGGATTCACGAAGGGTTGACCTGCAAGGAATCACACCTTAGCCAAGGTGACCTTGTCAGTTTCCTCCCTCACAGAGAGCACCACTCTGATAGACACCTCAGGAGTATCCCAGATCGTCAACAAGGTAAAGATTCTTCTGCTTATGACTTCGAACTAGCTCAAGCTAGAGGACAGTATAAGCCAGTGGCAATTTAAGAAGCAGCAAATAAATTCAACACCTTCAGGGAGCTTTGCCGAAGTTAAGCGTATCTGTGGGCAGTGGCACCCGGTCCCAAGGCTGTGGAGAAGCAATCTGCAGGAAGCCCTACCCCTTACTTTCCGCACCCCAAAGCCATTAGCAGGATAACATACCCTGAGAGATAAGGGCTGCTTTCCACTGATACAACTCTGCTTACATCCAGTCCCAAGTTACTTGCCAATCCATTTATTTTGCTTCCTCTAAGCCTGTTACCCATTCAAAATCATTATCAGTTCCAAAAATACACGTACAGCAGAGTACAACATGCTCATTGGTTCACTCCTTTAAGCAGATATAAGCGGGAGTCTGCACAGTTTCATAGTTTAAGCACAATGCATTATAAACTCGTTACAGATGATCTTGTGATGGGGTTTATATGCATCATTTTGCCCTATGAAATATTGGCATGCTTCACTATAATGTTATTGTTTGTAATGATTGCATTCCTTTATGCTTGAGGATTATTTTATCATTTTCAAAATGGTACCACTTGGGCCTCACCAAGGTCCTACAAAGAAGAAAGTTACGGTGTCCCTGTTTCCCAGAAGAGGAAAGGGGGGCTCACCAGAAAAGACACGTGAATAAGAAATTTAAAGGAGGAAAGAAAAGGGCAGCAAGAGAGACACAGAGGAAGAAGAGATAAAGGAGAGAGTGACTGTCTTCTAATATTGCGGGCATCTTACCTATACCATCTTAGCTCTTCCAATGACCCCACACATATGAAATTTCATTTTCATTTTAGCAAAAAGAAAATTAGGACCCAGAAGGAACAGGCAAATTATTCAGCAATAGGAAAAAAAAAAAAAACCACTAAGCAAAGAATTCAGGAAACAATTTTGGTCAGGAAGACTCCAAAGTCCATTTACTTTCCTTTACACTTAAGCAATTTAAGTGAATCATTCAATTTTGAATAATGAATACAACTAGGAACCATGAACCCCCCCCCCCAATAATAACTGAAAGTCAGTAATCTATGCTAGAGGAGAGGAGAATGAAATAGTTCAAAGTGGAATCATACACCATTTTGGCAGGATAAGAGTGAAAGAAATGAAACAATGGTTTGGCAAATCCATTGATAAAGCTGTGGAACTGTTTGAGTCCTTGCTTCCATTGCCCGTAGCCCTGAGATCCTACTGGAAATGAAGCGGAAGGATTGTCTATAAGCCATGTTCTCAGAAATACTTCCTGAGCACCTGAGCAAAATGCTTGGAAGGAATGGGGTTATTAGGATGGAGATTGTTTCAGGAGGACCCCATCATCCTAGCAATAGGGGGATGGCACAGGAAAAATGCTTATTCTTTTCTGACAAATACTCCATACCTCTCAGTCCATTTGCTGTTTTGCCACACAGGGTTTGCATGAACATTCTTATCCAGTGTTAGAAGCCAGTGACATTTTGTTATTTAATAATATCTATGAAGAGCAACCAAGGATCTCCAGTTATATGAAAAAATTAGTATGACAGGTAAAATATAAACCTGAACCAGAGGAAACAGAATTTTCTAGAAAAAAATACATAATGCACTCATAAAACCAGAACAGATTGCTACAAACTATAAGCCAAGCTAATTAATTAAAAAATGTTAAGTGAAAGAGATCAATCATAAAAACATCTATTGTATAATCTCATTTATTACATACAAGATCAGAAAAAATTAATTAAAGTTAATTGAAGTCAGAATTATGGTACCTTTGAAGGGAAAAGAGGGAACCTGTTGGAAACTACATGTTTATGTCTTAATCTGAGTACTGTTCACACAGGTATTCATGTGCAAATATTTATCAAAGTTTATACCTCAGAAGGATGCAGGTCATGAATTTCAGCTATGCTTTCCATACAACAATAAATTAAATTTAGAAAATAAATGTAGAAAATAAAATCTAGAAGATAAAAATTTCAGCTACGCATTTCATGTAACAGTAAATTAAATTTAGAACAGGTTGGGAAGACAAACAAGAGGTTGAATTAAAGCCAAACAAAATGCCTATAGGCACGGAGCGATGAATGTGATAATCAGATACTTTAGGAATTCTAACAGGGAGCTTAGCATTTTCATTTTTATCAGAAGTTTTGAGCCCAAATACATCCATGTGTGTGTAACAAGAAACTTTAAATCCTGCATATTCATGAACATGCCTGGCAGAGTACCAAGGAATGTCTGGTAACAGTTCTAGCACCACCACCAACATGCTGCGAAAGGTAAACGCATGGGCAGGAAATCCACTCACAAAACAGAGCCTGGGTCTCCTGAATGTGGGACTGTTCTCTGCATGTTCTTATTCTTCCAGGCGTTTGATTTCCTATCACTGTCATTTAATTTTAGCTATATTTTATTGTTTCAATTTTGTTTTCTTTCTTTTAAATAATGTTTTTTTTTCTAGATTCAAAAGCTATAATCAACCCCCTTTCTCCAAACCAGCCATTTGGAAATCAATACAAATAACTTCAAAAACATTATCAGACTGAATGTGTCATAATCTTTGTTCTTCCAATTTTTGTTTGTTTAGTAGTTTAGAAAGACAAAAGAAAGATTTAATGTACTTTAAGAATAAATCTCCACAGTAACAAGAAATTGTTTCAAAACCAGTATCATTCTGTGCTCACTCCTATATATGTACCTATATACAAACACACTAGACAGAAAATCAAAGAAAAGGCCTTTACTACATTACTATACCACTTGTGGTTCTCACCAATTGAACTATAATTAGGGTTAAAATGTTTATAATCAGGGTTAAAACATAACCTCAGCATATTCAGATACCCTGTTTAATAAGCTCTGTATTTTCTGCTTGAAATATAACCAATAAACATGCAAAAGAGATTGCTCTAAAAAACTGGATATGAAACGCACTAAGGTTTTGCTGAAGTAGAGAGAGATGGTAAGAACCTCCGGAAAGAGAGGAAAACACAAGACTGACATTGATGCAGACCAAGGAGAGGCAGAAACAGCTGTGGAGCACAGAAGAAGTAAGACAGATGCCCAAGCAGCCAATAGAGACAAAAGCCTTTCTTAAGGATAGGGAACGATTGGTTTTCGTCAGGTAGTGACAGCTTCTCTGCATTCTGTTTTCCTCCACTCAGAATAAAATTACAACAGAACACAAAGGATTAGTCTGCATGGCAGCTACGGAAGACCAAAGAGGGAAGAAGGAACAGTAGGCCCTCTGCCTGCTCCTCCAGGGGGCAGGTTTTCACTTGCTGCACAAGTGGGCCTGCTGGCTGCAGCCGGTGCACTGAGTAGGCGAACAAGTCAGCGAAGGAAGCAAGCCGAGGTGCCTGGAGCTCAAAGCCAGGACGGAGGAAAGGCCTCAGTGTAGAGTACTCGTTCCTCTCCAACATGTGACACCACAGTAAAACAGCTCCTTCACACTCCACATCAACAGTTGTAACGGGCTGTAAGGATTATTCCAATAGTATGTGATCACTGAGTGAAAGCACATGCTAAAGACTTTTTATTTATTCCAGGGAAGCAAAAAGTTCAGTCAATCAATCAATCAATCAATCAACCAATCAATCAATCAGTCAGTCAATAAAAACTGAGGATGGCCCCTTCCTCCAAGGACCTTATAAATGTGCTAATGAAAAGGAAATAGGTCCCCTGGCAAATCGTGAAAGTCAGGTCATATGCTCTTACTTTCTAATATCAAAGCACTTCTGGTGCACACTCATCAGAGAAGTCATAATCTGAAAAGAAAGAGACAAAGTGATTTTCTTTTGCTGGTGTTCAGAAGGTAATATCCAAATGACACTACCTGTGGCCATAGCCCACACAGACTACACAGGCTACTTTTAGAGACAGCACACAAAGCCGTCATGGCACATTTAAGAAAAATGTGGAAACACTTTGGATAAGTCGACTGTAGAAGTTCTGATAAAAACAAAAAGTATATGCAGCATTATGGAAACCAATTAGGAGAATTTGAAGGAGAAAGGTACCAAAAGGCTCCTCAGAGTGAGTCTGTGTCGATAGCTTGCCCTTACATAACACTGTCACAAATCTGCAAGGTGAAGGCAAAGTAAAATGGCAACACAACACATAAAGGCATTAACTGGTAGCTCAGGGATTCCCAGACCTGTCTGTTGGCATTTCCACAATTCTGCAGTTGAAATAAAAGAGCCCAGTAAAGATGAATTTCTGCTAAAATTCCCTGCAGGGGACAGGGTTCAAGACAGCTGGGAAAAGTTCAAGTCCAAAAGTTCAGCTTTTCTTTGCAAGAATGAATGTGCCAGATAGAGACAACTTTGCAAAAGGTCCTCCAGATAAAATACAGACTCGTATTAGGGGCAGTGCCAGAGAATATGTGGCTGAGACTGGTTTCAGCATACTGCGTACTCAGTACTTGGTAAGGGCCAAGACAACTGTGCTCACGAAAGGAGTTCTACCCTTGTTTCAACTAGTAGAAACATGATTGGCAGAAGGAAATTATTTTTATCTTAATCTTGCTTAAGACTTAATATTCTGTCAATTAAAATTTCATACATGAACCACATTCTCAAATATATGATAGTAGGTGAAAAAATGTTCCACAGTCCAAATCAACATGCATAATTGGTGATAGATAATATTTCAATGCTATGTAATTATTGACTATTTGAACTGTGGCAAAAATTTTATTGTCTATTCTGGGGAAAGAAGAAATAAAATACAAAATGAGTTTTGTCCCTTTGCACAAGGAGCTTATAAAAGTGCTAATAGCAAGGAAATGAACCCAAGGGTAGTTCATGTGAGAAACAAGTGATGTGTTCTTGGCCACATATCATACTTGACAGAAAAGTGTTTAGGAAAGGGTGATAGGTATGGTTTCTAGGAGTTTGCAGTGCTGGCAGGGAAAGATGAGTTCCAGCCCAAAGAAGTAAACTGCCATTTCCAACAGTAGAGGTCAAGTAAGAGATTAGGTAGATACATGTACATGCACATGTACTGTCTTAGCATGTTATAAATGGGCAGTTAGAGAAGCCCAGAGTAAAGTGGGATAGAAGAGTTAAGCAAGATACGTGGAAGAAAATTAAACTATCCATCCAGGTTAAGCACTAATTGGAGTAGCTAAACCAGGTTCAGAGATGCAGAAATAAACAGAAGAAGGAAGGATAAAGGGTTGGAATGGGAACAGAACGGAAGAAGACTCTTATCTGGGCAGGATAATAGCCTTAAAAGCATTTGCCTTAATGGTTTTTCTCTACCTCCAGACCTAGACTTCAAGGAATTATTCAAGATAACCAGTTGCTTTCGGAACTTATCTCCTTTAAAACAAGCCCCCATGCTTTACCTATTGAGGTAAGGCTGAGGCAAAAAAAAAAAAAAAATACAAAAAAACCAAAAAACAAAAAACATGACTGAGCTATCCATCAAGAAAATTTTTCTTCTTATTTCTAATACACACTCTCCTAAATTCCTCCCTTTGTCCTCAAATTTATAATTTATTCTTCAGTTTTGGGAGACAAAGAACCCATGTTTTTACAAAATTAACTGTTTCAATAACATATATGTATGTATATTTTAATTTATAAAAATAAATACATTCTACAAAGAAGAGCATAATAATTCACCCTGCATCTCATCACTCAACTATCTTACCAGTGTATGATATGCTTTCCTTCTGGTTCAGAGACATTTCAATGTCTAATATTTGTCAGATCAGACAAATGTCTGGAGAAGCCACTCAACAGTATTATTATATCCTTTTCTTTAGTTGAGATCCTTTTTCACAAGAGATATTTTTGACAACAGCTCTTAGTGACGCCATCCAATAAATAAGAATTGGGCCCTGGCGTCGGCAGCACTCTATTACTTTTTCCACAAACAAGATTACAGATGATAATATACACATGCACAGGCACAAGCATGCTGTCATTGCAAACAATATTCCTTCATTGTACCCTAAAAATACTCTGCTGAGTATTCTTTGAAACACTGTAATTTGCTTAAAACAAATACTTCAAAATAAATGGTCAATGTGTACTCTTTCTTCAAGCTCTGTATCTCAATTAAAAGTGAAAGAATTTAAGCCAGCAGAGTTGGATCACACTCTGATCAATGCCTAGAGTGATAGATATGATCTTGGCCTTCTTTCAATTTCCTTTATAGTACTTACCATCATCTAAATAAATTAAGAGCAATGCAACATCCTTCTGAGTAGTATCTAATCTGGAACTTCCAAATGGTTTTCAATGAAATAAGTATGACTTCTTTTCCTTCCACCTTATGGCATTTTCAAAATGTCTCAGTAAAACACCATGTTTTGAGAATATACCATACGTTTTATGAAAATGCGGCGATTATTCAAGTAACTGTTTTACTATGGATTTTGTTTCTCTGACTTTGCTAATTACTAAGAGAACTACTAGGAGAAGATTGAGTCAGATGAACTTTATGAGGTGTTCATCTAGTTTTACATTTTCAAGCTTAGCTAATTGAAGAAGCACTCTGAAATTATGCAAACTAAATCTCAGATCCATTTTGAAACAATTCCATTTCTTAAAAATCACTGATGACATTTCTCTGAGAAGTGACTCAGTGCGGAGCTTCCTAAACCAGGGATTCTTGACTACATCATTACCGTTAGCTTGAGCTGGGCAGCCCATTGTTGTGAAGGACTGTCCTGTGCTTTTGGGGGATGATAAGTAGTATTTCTGGTCCTTATTAGTTTCCAGTAGCTTCTCCCTTTTCCCTAAACCGTGATAATCAAAATGTCTTCATATATTGCCATCTTTCGGTGGGGGTCATTGAAAGGTTTCCTCCATAAGACACATGTTCTGCAGTTTTTTGTTAATGTTAGGATATCAATGCCCTGGGTCTCTGGAATTACTGTGGAATTTAACTGAGTCACTAGAGAGATAAAAATTAAAAAATAAATAGTCATTCATTATTGAAGTGATCATAATCACGGAATGAACAGTTTTGTAAACTCCACCATAACCAGTATATACCTATTGTCCTTATAATACATAAAATTTCCCCTTCACCACTGCTATCCTTTATTCCTTTATTGGTGAAGTTCTAAGATGAAAAGCAACTTTTTATATTTTCAGGATCCACTATAAGTCCTAACTGATTACTCAAGTTTCAGAGATATCTTTGAATGCAGAAACTGTTTTGATTTAATACAAGGTAATGAAAGATTAAGTTCAAGAAGCACAAAGTTTGGATCAGCATTCCCTGGCTCACTGCACTCTAATCTCTAGTCTTAGCTCTCAAGAATGCCTGAGACACTGTGATCAAAAGAAGGGAAAGAGATCGGCAGAAGATGATGGAGTTGTAAGCAGCCAAGAAAGAGCCTTTTTGGGAGTTGCTGTCCAGAAACTGGAATACAGCAATGCGAGGCAGATGAGAAGAAGGGAAGTGGCCCCTGGACCAGGAAGAATCTGAAGCATGAGTTGAAGCCCATGCAGGCAGTGAAGAGAGAAAATTCAACAAAGAAGGAGGAGTCAGCTGGCAGCACCTTCTCCCTGAGATGAGACTCACTGCATGAGAGAAGCAGTTCAGACCTGCAGACACACAATGACTGCTCGCAACACCAGAGGCCTCCACAGAGAGACGCAGCAGTGGAGGGGAAGAGCGGACACGAAGGACTGCACTGGCTGGAGGTGGGTGCTGATGGCTCAGTCCTCCCGTGCAAGACAGTGACTGGCTGGCAGCCATCTAGGAGAGGGACTGACTGAGTTCAGAACTGAGAGCAGCTGCTGGCTCCGTCTAGTGGCTCCCAGCTGGGCTCAGGCCTGCAGAAGGTTTGTGGGTGGCTGCAGGCTGAAGCCAAAAAGAGCAGCCTTTCTGAGATTACCTGCTACCCTGCCGAAAAGCTACTGCTGGCTGGCTGGCTGGGATAGAGCAATATGAATCTGGATGCTGTATTCACATGTTGTCTACCAGTGACAACAGAGACAGACCTTGGAAACAACCCAAATCCCCATCAACCTTGGAATGTTTAAAATATGTGGTCTTTTTATACGATGGAATACTACCTAGCCACAAAGGGTGATAAACTGTAAATGGATGTAGTAAACCAGATACACACGTGTGAACATTGTATTGTTTCCCTAGTGTGAGAACTAAAAAAGTAATTAAGATCCAAAATATACCACAGGTATTGTAAAATTGGAAGTTAACTTCAGAAGAAAATAAAAACTGGAATGGGGGATGGAGAAAAGATGGAAGGGAAACACAAACAAACAAACAATATATACATATCTGTGTAAATATGTAATAGTTAAGCCAATTATTCTATTAATTTCTCTTTTCATTAAAAAAAAGGTTTGTGCTAATATTATTTGGATGATTAAATGCCAATATCTTGTACTCTGGGTAAATAATTTAAAGATAACAATAAGCAATGTACTAACAATTTTACCATTCTATTATTTTGTCTGGAAATTTTTTTTTCTTTAAAATAAAAAAAAATGAGATTCAATGGGGGAGAAGAAGGAAAAGAGAGACATGAATGCTTCCATATCTGTATTATTATAGATATGAAAGTATAAACATAGATGTATGTTTGCTCTTCCTAAACGATGTTACACACAAAGACATGCACTCTGCTCTTCCAAAAATCTTGCTAGCAAATTCATAGAATCAAATATAAGAACAAACTTCTGATAACCTTGTATCATTTTCAAACAGGTATGAACTAACCTGTGTGTGGATTAAGAAGGATGCTTCCGGGCGGGATGCCTGTGGCAGCTTCGAGCGGAAGGAGGATGTAGCTGGTGTTGTTGGAAGGGACCTGGCCCCCCATCCCATTCTCTGGGTAGGACACACAGCCCGGCGAGCCAGCTGTCATGCCTGAGACCAGGGGAGTGCTCTGGAGAGGCGGATGGGTGCGAGACAGTGATCCTGAGGAGCCTGCACTGCTGGAAGACTCAGAACCTGGCATAGGGACAGGAATTAACAAATCACTGGGCACATCAGAAAGAAGAAAGAAAACAGACTTATTTTTCAATGATCTGTCCTTACAATATTGGAGGTGTGTGTTGCAGGACAAGATTAAGTACTGCCTATTTCATATGTTGGGTTCACATTTTATTGAAACCTTTTCTAATTATTTCTCAAATTGTGTCAGTTTTCTAAGAAATCAAGGGCTAACAATGTGCTCTCTCTCTCTCTGAGCCTTTCTGCATATTACTAAAGTGATAAATTGGTAAATGGTATTTCGTGCTCTGAACTCAGTGCCAGCAAATCCCCACATTCTTGAGTTACTGATGCCATAGAAATGTCTTACTGGGTTGAAATCATAAGACAACATGAATAAGGTGGGGAGTAACGAGACCACACCAAAAGAAGCACTTGGTTACATCTTAGTTCTTAAATACTATTTCTGCAAAACAAATATGGCTGAACTTTAAAAATATTATTATACTTGTTAATGTTATATATTTGAATGCTGAAAATGCTGTACTGAATTTCACTTATTTGAAGAAATCTTATTAATACATTCAAGAAATTTTATTATTATGGAACAAGGGGGACCCAGCCTTCCTAATGAATGGCAATCCTTTAGGTAAGATGTAGTGTCCTTCAGGGGACATAGAGGAATACAATGTTGGAGATACAAAAACATATAGGCAACAGTGTGTAGAATCTTCTAAGTGGAAATTATCCATAATTAGTTCTTCTTGTTCTGCACTATAAACAAAGAAAAAAACATCTGACATGCTTCTGTTTCTTGGGGACTCATTGCCTTTCGATGTAGCAAGAGCCACACAGCTCCAGCATCAAACAGCCTGGCTGTCATTTGTACTAAGTACTAACCAGTGCAATGAGGAAAAATATACCAAGAAAAATTCCTGTTAATGTAAATTAATGATTTGTATTATATAACAAGTACCAAGGATGTAATAAAAATATTCATTAAACCATTAGGCCGTAAGTATTGATTTTTGTCATTAAAAATGTATTTCTCTACTTCATGAAAGGTCAAGATTATATGCAATACCGTCAAGATTCTAAAAACTGCCTCTAATTAAACTGGGAAACTTTAAAAATTAAGTGATAAGTAATAGAACTTCAAAGTGGAATTGAGAGAAGTAGAGCAATTAGAAAGCCTGGTAACTTTTGAGAAGTAGTGGTATTTAGTAAGGACTTGAACAAATTCTTTAATAACAAGTACTGCTTCTGCCTCTAACAGAGAAGGAGAGTGACTATAAAGAAGTTAGGTAAATTCACCAGCTCAAATATATGGTATATAATGGTAAAACTAGGATTTGATCCATGCTGACCGATCTACAGCCCAGGCTTTCATGATAACCACCAGGCATTACCTCCAGAAAGTGTGCACATATATACATCACAGACTAATAGGGGTTTCCACAACTGGGCGCCTCTCCTGCTTTGCCCACAGTTTGCTTATTAAAAATGATAATATTTTAGTTAAATTCAGAATGCTCTACTGCAGAATTTATAATGTTGAATAGGTTCTGAATAATGTACGGGGAGAAAAATAAAGGGTGTAAAAAAGATGCTGAAAATGCTTTGCTTCCGAGATGAAGCTACTGCAATTATGACTCTGAGGTCATAGTCCCAAGGCAGATTGTAGTGTTTGTTGATGGACTTGCTGTGAATCACCAATGGAAGGCTGGACATTGCAGATGAGCTAATAACAGCAGCAACCATAGAAATGATGCTACAAAGAAAGTTGAGCTCATCTCTAGGCTGGGGAGTTAGCCCACTATTAAGAAGAGGTAGCGTCCATGAAGCACGTCTGAAATCTGAGTAAACATGAGCCAGAGCGGGCATAGGTGCATGCGTTGGTGGGGTGTGGGGGGTGCATGCAGGCTGAAGTGGCGCTCAAACCAGAGCGAGATAATTTTGGCTTTCCTTAGATGGTGGTTAGTCACTGAGTTGCAAAAGTTTTATCTGTCACCTCAGTGGAACGTAGTACCATCAACAGGAAGGAGGATGAGTTGATGTTAATGATTTGATTTCACAGGTTAAAAAGGAAAACTAAAATTGGTTTAAACGTTCAGTACTTGCAAAGATAGAAACTCAAACATCCTGAATGGGTGGCTGAGCGGTAGCCATGATGCGGAGGATTTGCCACTGCCTTTCCGGGCAGTTCACAACTAGCTCTAATGGACTCCTAAGCATCAATCATCTAGATGAGGCAGAATGGTAGTCTACACACAGCAAGAAGCACTGAAATACTTGAGAGAAATGGATGCTAGTAATAACAGCAAATGGCGCAGGATTAAAAGGATTCAAAGATTTCAATAAAATGAAATTGGTACTTGAAAAATTTAGAATTTTAAGGGCAGCCACGGCAAGCGTTTACACTGTGTGTCTATGTGACAAGCATTGTACTAATCGCTCCATAGGAATAGTGTTCCATAATTTTCACAGCAACCTCATCTCAAAGATGAGAACTGAGTCTCAGGCATGTCAGATACTTTCCCCAAATCTCATATTGATCAGTGGAGACTGAGCCCAAAACTATCAACTCAATTCCAAAGAACAAGCTCTAAGCCTGTGATGAAATGTTTACATGTCGGTCATTTTAGTACAATCCAGTTAGGGCCAAGGCCTTGATCAAATCTGTGCCAAGTTCTAAAAGACATTAGATGAAAAGCCCATGCTACTTACAGTGGGACACTCAGAAACTGAGGCTGGACCCCAAGAGACAGCTGTGCAGAGTGGGAGAACTCGGAGAGGTGGCTGGGGGAGAGGCTCTGATAAATCTCTGTTTCTAGCCAGCTTTACAGACCAGGATTAACTTTTTTTAGGACCTGGAAGCCTTTGAAACGCAATCATCAGGAAAGCTAGATCCCACGTTCCTCTGGGTCCCAGAGCCTGGGAGTGGGATGGATGGCTGTTAGGAATCTAACCTCCATAAGCACTAGTTGGCAAACACATTAACAAACTGTTGATTAAACACACGGAAGAATTTGTCTCTAACATCTTTCAATAGTTTCCCACTGTTTATCCCGGTGTTTAGAAGTTCTCCTGCTTTTTGATTCTGAGCAACTGGATTTGTTCCCATGCTATCGTAACAGCCTTGACCCTTGTACTCTTTATAAACAAAGTTTTCTTTCTTTACCCAGTTAGTACATTTTGCCCTTAAAACAATAAAATTTTATTTCTGAATTAGTAATTCAAGAAAATATTTCCAGATTTAGGGAGTCAGAGTTCGGTAGGATAACCTGAAGCTTCCAAAATTACAACTGAAAAAAATATCCAGGATGCATAGTAACAAAAATAAACAACAAGAAGAGGGAGAAGCAGAATGAGGAAATATCTCCCACAGTTTCCAAAACCACTCTGTGATACAGACAAAGGATGTGAGAGCAGCAAGAGAGCTCTTGGATCTGGAGAACAATATATCACAGCCTATAAAACTGGTAAAACCAACCGACACCGCGTCTCTCCAGAGAAGTTATTTTCAGAGGGTGGTTTTCCAAGAACCATTACCAGCTAACAACTGGGAACTTGTGAGGAATGAACATTCTCAGGTCCCATGTTTCCTACTGACTCGGAACCTGGGGGCCCACAATCTCCGGGTGATTCTGAGGCGGCTAAAGTTAAGGAGCCCTATTCTGGAGTTCAGCTTCATGGGGTCAAAGCAGGAGTAAACAGATTTAGTCTTATTTTTAACTAGGTTGCCAATCTCCACTGAGACTGTAGCATAAGTATTAATCAAATATTCTGCACAAGGAGGACACAAAGGCATCATTTATATGCACAGACCCATGCGGGGATCTGGTAGACAGTATAGGCCATAACAGAATGTGTTTCTATGTTCAGATCTCAGCATTTTACTAAAATGTAGGAAAACATGTTTCTGACCTGGAAAAAAGTCTCATTATTATCTATTTAAGATAGAACCTGTGTAATTAGAGGAGAACAGTTACTCAAATGTCACACCCCATACTTGGCTTCTGAAAGATTTTTTAAAAAGCTTGCAATTTTACTGTGAACAATTACGTTTAAAAAAAATTGGAAACCTGAGCTGTTCTGAACCTCCATGACAATAAAACTGACAGCTTTACTTCATAAAACCATCTTGGGAAATTGTAAGTTTGTTTTGACATCCTACCTTGATCTTCTTAAAAATTTTTTTCCCTTGCCATATCTGTACCTTGACAAGCTTTCAGACAGAGACATTTAAATTAAAAGAAAAAAAATGTCTGAAGCACTTATAATATGCAATCATTCTTCAAAGAACATGACATTTTAGTGTTCTTGAAGTGTTTTAAATGTTTCCAAAGAGCTTTGCTTTGGAAGTGATTGAGGTTGGCGCATGGAAAATGATGACTGATTTTAAAATCTTAAGAGCTCTTTTGGTATGCTGGAATTTTTAAGTGTACCATTTAAAGTACTTGGTTTCTGCATTTTAGGATTTAAAGCTATTTAACCTTTCTTAGTTTACAGGAGTTTAAGTGAACCACAGTGGGTTTTCTTGACTTCAGTTGCTGCAATAGTGGGACATAAGAGCAATTAATTAGGGTAAGAAATCAAGGACCCAACAATTGGTGCCTAAAATTCATAGGATGACAGCACAAGCCCACCTGAATCTTTCCAAGAAGCACAACTATAAGGACACACTAGCGGCTGGGACTAAATGCTATTAATTTTCTTCTTATGTAGGAAAACATGAGATAATTTCTTTGACAGAATTTGTCAACAACATAATATTTTAAACTATCAGCATAATGAACACAGATATTACAGATCTCCCTCCTTCCTGCCCCAGCATGCATGTGAGGATGATTTGATTGGGGAAGCATTCACAGCAGACGTCCAAGTGGTAACGAGTTCTCCATTCGCCACATCTTCACTACCCGGCCCTACTCACCTTCTGCTCCAGGCCCAGGAATGTTCTCTTTGGCCCTCCTACCTGTATCCTGAACCCAGGGCATTTCCCTAAAACACAGCTCTCAAACCTCTACACCAGTGAGAGTCAGGGATTCTGCTTTTTTGAGTCAAAATAGAGCGTTGTGCTTCAGATTCATTTAAAATCTCTTCAAGTTAATAGTTCTAGATCTCACCAGGCACCATCACTTACCTCCTAACGACTGTCCACACTAACTTAAATTATCTATCTCAAAACATCACTACTCATGTGGGGAAAAAATAGAAAAAAGAAAGATACATGAACTCAACAACCTAAAATATCCAGCCTTCAGAGACACATTTTCCTTGTCTGCAAAGCAAGGCTGAAAAATTAATTGGGAATAATGTTTATTGGAGGCTTAGAGTTTGTCGTACAGTCTCCAAGCTGCTTTGTGTATATAGAGGCATTTAGTTTCCATAATAACCCTACAGTGCAGGTGCTTCTATTTCCATGTCTCAGATGAGGGAATAAGTACAACTAGGTTGAAGAACATGCCCAGGATTATACTAACAGCTAATATAACTGGATCTACTAATATCACAATTACTTCAAGGATAATTGTGAAGACTAAGTCATGTTACTAAATTAAAAAACACTAGCTAACTTTTATTAAATAACTGTCATGTGCAAATGCCATGGTAATGATTTTTATAAAAGCAATCTAATTTAAATTTAAATTAAGTTTAAGTAATTTATGAAGCAAAATTAGCAAAAGTTAAGTACACATTATGTCTATGCATTCAAACAACAGGTAAGGAGACTGAAGATTACAGATATTAATAACTTGATATAGACACATGACTCAAAAAAGGCAGTAACCTCTGTGGACTATCCGGTAGCTTTTAATTTCTCAGAATGTGATATAATGCGATTAATATTGTTATTCGTTAACCCCAAGTTGGAGACAGTGGTAATCATAGGAGTAAAAACTAGAAAACACCAGAGGACATAAACCAATTCAGTACTAGCTACCTGTTTTGGACAGCTTCCCAGCACTTCTAGTACTGGATGTGCTGTCACCCCTGGTCAGCACCGTGATGCCTCCGAAACTTGCCGTCTTTGTCATAGTGGGCTTCAGATTGCGGTTGGAGCTGTCAGAGTCTGTGCTGCTCCAGGCCCTCTGATGGTCAGACCACTTCAGCTCATTCTCTGAGCTGCTCTGTCGGCTCCCAGAGGTTCTCCCTGAGCCGTCTCTGTTGCCCCTGGAACACAGTCACCAAAAAGAAGAACAGGAGCCGTATTACATTTCATGGATGAGGGGGGGAAGCACAGAGTAAGGCCCTTCTTAGCAGGCCCATCTACACAAGATGACTCTTGTCAACCTCTTTCATTAAACCAGCTGTGTGCCCCCCATGAACAGTACTGCAGATGCTTCAATGGTTCAGAGACAGATAACATGTCACATACAACACACACGACACAAACAGCAAAACCAATGCTAAGAATGTCACATGATCCTTCTGTCAGTGAAGAAGAAACAACTAGAAAAACATGGTATCAAATATACTTGTTGATATCTCTTGCAGAGATAATGGGGGGATAAGTTCTCCTGATTCAAAAGAGCAATGAATTAGTATTGAGAATCTGAAATGATTTTAAAAGTGATTCCAATAAAGATTTTTTTCTTTCACTTCAGCATTAAATAATTGGCTTAGAAAAGTGCACACAAGTCCAGAGAAGTTACTTATTAATTCATTTTCCAACTTCTGACTTCATCCAGGCTGTGACAGGTAGCACAAGTCACAAAAGTCACTCTGCTCCCCATAGTAAGAGCTTTGTTCAGTGATTTTAACCTCCATTGTCAGAGGAAACAGCCCTGTAATACTTTCCATTCAGGGAAACTTTGAAAATAATAGCATTAACACTATGTACACCTACAGTGAAACTTTCCAAAGGGATTAATGGAAATATCAAAAAACTTTTTAAATCCAAGAATGTATTCAAAATTCAAATAGAAAAAGGATGAATATCTTGGGAGAGATCCAATAGCCAAAAGTGATTTTGAAGACTCCAGTGTATCTTTAAGGGATAAGCCAAATTCCATATATTGTACGTGGAATTGATGAAACCTATATTTTTGTTGGTTTCCAATCTGTTTAAGGAATAATTTCATGAATATTTCTGAAACAGATTTTTGCAGCTTGGAAAAAAGGCATCATTAAAATACCCTAAAGATTTCATGGATTATAAACAAAGGCAGGAAATTTAAATCCTGAATAAATATAACTCCTAATTTTATATCAGTGTGCAGTGTGACATAAATTCAAGTCTTGAATCAAATCTCATAAACGTGATCAGAGGCTTTGTTAAAAATTTGCTGCTGAAGATAATAATGTGCTATTGAGATAACAGAATTATGCATATCTGATTGAAATGCCAACCAAATTATTCAGAGGTACACAGAAATGTTATATTTTCCTTCATCTTAACTTACTGAACTTTTTCTTTTATTTCAAGAAACTTCAGAAAGTTAATGATCCAAGAAATAATAAAAATCAAGTAGTTAATCTGTGATGAGAGCTTTGTAAAGCAAAGGCAGAAAGTGGAACAGAAAATTCACCAAAAAAAAAAAAAAAAGTAGTTTCAAAGAAAACATTGCCATGTTGCATAATGTTTACTTGTATTCTTCGCTCTCAATTCCTCAGGGATGGCTGGTTTTAAAAACAAGGACCACTTCCAAAGAAACTAGGCTGTCGAGAGGAAGTAACCTCAGCAACTTTAGTTCTTACATACCTTTGAAACTTAAAGAAAATCACCTTTTCAAGAGCTTAGTATTTCATTCCTAATTGTCTTTCAATGTCAACATTCAACTTCATTCTTCTCCAATAATTCTAATTTTGTTGATTTATCTTTGGGATAATCTGGCTAACTCATTCTTCAGTGACTATGAATTCACTGGGAATGTGACAGTAATCTCATTTGTAGGTTATTTGGAATATTTATTGCAGAAAAACCTAGCTTACAGATTTGGATCTGTACTTAATTTGACTTGTGGAGAGATCCTTTGTTTCCATCACAAATTCTGATTTCATTACCCCTCTCACTATCACTCCTGAGCCTCCAGGGGAAAGAAGGCAGAATTCTACATGTTGGGGTGGCTGAGAATTGCTTTGCAAAGGAGGTGACAGCTACTCTTGATGGCTGGAAGCTCCTGTGTTGCAGACTACACCCTTCATTCTGATAGATCAATTTTTAGAGATGAAGAAAAATTCTTCTAGATTTGAGACATTTCATAACCAATAAAGCAACCTAAGATTTCCTTAGCTCTTCTATTTCTGCTCAATCAAACTCAAATCATGCCCAAAATCAAGATCTGTGCATTAAAAAAAAAAAAATTAAGTTACTGTTTTAGGGACATACCATTAAAGGGATTCAAAATACAAGTGTAATTCTGTTTATAATTTCTCATTATCTACACTTTAAAATATTTTATGCTGCTATATCAGATAATTCATACCAACAATTGTTGGGTGAGGTGTAGAACTCAATTTCGTATCAGTTTGTACGTGGGATCACAGACTTCATAGAAAAAATGCAGCCGCAGCTGCTTCCCATTCTAAGTTCAGTCCTGGTTCCCTCCAGCTGGAATCCAGGAAAACAATGGTAATGGGACACATGGTGCTGGAGGTGATCTTTTTGAAGATAACTGGAATTTGTCTCCAGGATAGACATAGAGCACATACTCTAAATTCTGTTCTTGTGTTGATTAACAATTGATAGCATTTATTTTTCTCCATTTCTGTACACTGAAGTGTTATGATTATTATTACCCAAGTTAAGGATGATGTACACTTTGAATTGCCCTTAAGACTGTGCAAATGGTTTTGTATTAATTTGCCTTCCTAAGATTCTGTGATTGGTGATTATGGTGGATGGCCAAACCCCTACTTGGGACAGCTGCCCTGAGGAAATGGTAGCTCTTCAGGGGTTAGATGTAAATCCCACTGACCTTTGGGCTTCAAGAATCCATATTTTTGTCTACATCAGCCTAAACAAACTAGATCACAGTGTGTGAATGCAGAGGTAATGATAAATTTTATTCTCCTTCCCCAGGTTTCAAGAGAAAATGCAAGATTACTTTCATAGTCAAGAGTGAAAGACAAATTAAATTATCTAATGATACACGAGGAAGGAACAAGACTATGTAGCTCAACCTGGAAAAGCAGAGGAAGTTGAAAAGTAAGAACTAGGTTTCTGTTTCTGATCACTAAGCAGCTGTGGATGCATTTTTTCTATGAAGTCTATAGGGCAAACTATAACTTTAAAGTCCTAAATTTAGATTTACTGCAAAAATGGTCTTTTCTAAGAAGGCAATTTGTCCAACTTTCTTCGTATTTTCTTTCTTTTAAACTGGAAGAGGTTTTGGTTTTTATTTTGTCATTCTTATAACAGACAAATATTAATATTCACAAATAAATTAATATGTATTAGGTACTGAGTATATCTGTAGGAATGGGTTCTCTTTCTGCAGTGTTGGATGCTATAAAGATATTTCAAAGATGATAAGAAAATGGGCCCTTTGCTTTCATAGTTTTCAACTGAACAGAAATCTTAAAAACATCATTTTTTATCCTTTCCCTTATCCCACACAGATCTTGATTTAAGTAATTCATTACAGCCAAAAGGAACATCATAGCTTGTTTTAGAAATAAAATCTGTCACTGAAAAAATAGTACTTGAAATATAATGATGGACAGTAGTGGTCTAAAATTTAGCTATTCATACAAAATTAGCAATTTATTTTCTAATATTTGGAATTTATATACAAGCGCAAACTTACATAGAAATTTTGACACATTATAAGTCACCAAAGTTGATTTAGGAATGTCCTACCAGTGTACCATCAAAGTTAGCCTTTGGAAAAAAAAATGGGAGGAAGATCCTGGGGAACTATGTGCAAATGACAGCCTCCTCTTGTATCTCACAGTACCTGACATGATGCCACATTAGCCTGGTAACAAACTACAAAGAGAACTGAACAAATTTGAGTCCATGGACAGAAATATTGTACACTAATACATTTATAGTTAACATTGATTCTGGCACATATGCTAAAACACATTTAAAAAGGTAAACCATACCAACCGAAACAGCTGTCTTTTCTTATGGGTCTCATTGCATATGTTATTGTCCTCCAAGAGCCTAATGGAAATGAAAAACATGATTTTTATGATGTAAAACCTAAAAGTACTAAATGTCTTATTTAAATGGATGTGTTCTCAACTACAGAACACCTTTTCTTATAAATCAGTCCCACATAACTATGTTTACTTGGCTGATGATAAATTTTGCCATATTAATAATGGTTGCATGGCAGGGTTAAATTCCTGCTGTAGGATTAAAGCACAGAAGCAGAGGAAGAAAAAGCAAATAGAAGAAATGAAGAACAATAACAGAATAAAAGAAATTGATATAGAGATGATAGAGATTTGATCCAATATAACAGTTGCGTGTTTTTTGTAAGGGTAACACTAAAGTGATGCTTTTATCTTTTGTGCCTGGTGAAATACTGACACTCCAGAGTGTAAGTATCTAGGAGATACCATATTTATAGGTGAGGCATCAATTCAAATGTTGATTCTTTTGGCTATCAAGACTTCTTCATATATCTAGTACATATATCTGGCAAATTATTATAATGTTGATTTTAATCTAATTGGGATATACATGGAACATTTAAGTGTAAATGTGTAGAATTGGGAAGTAAAGTAGAAGACATGATTGGTTAGAATGCTAGGTAATAAGATTTCCCACCAAACAAATGTAAATGCTAACTTACTGTTTTTGGTATAGACATGGAAGTTTGGAGTGCTTTAGAATCATTGCTAAAATGTTAATACCCATGGATTCATAGTTTTAATGAATTTTGAAGTTGCTTTTTAATTCTTCATATGGATTTATTTTGTAATTTTATTTCATCTTTTAAAAGAAGCTACTCTCTTGAAGGGTTTCATTACTTGCATATTTCTAACTGCTAATAGGAATAATGGCATTTTAAAATCAGTTATCTCTAATGCCCAGTTTAAATTTCTCCCAGAACTGACACTGAATCAGTCTCAATTTGATTCAGTTTTATAGAGACACCCATTAAGCAGACACCTGAAATAAAATTAGCTACCACTTTATTTATGAATACCATATTTCTAAACCAAGTTGCTGAATTTGATCCATATGAAATGTGATTAGCACAGTTAGCATGAATTCCTTAATTTGTCCTGAATACCTGCAATTAAATAAGTGGGACATTTTAATACCTATATCAATTTAGAACCACTTAAAAATGATATATATCAAGTTTGAAAAGTGTCTCTTCTTATTCTCAAGATGGTGTGTAAGTTCCATAACCATTTTATTTTGCAATTACTTCCCTCTACTAACTCCTAAAAAAGGTACACAGCAAAATCTAGAATGAAGATACAAGTTTTAAGGTAACCATTTTATGAAGAGTACTGGATTGTCCAGAATGAGAAATTTAAAATAGTATTATTTCAATTGCTATTTGTGTTGCTATATATAATTGTGGGTCCCAGGAAGTGGCTAATAACACCACATGTTAAGGACTTTTAGCATCTTTTCAATAAGGAGTGGAAGCAACAAATTCTTGTGGGGGTGAGGGTGGGTGCAACATTCCTTCATTTTAATGCCCAGTGAAGGTAACAGTAGTTCCGCCTTGGGAAGAACCAGAAACTGAAACTTTAACTAAAGAAAATGTCTCAGTCTTTGTTTGGAAGAGATGGTGAGAACTTCTTCCCCAAATTAAATAATTTGTAGACACGTTTAGTAACATACATGTGAATATACATGTGTGTATGCATAGATATATGTATTTACTTATACATATATTCAAGCACAAGCTTATATGGGAATATACAGGACAAACATGACAGACTGTTGCTCTAACAACATGAGAAAGTACATTTCACTTTACCTGTTTTCCACAAAAAGGCTTTCCTGGGAGCAAACTGACTGAAAAATAGAAAAAGGCATTGTATCAGAGGTTCTGGATATGCAGAAGGAAACAAAATCCATGCCTGATTTTAAAACTACTTAGAAAGGTATGCACAAAGGGTGGAAATAAAAACAGAAAAAAATAGGTTAGCGTTAGAAGCATCAACAGTTCTCATGCGGCAGCGGGTGTCTTCCCATCAGCACGCTCCAGCTCTGAGCAGTGTAAGCCTCGGAGAACACCAGGGTCAGAAGAGAACTGTGCCGAAGCTGCTGGAGAAAGAGCGCTATGCCGTGTTGAGTGAACGGTTTCCTCTGGAGCTGTGGAGGGACAGCCGCCAACAAAAGTCAGGAGAGTGGGCTCAGATCAGAGCAGAGCACGCACACTTGGCAGGATCCGCCGAGGCGCGGGAGAAGTGTTCAGCCTCACTCCTCTAACCACTGCCTGGCCACCGCAGATTCTCGTGGGGAAAAAAAGGAGGTTGACTCCAACTTTCTCAAAGTTGAAGAAGTGTCATCAACTATTAATTCAGGGGGAAGTTCAGAAGACAAGCTTTGATAAAATGAAGCTAATTAGAGAAACTATCAAGCTTCATCTTATATTTCTAATTTTTTCACATAGAAAACTAATGTTTTTCTTTCACTGTTATTTACATACCATTCATTCATTGATCTCCAGTCTCTTGTTGCTGGTTTTGCTTTTTGTGGTACTGAGTATAGAACCCAAGGTCCTTACACTGAACTGCATTCCCAGTCTCCCTCTATTCTTATTCATTTACAATTATTTATTTATTTATTTATTTATTCATTTATTTAGAGAAAGGATCTTGCTAAGTCACTCAATTGCCCTGGCTGGGATTGAATCTGCAATCCTCTTGCCTCAGCCTCCAAGGGGGCTAGGATCACAGACCAATGTCACTATACTGGTTTCCAATCTGACATCTAATACACGATGTAGGGAAGATAAAATACAACTATCATTACTTGCTGAGGAAAGGTGGATTAAATTTGTTAAACAGAAAAAGTCTAAGTCTAACCAAAATATGGCGCTATGGTAATAAATATAGTCATTGTGTTTAGGAAGTAACACAAAACCATTTTTCAAAGTATTAAATTTATATAAATATATATGTACCATGCTAGCTGTAATTTTTCTAAATGATGAAAAAATTGTATTTTAATGACATAAATAAAAACTTAACAGGTCCATTTTAAGACAAAATTAAAAGAAAGAAGTCTTAATGATATTCCAGTAATTCTTGAACTATATCATGCTGCTAATGTAACTATTACTCAGTAAGGTAACCAAGGTATTGCTTTCACTTTTTTTTCATTTTCCTTAAGAAATAATTTCCTTCCATTAAGCCAATGGACCAGCTTTAGATATGGTGTTTTCCTCACTGGTCTGAGCATTTCACTCAAGGCATCTGTACAACAATTTCTAATTTAATCTTTCTATACTTACATTGTGTCCTAAATGTCATGTGGAAAAAAAAACCTTGTTTAATTAAAAAGAAAAACAGCCAATTAAATGACAAAGCTTTCAGAAAATAACGTTTTAAGAATTTGACACATGTAGAAAGGGAAACAAATACAAATATATATGGAAAAGCATGTACCATCAACACTGTTCCTATAAAGTTCTCCTTATAATAAAGCAAATATCCTCTTTGTTCCATTAATTTAGTTTTAGAAACAGCTAGAGTCAAGTTATGGAATAGAAAAGACAATGAAGTTGTTTCAAATACAAATTATTTGGTCAACACTTTGCTACTTTCAGCTCTTGTGCTTAAAAAGAGATCAATTAAGTTTGTAATGTGCCAGCTGGGTTATAGAATTATTGAAAATCTACTTATTTGCAGGAATTGTCAAAGACATACTGACTTCTTCAGGCTTGTTAATCTAATAGCATTTCTGGGGAAATTAAGCAATTCAAACTCTTTGAATTAAAAAGTGAGACAATGAGTTAAGGATGTCTTTCACAAAAGTGTATTTCAAGAGCATTTTTTCTGATTTTTGTGGAAAGGTCCTATGAAATATCATCTCACCAGCCCTTCACATTTTATAAATAAGATAGAGATATTTATAAGCTATGATTCAGTAGCTGATGAAAATAAACTTTTAAAAAGTAGCATTAATAACTTGCACATTTTATAGCAGAAAAAGATAAAATTGTCACAGTAATTAAGTGCAACATTCAAAGCTTTCACTTATATGCATTCCCAGATATAAAAGTCTCCTTTTTTTAAAAGAAAGAAAAACGATCCTGTCTAATGGGTTCCAGAGTTCACCCCCACACCCCACCCCCAACTCCACATGCCCTTCCATCTTCTTCCCAAAGAGAGAACCCAGCACACACTAGCAGGGCCATGGGTGAGCTCCTTCCTACGTCCCTCTTTAAACATGCTTTCCTCTGCAGGTTACCTTCTTGGAAAAAATATATTTTCCAACTGTGCTGTTTCATCAACTCATCCTTCATCAAGATAACAACATTAGATAGAATTAATGACAAAGGAAGTTTGAATCTTTGCCAAAGAACGAAAACATCATATATTACTCACTGTAAAACACATTATTGTGTTATTCGAGAACTAAATTCCTCTGTACTTGTCCAACAAGTTAGTTCTCAAATAATATAATTTTTTCTTATCTCAAGACACCAAAATTTTCAAACTGAATTTGAAAGCTTGTGGAAAATTACCAAAGAAACCTGCATGTTCTGAGTGTGTCCCTAAACATAAGGCACATATACACACACACGCATCCTCACATATTCATTCACACATCTTAGACAACAAGATACACTTGGAAAATACTCAAAATCATTTCTAAGTTTAACATAAACTTTATTTTTGCTAAAGCAAAAATATTAGGAAGTATTTATGAATTCTACATTGTTACTTCAAGTATATATATATATATATAAATATATATATATACTTAATGTTTAAATTGACTTGAACAACTTAACTGCTTAAGTCAGAATTGACATGGAAAACTGGATTTGTTGGCTCACATTGCAAGTTATGAAGATATTAGATTAATGACCTCAGAAAAAGATTAGAGTACTGTAACATAGTTTCCTAATGCTGGATTCTTTGTTTTCATTTTATAATTGATTTAATATACTTTAATTATTGTCATGTAGGAATAACCTTGTTTCTCAACAGTTTATTTAGGCAATGGTAATGATCATTTGGGAATCTGAAAATACATAGATAGAAGTCCCCTAAAACTTGCTGTCATTATGTAAGTGGTAATGATGATTTCTTATTTGCATTTGAGAAAGTGCATAGTGTCATGTAATACTGTTAAGAGTTTACATTAAGGAGGATATAATAATATCTTGGTAGCCTGGGATATAGCTCAGTGGTACAGTGCCTGCCTGGCAAGCACGAGGTCATGAGTTTGATCCTGGTACCAAAAACAATAATAATATCCTGGTAATAGTGGCTTTCAAAGATTCTTGCCTATTCAAAGCACTTTGTAAGACCTGCCAGATTGTCCTAAGATTGTTCTACGTGTCCATTAGACATTAGACCAGAGCAGAAAGGAATCTCTTTCTCTCTCTGTCTCTCTGTCTCTCTCTGTGTATCTCTCTCTCTCTCTCTCTCTCTCTCTCTCTCTCTCTCTCTCCCTCTCTCCTAGATTTTTTTCCAGGGGAAGTTATGCACAGTGTAAAACAAAATCCACCATTCTATAAAGGAAGGCAAAATCCATCTTCATAAAGAATCTAGATTTTCAGACTATTGCCTGTGAGTAATTGAGGTCTGCCTATAACAGTGTTGTGAACATGAATTTAGAATTTAGATAACTTGTCAGAGAAATCTTCAGATAATTATAGCCCTGGTGGATAGCTTACATGCAATCTCTGGTGGAAGAGAGAGCTAGAACAATCTCACCATCTCACTAAGCCATTCTCAAATTCTTGAGTCACAGAAACCATGAGATAAATACATATTTTGTTTTAAATTGATAAATATTGGAAAAACTTGTTGTATTGTGATAAGTAGCTAATGAAAGAGAATACAATGGTAAGACAGCATGTCTCTACCTGAGCTACAGGGGGAGGAGAAAAGCACTCGATTTTGTCCTCCTTTCTAGGCTTAAGGGTTATAAAACCTCGCAGGAGCATGACAAATAATAGGGAATTTTTCTTTTGATATACACATATGTGCATGACCCTAACCTCTTACAAATACCAGAAACTCCATTTAATCATGGAAGCCCTGCTCCATGTGTATTTTGAGTAGAATATCAATTTTAACAACCTGCCCTACAATGTCTCATTAAAAATAATGCCTGAAACAGTCTGACACACCATTTGAACTAGTGAAGCCAGAAATCTTGGGTCCCGGGGAATTTATGAAGCATTAGCATCAAGCACCTGCCTGGCCACAGTTCAATTTCCGGTACCAAAATGCATACATACATATATATATATATATATATATATATATATATATATACATACAATCATGCAAAGAGAAAAAGTCATAGCACTTCAAATAAGCTTGCCAAATGATGTTTTGAATAGAAAGGACTTGGCAAAATATTGGCACTTTAAGGCTTCTCACATTTAAGTCTGCTTTTACTTATTTAAAAATTTTGACAGGACTGATGGTGCAGTTCAGCAGTAAAGCTCTTGCTTAGCTTGTGCAGCCTCTAAATTCCATCCCTAATGTGCACACACACACACACACACACACACAATGTTAACATGGCACATGACCATCAAGGGCCTCAAATAAATCTCCAACTTGGAATCCAGTTCCCTAGTGCTAGTCTCTTTGAAAGGGTGTATGAAAGTGCAGATACAGAAATCATTCTGACTCTTCCCCTCATGAAGATCTCCCTGTGGACATGGGAAACAGCAAACTCAATAAGCCACACAGGTGCCATTCTCATCCTAGCCAAGTATCTTGTGACAGCATAATGTACCATCTAGCTCTCAAGTGTCAAGAAATGTGTGGCACAACTAGGAAAAAACTGTAGTGTTGATTATGCATTGCTTGTGTGGTTCAGATTTGCTTTTTTGACATAACAATTCATTCACAAATCACTTGACTTATTTGACCTGCCAGAACTGAAGTGCAAGGGAAACTGTTGGTGTGTGTATTTGTGCATATATATGAGTGAAAGGGAAAACACAAATAAAACATGAAGAAAACCAAACAAGCTCTCTAAGAAGGACTTCAGAAGGAAACACTGCTTCCCAGCCCACTAACATAGCCAACCTTACTCTATCAGGTCTAGGCGAGGCCCTCTCACCACTTCATTCTTGCGTACAGCAAACACAATTAAGGCCCAGGGTGTTAGGCGGTTGCTTTGACCCACCAAAACTGCTGAGCTTGTGCGGAATCGTCTAGACCTCCAGCTATGGCGACCTCATTCCCTCGGCTCCTAAATTCAGAACTCAGCCAGACCTTTCATTCATCACAATCCTGTCCGTGTGAATTCAAAAAAGCTGGTGGTGCATTTCAGTGTGAATAAAATGCAGTGCTGAAAGCGGCAGACTCTTTCCTGAAGCTTCAAGTTAAAGGAAAGGGCACTAGCTGAGGGGTCACAGACATAGGAGTTCGCTTGAAGCTACCACGGACAGCAGCCATCAGCCAGGCTGCAGTCTGGTGCCTGCGGGAGTCAAATGCGCCTCCTTAGCTAGCTAGCCGGGCTGGAAAGACTGGCCACTGAGAGTGTCACAAAGGACCTCACGCGTTCTGCAGAGAAACAGAACCCATTACACTTGAGGAGACTCCAAATCATTTTTTGGCATGGAAGGTGGTGGGAGTTTATCTTCCTTGCATATGAATTTAGCTTTTATTTTTCATTTATGTTTATATTTAGTCTTAAATGACTTTTGCCTTATGGGTAAAGAATTTTAAAAATCTCATTCACATTCTCTTTCTTGGAATTTTAACAAAAAGAAATGGCTTTATTATTATTCCCTTTACAACTTGTTTACAGATTTGATTGGCATGAAACTGAGCATTATATTATTATTATTACTATTACTAATAATTATTGCAGAACTGGGAATTGAATAGCACTGAATTATTCTCAGCTCTTTTATGTTTTATTTATTTGTGTTTTTAATTTAGAGACAGCATATTGATAAGCCACATTGCCCTGGCTGCGTTAGAACGGCAAACTTCCTGCCTCAGCTCCCAAGAGTATGGAGAACACCACACCCAGTGAAATGAGCATTATTATCTAACTTTAGTAAACTGATCTGTCTATACTTATTAAGACACACACACATAGTACATATGTGTGTGTGATCAACAGACTTCCATTTTTGCAATTTTTTCCCAAGCACAATGTTGATATCAAGAATACACTAATGGGTTTTCTGCTGCCTAATATGGACATGAAGGTATTTCTGCAAATCTGACACCTCTCTCTGTACCTAAAATCTCTTTTTACTGACCCAAATTCCCCTTTCTACTCTTCCTGGTCACATCTAGACCCTTGGCTAGTTTCCTATTGCTTCCCTGAATCAGATCCTCTTCCAAAAACACCTCTCTGGCTTCTGCAGTTCTATTGGTTCTCTTGCTCTGGCCTCCTAACTCCCTGCCAGCTTGCTGCCTGGGGAATGAGACTGCCTTACTGCTGATGGCAGAACCACACTGAAGAGGCAATAAAACAACTACTCACATCGTGTGCAAATATTCTCTCCCTCACTCTCTGATACTCCTCTTCTCTCTCTTCAATTGATTTACTTCGTTTGTCATCTCTAAATGGATGCATTCTGTTTTTCTGAACAGAAAAAAGAAATCAGGAGGGTTATCCAATTTGTGCTGATAGAGACCTGCAGTTAAGCAACTGTCAACTAAGAATAATAAATGTTCATTTAAATAATCGGAGCATGATAATTCTCGCTCCCTCTAGTTCCTGAGGAGATTGTGTTGAATAAGGTGTATGTACTGTGTGTGTGCATAGCACATAGTGATGGGAAAGGTTTACTGCTCTTGATTGCTTTCTTGCTGGGTGTGATTAGCACAGGTGTTTCCAAAATGAACATGCCTCAGAATGCCCGAGGGATTCAGCCAGTTCCGGTAAAAGGTGGCTCACCAGGAATCCACTGTTTTCTTTGTTAACCTACGTGCTTCTGACTTAAAAAAAAAAGAAAGAAAGAAAAAGGAAGGAAGGAAAATGAGTGAAATGAAAGGAAGAAGTAGCTAGTTTAAGGTGGTTTAGGAAAGAAGTGGCTTGGAAAATGCAGGGGACAGAGAAAGAGCAAGCGAGTAAACAAAGCGGGTTACAGAAAGGGAGACGTGGGTATTATATCTTTATCTCCTTTCTTGTTTTTTATTCATTCAATGACTGATTCTGTGAATTGCACCTGGCATATAAAGAAGGGCCTGAGACTTATAAAGTAAATCTAAAACGTTTGTTAGAGGATAAGAGTCAATATCAAGTGAAATAAAGAATCAACTCAAAGAGCCCAGCATGAGGACTGCTGTCCTTTATCCTCTCCTCTGAACGACTTCTTGCTTCTCAGCTGTCCTGCCTGTCTTTTGCACCCCTGAGACCATGCCTGCACTACCCGCATTCACTCATCCATTCAGCAGACACCCACCAAGTACACGACACAGGCACATGTCTCATATTCAACGTGAGCCACTGTGTAGCTCAGCGGTGGTGGGAGGAAATGAGATACAAATGATGAACAAGTTGGAAAAAAATAGTGCGTTAGAGATGTATGTACTGGCTTATGATGACTCATTAAAATGATAGCTTGAGTGAGATGCATGTTGTCTTACCTTTAAAAATTCTAATGCCATGTCATTTCTTTTAAAAAAAAGTTTTGATTGTCAGCAATACAGTATAATTACAATGGTATTTGTATGACTTTCTACTGTATGTATTATTTAAAATTTGTTTTTTCTTGCTGTTTACTTATTTTTCTGCCTAATCACCCTGAAATTCCACGCACCCCCATTCTAGAGATGAGATTTAGTGAAGTCTCTTTACTCTGGTCCAGGTATCACAATTGAAGCTACTGTAGAACAACAGTGTTTTGTCACAAGCAAAATACACAAGGAAAAAATTCTGCTACATTTCATGCAAAATGAGCAGACAATTTACATGGACCATAAAACATGGGAAGGAGAAGAAGGGAGGGAGACTAGAACATGAACTCAATTTTTTTCTGCAAAGTCTTATTTTAGGATAGTTGCAAAATCCACCTGTCCTCACCATAACCAGGTTTGTTCTTTACAGCTACACCGGTTGATCATCGGTCCGTATTGATAATCCAGCGCAATTTGTGCACAACTGAAGGACACAGCTGTAGGGAGTGGAACCACTGCCATAGTTACACAGACATCTGGAAACGCGACTGACAAAGCTCCCCACAGCCTGGACCCCCCAGACATGCAGCAGGACCTGCAGCAAGCACCACCCATGCAGCCCAGCACAGAGCCATCACTAAAGCAACCAGGACATGTTCGGCTGCCCACTGAATGCCACGGGGGGAGGCAGGTAAAGGCAAGGGGCTGGAGAGAGGGGGGCAGTGTCAGAGTCAGGGGGAATCAGGAGGGAAGAAGGGGCAACAGAGGAACAGAGGGATGACAAAAACATCAGGCAGCCCACCTTCAAAAACAACAAGTCAGCCACTCTCAAACTGGAGAACCAACCTGATTGTCTTCTTTATCAATACTAGAGTTATCTCGCTTCAAGATAAACCGCTTCTGGGATTCTTCACCTTTTTCATCTTTTAAATGTTCACAAAACCTTTGCTCTGGTCTGCCAGCAAAGTAAAACATATCAATAAAAAAGATTTTTCTCCCTTTTAAACTTATTTCTTAGTGTTGTCTTCCCCCCATAGTGGCATTTAATTTTCTTTTTAAAAGTTTACATGCAGCTCTGATATCAGAGTTGCTGGCAATATACAAGTAGGTAATAATATGTAGTTTCACATATGTCATTAGAATATCTTTTGCTGTATTGAATTGGGAATCTGGTTTACTGCATGCTGGTCACCATAGCCGAAGTTAAAGAAAATTTTAAAAAGCCCACACGTGTATGTTGTATTGATATTTTCTGTACTTATTTCAGTCTCCATCATTCCTGAATTCAAACAAATTCCCACTCACTTCCTTAAACAAGTTTAGAACTTGAGAGTACATTGATCTACCAGTGCTTAGAAACCTAAAGCATTTACCTCGCATTACCACAGGAGTCTTCAGAATCCACAGGAAAAGGCCATTTCGAAGTTATTTCTATCTTTTCTGCAGTGATAAATGCTCCCAAACCTGGCTCCACTGCACCCTAACATTTTTAACCATGTCCTCTAAATCAGTTCAGTGACTAGGAAAACTGAAAATATTTAACTTAAACAATTTATTGGTTGATTTGTATGGGAGAAATGTTCCAATCAGCTACATGTTATTGATTAGCCCACTGACTTTTTGGGCATTCTTTTAAAATTTGAGATTATTAAAGGAAAATTATGTGCTTCTACATCAACTTCCCAGGACTGTCACTTCATGTGCCAGAACTCAATGAATGACTTGGACCTGGGCTCACTTACAGAGGAAGTGCTAAAACAACTGTCCCTAGTTTAGAAATAGTCACAATTTATGACTCTCATTAAAGTGTCTTTGTCACGTCTGATGATGTATTACTTCCAAAGTGTAGGAGTTTCATGAACCTAGCAGATTCATTTTGGCTTTAATCACGGGAAGCGACTTTACAGTGTCTAAAGTTTAAGGTAGATGATCAGTAATCAAGATAAAATTTCATCCTTTGGATACCTCTTCAAGATAATCAAATAGCACTTGGGGACATAAAGGAGTAGCTTAAGCTTAAAATTCAAAAGCTGATATGAAGCATTCTTTCCTTAAATACCTGTAGATAAGTTATAAAATATTGATGTGCAGACACCAGTAGAAAACTGGAATAATAATAAATACAGTTTCTGAAACTGTATATTTTTGTGAAGTGACGTTATCTGATTTATCTTTAAATTTAATAAAATTTTGTTACAGCAGAAGTCAATGCTTTTTGCCTCCTTTAAAGAGAAGGACGCTATCTCTCAGTAATGTTTGGGCTTCCAGTTTATAGATGTGCACACTGAAGTGTAGCCTGAAGCAGCTTTGGCACAGGCTCACTCTGAGTGGGCGCCACCCCTGATCACACAGGGCACTGGTCAACCAGAAACCAATTTAAAGTATAGGGATCTTACACTGCATCACCTTAGTGACTAATGCAAGCAATTTGCACTAAAATTAACACATAACAAAATATGATAAGCAGTCTGAAAGTGGAAATATGACATCTAAAATCAGAACCTCAGTAATGAGTGAACATGTGCTTTGCAGTGAAGTACTCATGCAAAGTAGAGAAATGAAACGTCTTTTGTTTAGAATAGTCACAGTACACTTAAATTAGTTAATTCTATTGCAAAGGTTCATAATAGTATCATGCATGGTGTGTGTTACCATAAATAATAGAAATCCTCTAGAATTTATTTTGCCATCACTTATGTATCATCCTATCATTTGTTTTTCACAGCAAGTGAATTTGGAATTAGACAAATAAAAATATAGATTGCATAAATGTTCATTAGGTTTCTTGTAATATCCCCATTCTCATTAGCCCCAAATGCTCCAATATACAGAATTCTTTCCTTAAATTCATGGAAACAAGTTTTGTGTTTGTTTCCAACAGTTGTAACCATTCGAGTAGAAATAAACGGTCATGCCAGCATTCTCATTCCTAGCCTAAAGTGAATGTGTATTAGACTAAATTTTTCTTTAAAATATTAGAATGAGATTTCAGGATACTAACAGGAACTAGAATGCAAAATCTACATAGACAAACCTTTTTAAAAATACTTAGTCCTAGCCAGATGTAGTGATGCATGCCTGAAATCCCAGCACTAGGAAGGCTGAGGCAAGAGGATCACCATGGAATTGAAGACAGTCTGGGCTACATAAGCAAGTTTAAAGCCACTCTGTGCTACAAAGTGAGTCCCTGCCTCAAATAAATAAGTAAATTTAAAAAATACTTAATCCTTAGTGCCTAGATCCACGTTTTATCAGCTGAATGAATAAATTAATCAGTGTATGAATTAATGAGAATTTAGCACAGAGGTCCATAAATAGTTGTGATTCATAATCAGATCCAAAAAGTCACTTAATAAAGTATGAAGTCAAACACTTTGTGACTATACAAGAGGATGAGAAAATCTGGTTAGTAAGACTGTAAATGCCAATGCAGGCAGCCTGTTTAGCTGTGCATGCCTGTCAGCCCAGCTCACAAGGCTGAGGCAGGAGGAGCACTGTGAGTTGGGGCCAGCCTGGGCTACATAGGGAAACTTTACCTCAAAAGACAAATTTGGAACATCAAGAATATCTTTAAAAATTGTGTTTAAGTTTCATGCTGATGAAAATTAATTAAGTTTTTTAAAAATCTAATGCTATATAAAGGAAAGAAATAGGTGAAAAAGAAAATTTTAGCTTCCCTAGTTTCAGAAAATCCATTTAAAGCATCAGCTATCTAAATATTATTTTTGTAATTTAATTTCTTTATAATGTCATTTATTTATTTTCATAGTTGGATATATTCAGGGAATATATAAAAAGTGGCAAAAGACTTGTTTTGATCAATAATGTGAATATGTAGATCATGGTATTTATCTGATATAAATAAATCATGCAAATTCCTGTCTCAATAACTACTTTTCTTTTTTTTAAGAGCATAATATATTTATTGAGAGAAAGAAAGCCTCTGTATGAGAAAGAGAGACAGAGGGGTCCCCTCAATAGCTGCTTTTCAAATCTCTTGTTTAAACTTTTTCCAAAATTAGGATGTAATTTTCCAAATTAGTAACCCTTTTATTTCTATTTGAAAAATATTTTGAGTAATTCTAAAACAACCATTAGCAGATGGCTTAAAAAGAATTGAGATGAACAGATCAGATTCCTCCAGGAGGGTATTACAGAGAGCTGTTTGTGACTCTAGCACTGAAAAGCGGTTTTCCGTTTAAACTCATGCAGACTAAAGTGCACCACTGCACAGTGGGTGTGCTGAAATCACCTGTAATGTGTCACAGGTCTTAACAATCCCTTCTCCAATGAATTAACACCATAGCAACACCTTCTAAGCTATGAAATGAAAGTAAAATAATGTGTTATGGGTCTATATATACCATGATAATGAATTACTTTTAATTTATTACTATGAGAATGTAACTCCAAGAACAAGGTTTCAAAGCTGCCAAAGTCATAGTGCTGACTAAATTGGTTATGACTAGACTTTACTACATATCTCATCTCTGGGAGTCACACATTGTCTAAGTTTTCACTTCTGGTAGATTTTCATGTATCAGTATTACTTCTAGCTGTCTCTTGATTATCACCAAAAAGCACAGAAAATAATAATAATTAATCCTTATTGTATGTGGAAAACAATTTCCTTTTCTCATGTAAAATAAGCTGTTCTGTAACTCATAGCACACATCTACTGTGGAACTCATTGCAGGTGTGTCCTGAATAGCACTGGCACGTCCCGTGAGGTCCTCGGCACACTCAAACTGTGAAAAGTTAGAATTAAGTCATCATTGTTTCTTAACTAGGCTTTGCTCAGGGATGGAGAAGCTGTGTAGCTAGTGAGGAGAAGTGATATTTTTGAGGAAATCAATCACAATTTCAGTTACACTTTTTCCCCTTAAAACTGAAAATATATAAACACTTATTATTATTACTTTGGATTCCATTTTTAAGGATGAATGCAAAAGAAACAGTAATAAGTGGATACAGAGCTCTACTGTTCTCAACAAGACAGTAAGAATTTGTATTGCACTGGGTTGGTAACTGAAGGCATGTAATATGTAATATGCAGTTTTTAAAAGTGATATTCAGGGATACTGACTAACACATAACGCATTTTTAAAATCATGGACATAGCTTGATCTTATTTATGTCAAAATCTATAATATATGATAAGAAGGATAATAGTAACAGTAGGCGTCTCTGGATGGTAAAGTAACAGGCAGTTTTATCTCTAATTCTTTGTATTTTGTGATTATTATGTCTTACTTTACAACACCAGAAAATGAAAGCTCTTAGCTCAAAAAGATAAGAAACCAATTCAACAACTTAATAGTGATTTATAGCCAATTACTGGATTATGGAGACTTAAAATGTAATTACATTTTGAATACTGACAAAATATTCTTCCATAGCATGTGTTATTTTATAATCAGCTAAAATGGGTATTGAGATGTTTTGCTTTTTAAATCAATTCTTACTGCTACTTTAAAAAAAAGCCAGACTTAATTTTGCTTCCTGTTTCTAGTCTTGGCCTATTATTATAAGATCTTTTAGTACAGCAAAATCGTCCCTTTCTGGAAATAATAACTAAATGATAATATTCAACTTTATTTTTTTCATTTCTAATGATCAAGTAAGAATAATATAGAGAAAATATTTCTAAAAAATATGAATTCAAAATTTGAAAAAAGAAAAGAAACTTGTTAAGAAAATTTCATATGCTCAGGATGTGACCAAGAAGCATATTTGAATATAGTGTTGCAACATCAAAAAGGCATACGCGTAATAGATCTATTTAGCTTAACAAAATAGGCATATTTCTTCAAGTTTGCACATAAATTGGGCTATTTTTATAAATAAACACTACTGTCAACAATTGAAAACTGTATCAAACAAAAGCAACTCTTCAAAATTGTCTGTATATGATCCTACAAAAATACCTATGAAATAATGTACAAATCCATTCTCAGATACACATCCAACATCAAATACTTCTCTCTGTTCTTGAAATTATTAAACATTTCAAGTGTTATCTCATAAATGTCAAACAGTCTTTAAAAATGACTGCTATTTACGGTAATATTGAGTTATAGGATATAGCCTATGATTAAGATTTAGGACTAGCTCAGGGAAATTTTATGTTCCTTGTATTTTAAAAACCCCAATGGCATTTTCTAAGAAGACCTACAAATAAATAATCTAGTCTTTTTCTTCAATGTGATATTTGATTCAACATGGTTAAGAATGCACCTATCTCCTGATGGTACTTGGACAAAAGGCACAGTTCTTGGCATGCTATCTTTACCTCTTTTCATTTCCAATACTTAATTAATGATGAATGGCTACATATTCAATTACAGCATATTAATTTTTTTTCTTTTTTTAAATTTTATTTTAAAGAGGGTAAAACTAAACATAAGAAAACAGAACAAAACAGATCAGAAGAAAAAAATGTAAGAGACACAGACTTTAAAGCAAGGCAACAGGAGATCTTCACTGGCTATCATATTGTCTCCTCTTTTCTTCTAAATAGTTGTCCATATCTTCACACCCAATGAATTAATACAAAACAAAACAGTATAGAACTGATCAGAACAGGATGAGGAAGGCATTTTAGGCCTTCAAGACCAGCCAATAGGGAAGTCAACAATGGCTGCCATAATGTCTCTTGTTCTCTTCAAAATAGCTGTCTAGAGCTTCATGTATGTTGCAATTAAACAAAACAAAACAGACTAAAATCACTCTGCATAAAGACTAATATTATTGCTGGATTTCACAGCATGATGCTATCGAATCAGCACTGGGTACCATAGTGTCTCTTTTTCTTCAAAGTAACTGTTCACTTTTATATAATCAATTCTAATAAACTGTTTAGAAGTTCTATGCATGTATGAGTCTCTACATGTATACCTAGCTTTTCAGTATTAGAGGGAAAAACAAAACAAAACACATTCCTAGAAAAACACAAAACAAAAAAGACAAAAGCATATTAATGTCTTACAAATTTTCTGATTTCAAGATTTTCTCACCAAAGAAGATAAAAAAGATTAAAAGATAAAAATGTTTTAAAAAGTGACTAGACCATCAGTTCACTTTTCTTTAAATTATCTCTCTTTTCACTTCAATATGACATATAAAAATTAAAAAGAAGCCATACTAATATATCCAATGTCTCAAAGTTTCATCCCCTAAAAAAATTTGTTCTAGCACATAAACCAATAACTGTCTACAAAATAAACATGAACTAGAATCTTATAACATAAGCACAGCTTTCATAATTAAAATTAATTTTAAAGTACAGATAGAATACTGAGAAACAAACCTAAGAAAACTTTTATCTTTTTGTCTCTGTACCTTTTCAATGTGTGACTTTTTAAAATTTATGGAATTTCTCTAAAGTAGAGGTGTTTATTTGCTTTGTTGCATAAAATTGAAAGTAAGAATATTTATCTAAAATATTTGGGAATGAATATGAGGTGTAATAAAAAATGTGATGAATATTCACGTTTTTGAAAATTCATGAGAATAAAGGGCACTGCCATTAATCATCCTCAAAATACTTCCCTATGTCTTCAAGCACACACACATTCTAGAAGTCACCTTTCATCAGTCTCTTTAGGCAGTGCTCCTCTATCTCAATGTCCTGAGTCAATTCAAAATGTTTATCAGTCATGGTCATTTGACTTTGGAGGCGAGCAAGACATTGTCCAACGCCAGGTTGATGAGGACACACTGTAATGTTTTATGGACTGCCTTTCTGGTGGATGGCACCTGGCATCAGCCATCACTGTATTTTTTATTATACCGTGTAAAAATACTCGTGAAAGAGAACATTCAGAACTGCTTCAGAGAGTGAAAAGAACAATGGGATAAGTGTGTGCAAAGCAATAGTGAGTATTCAGAGGAAGATCAATGGCAGTGTGTCTTCTACTGCAGTACTTTAACAACTTTAAACATTCTCTGTACCTTTTGATCACTCATTGTATATTTAAGATAATACAAGAATATTATTAAGCCCATGGCCACTTGCTAGTAGAGCACTCAATACATATTAGAAACTATTTTTAAAATTTTATTTTAGAAACACAATTTCAAAAAAATGACTGTAAGAAATCACTAGTTGATAAATTACATATTGTTATCTTAGTAGTTGTTCAAGTTACAAGATCAAATTATAAAAAGTGGACAGACAATCAAACAATGACAGTACAAATTATTCTGTTAAATAAATTAACAAAAACTTAGTGGTATGGTTATCTATATTATAATATTTAAATAATCATTTGGTTCATATATTTCCAAATAAAGCAGTCAAAGTTTATTGAAGTAATGTTGCCTTTGCAAACAGTTAAAAATGTTTGTTATTTCTTAGAGTGAAAATGTTTTTATTTGTGTGATAATGTTGGTGTACATAAAAGGATTCCACTGATACCTAGATGCATATATAGTATTTTGTTGGAGACCACTACGAAGCTTCTCTGAACAGGATTTAAATTTTACCAATTGGCTATGTTTATTTGTGAGTCTGTCTTAGGCTTCAGCCCCTTGCCTGGCGAAGAAGCTGATTCATAGTAAGTGAACCTCTATGAATCACTGATCTTTGCTGAGGTTTGTAGTAATCAATGAGGCAAATGACACCTCAAAGGGGAAGATAAGGCCACAGCTGAAGACATCGTGGCTCCTCCACTAATTAAGTAAATGGAGACAGCAGTTAAAGGAAGTTTATACCTATAGTCTCCCTTCTACCATGACTGTTACCTTGGAAATAAGACGGTTCTCCTAGATTGGCCTAATTTACAACTTGGAGAAACGTGCCCCCCCACCTGCTCATTTCCTGCCTTTTCTTAGTTTTCTCACCCTTTGTCCGTGGTCCTAATAAAGTAGGCTAATCCAGAGAAGATGGGGTCTTAACCCTGGGAGTCACGAGCTCAACTAAAGGGTTTTGATCCTCCCAGATGGAGCCCCTAAAATTATACAATTTGTCTCTTCTTTTTATTTAACCTCCGCCGTACACTCATTTGGGAGATCAGGGATCTAGGGCAGAACCCCGTAGTATTTCACTCCTGAATAGGTCCAGAACTGTCAGCACAGTTGCTGACATAGAATTGCCAATACTTTGTATATATACAGGGAAATGCTGAGATTTTCCCTCCTCATTTTAAGAGTCGAAGAGTGGTAAGTAGAGATTTAACAAATTGGGAGATGGACTTCACTGGGAATACTGTGGGCTCTGGAAGAACTGAAAATTGGAATGGGTCAGGTTACGGAACAAAATGTATTAGGTGAATGTCTCTGTCTCTGTCTCTGTCTCTGTCTCTCTCCTTTAGTACTGAGGATAAAATTGAAGACAGGCACTTTCTAACTGAGTTATATTACCAGCTCTTTTAAATACTGATACAGACTCTTGCTGAATCTAAGTTGCCCAGGCTGGGCAGCAGCCTTCCGGACTGCTGAGGTCACATTTCTGTTACCATGCCTGGTAAATATTCACTTCTTTTGGTCAACTGTACAGTTGGAAGAGATGAACCAAGCATGATGACATATGATTATAAAATCTATCAAACCTACTGTACTCTCATCTTCAATATTCCCTAAAACTTCTCAAGGAGTGAAGTTCTATAATGACTGTCATATCATAGGTGAATCTAAAGCAATGAGGGGAACCCACAGGTACTGGACCTAATTCTGATGCCTACAAAGCAAAGTTGCAGATTAAAAGAACCAATGTCAAAAAATTTTGTTCTCTCAATAGCAATTACATGTTGAGGGCAGTGCTGTATAGTAGGTATATTTATGTGGTGGACTTTTTCCTAACTGCTGTAAACTGTATGACACACATGTACACATTTTCACACAGGGGCTTATATTGCTTATTACTTACGTGCATGTTTATACACATGAAGCATACAGACAACAAAAACTATTTTGACTTCTCAAACTATGAACAGAATATGGGCATATTTTCTAAGCTATATTTTTAATGTTTGGTACTGAACATTGAGGAAAGGGTTTCTTTAAATTTTTTTCTGACATGGTTGGACAATATGGAATTGGATTTGTCTCGCTTCTAAGTAGGCCATTACAATTTTTAATCTGGTGTTCTTGGGTTTTTGGGTGCTGGAATTTTGTTACTATCATAATTTTACAATCTACTTTAATATCATCATTGTTTAATTTGGTTCTCTGCACAATTTTAAAAATGATCAAATGTATGTTAAGATTTTGTAAGTGAACCAATGAGTAACAGTGAAAGAAAAAATTTCTCTTGCTTTTAAGCATTATTGAGACTATTGATCTGTTTACATTAGTTGTTTCTTCAATCGAAGGAAAAGCTGTGTGGTCAAGTAGCAGAAGCAGAGTCTTTAGATCTCGGTCATTGTCAGTTGACTAGTTTAAATCAAGACTTGAATCTCAATTTTCCCCCTTATAAAATAATCTAGTTTTTACAACCCAGAATGTAGAATGTTGTCAACAAAATAAGTTAACAGGTCAACACCTAAATACAGCTTTTAAATGTACCATTTCTGAATAGAAAATCTTTTTTTAAATGATAATATTAAAGACGTTCTTTTATAAAAGGTACATGCATATTTTCTTTTCAACACTAAATAGTAAATTATATATTCACACCCAATGGCCAGGAAATAATTTCAAATAGGGAAACACATAGGACAAACTTATTTTCTCCTCTCACAGAATATTTCTGGGATTTACTTCTCTCAAGTACAGAATCTTATATTCTCTGAGGTACAAGAGAAGTACAAAATGGAAGAAATAGAATATCTGAGGGATATGATACAGACTTTGACTAATGTTAACAAATGTCTCACTTTTTGTCTGAGTATTAAAGAACTAGAACTCTTCACAAAAACTGATAAAATACCTAAGATGATGGATATATTAATTAGGTTCTTTTAATTACTCTGATTTGATTATTAAGCAATGTAAACATGTATCAAACCATCACATTTTACATCCTATATATTTATAATTATTATGTGTTATATAAAAAAGGAACTATGTGTCCATTCATTTAAAAAATTTCATGTATTTCCTGAGAGAAGTGTGATTCTTGGGTTCCGGTCTTTGTGTGTCCAGTTTAATGCTATTCCTATGAAAAGTGCACAACAAATTTACCATGTTTAGAAACAACAGGCTGCCAACAACCACTTAGAGATTCCTTAGAGACACTTAGATACACTGATGCCCGGTCCCCTCCAGAGAATTATTAAGTGAGCATCAGTGTCAGGGTGCAGCTGAGTTTGTGTACAATGATGTTCACAATCCTAGATAAAGGAAAAGAATTACAAGGAATATGGTGGGGATGCTTTTCTGTTTTCATTTTGTTTTATTTTAGTGATGAGTGAAATGCCTAGGTGTCAAAACAACATTGCTTCCTACTTGAGTCCTGTGTCTCTTTAGGAGACTAAACAGAGCAGGTGTTCCTTGGCGTTAGCATGTTACAGATCAGTGCTGCCTGTGTCCACTCACTGAGAAGCTGGAATGTCCAGGATTCTGCCCTTTAGAGCGGTAATATCTATCACATTAGGGATTCTTAACAAAATCAATTTATCTCATTTACTTTTCCTATGGAGAAGCTCTAGTTGGTGCTAAAATGAGTTTCATTATTCTTATGATCTACTACTTAGGAAGCTCAGTTATTCAGTATTTGTGGAACAAACAAACAAACTACCACAACCATGACACACCACTCATCCCTCTAGGCAAATGTCCAGGTTCACACATCCTAGGAACAGCTGCGATAAATCTTGGGTACACAAATCTTATAGAGCAGTTCCAAGCCTGCACATTTGGGCCACTACTCTTGTTTTCTTATTGCAGAGCTTGTAAGTGCTCTTGTTCAGTGGATTTGCTATACCTTTGCTTTGCTCTGCACTCTGAAGTGTGGGGGTAGAGGCTTGGGGCAATCCGAGTGGGTGGATGTGAAAGAAAAACATGTTTAAGAGATGACAGCCTTTTCACATGAAATTTATCTGGGGTAAGTTACACAGTTGCTGTCACATTCATGAAGATATTCTGATATACACAGGCTCTCACTGTGGCTAATATTGACCTTCCCAGAAACTCTAGTGGAAGTATCTCCCAAAGGTACACACAAAGGAGAGGGAGGTAAAAAAAAAAAACCCTCCAATATAAAAAGAAACATTTTTGTGCTAAACATATAGAAAAACAAGCAAAGGACAAAATTGAGAACAGAGAGACAAGGAAAAGACAGAGAAAGGTTAACACAAAACAATATGTATTTGTAGCATATAAATATGTAACAGTCAAAGTTAATATTTTTGCCTCATATTAAACACAGAAATTAACATTATGGAGAATAAACATAAACATCAATTGTAGTGCTGTAATAGTGTTAAACCTAACACTTCCAGTTTAGTTTTTCAAGGGGCTCAATGGGTATCTCTATTGAATCTGGTAGAAAAAGAATTCCAATATGGAGAAATAAAAAGATTTTTAGAAAGTAAAAGATATTCCTTTAAATATATAGTGTTATAGGGAAAAAGAAGTAGCTAAACTTGGAAAAAAACACAACATAGAATGCATTATCTTGCACTCTATTGTTTAATTCAAGAAAAATGTAGTTAATTCTAACTGAAGGCATCCACAGTCATTCAGACCCAATTGATCGGCCAAAGATGCGCTTGCTGGCGATTTGGACAGCATAGCCTCCTCACCTGTTCTAGCTGGCTCTGGGTACCAAAGAGTTTGCAGGGTTGCTGGGGCAATGCGTTTTTTGCTAATTCTCTAACATGTGGTATCAGAACCGTGTTGGACTGTCTCCCAAAGGAAACCAGTTACTCATTTCTACCTTTCCTAAGGTGTCCTTGATTCCAGTTAGTGATAGCAATACTCAGCCAAGCTTTTCTACCTCTTGCCATTTCCTGCACACATCCCACTTGTCAGTACCAGGCTAATCTTTCTAAAGCCTCATGTTATACACATTAATCCCAATGTTCTGTAACTTTAAAACACTAGGACCTGTAAGTTCCCTTCCAGTCTTATGTAACTTCCTGCTGGACCTGGGAAGATCATCTTTTCAGAATTTGTCTCCAGGAGGTATAGAATCATTGCAAAGTCTCTTAAATTTGAGGGCAGATTATCATGATATGAATTCTTATCTCATCTGTGGTAAGTATAACTTCTTGCAGTTAACTCAGGCTGACTTAGTATATTGCCTTTTCAATAAGGTTGGAAAAAGTGTTTTTTTAAAAAAAAAATCTTCTTTATAATAAAGCTGTAAAAATTAAATGCAATTATCTCTACAGAATGTCTAGCTTTAGTACATGCTAAATAAATAAATATAAAGTTTTTAAGGTTTGAAAATGACAGATTTTGAGGGTTTTTGCCATGCTTCTATGAACAGAACATAAGACCTGTCACAACACCAATGTCACCTTGCCATTTTTGTGTAACAGAGTCTGAGGTCTGGATGCTGGCTGTAGATCTCTTGGTGCGTTGTAGTTGCTAGAAATGTTTCCAGTGTGTGGCAGGATTTGTCTGTGTATGCTACAAGACTGCAGGAACATGACATCTCAGCCTTTGTCAAGCAATGTACAAATTCCTCAGAAACCCTAAATATGGTAATGGAAAACTTCTAGTGACTTTCAACTATCTTTCCATCTTGTTTTCTCGTTTCACACTGCAAGATACTCCTGTGGATGGGGACAGTTGGGTTTTGTAAAGCAGTCCTTTCATGATAACAGTGAATGGGTTCATTCCCCATAACAACATCACTGCTAAGTGTGGCTTTTTCACTCTTAGGAAAAGAGTGTAAAATGGAATAAAGCACAGATAAAACTTAATGCATGTATCCCTTCAACAAATCATACAGTTAGCAATAATAAGCACAGGAAATGTAACTAGAGCTGTCAAAATTTAGGACATCTCTGTTATTTAATAATATCATTAAGTTAATCTGGAAAAGTATCTTAAGAAAAATAACTACCTCGATCACTGTGTCTTATCTGATTAAAAAAATGCAAAGAGTCTGCATTCATATACAATTTGGGGACTCATTTAGGGATTCTGCTCAACAGTTTGGAGATGGTTTACCTTAAGGAAATTTGACTATTTAATAACACTGTTTTAACACTGGACCTACTGATTTAGATGATAGTCATGCTAAGCATTGCTGCTCTGCATGCGCCAAAATGAAACTCAGCTTGTATGGTTAAATGCAGTGTTCTACATGAAACAGAGGCCAAAACATCTAGTGTAATAAATAAACATCAGGTAATGCTGCTATAGGTAAGAAGTGACATCATTTAAATAACTGAGAAGTATGTTCTGAGACAAATTCTTTCCATCTTGAAGCAGTAAATGTATTATATTTGAGAATATTATGTAAAACACTAGAAGTCAGTACACACACAATCCTCAGACTGTATTATATGACATGAACATGTTGAATTTCGTGTAGAACTGTTTTCACACAAAGTTTAACATTTTCAAATCGTACAAAACTTAACATTCTATAATTACTTGGAAAGTGTGATGTTAGGAAACAAATCATAATATGTAGCTGATACTGTTCTAATTATTTATGTATCAATGTTAGAGGAGCACCTTATATACTAATGAAGTAGCAGTGAAGAAGAAAATTTAAAAATAAATATAAGTGTTTTATGTCTTATAACCCTTTAATTTCATACCCTGCATCTGTATTTTATTTCCACTTCTCTCCAGCCATTGAGACATTTAATATAAATATTTTCACGAATTTGCATTAGAATATCATAAGTCATTGAAAAGATAAACAAAGCTCACATGGAGCCACTTGAGGAATTCCTATCCTGGTTATCCTACTTTAAATAAATGTAACTACTTCAATTCAGCAAGAAATCTGAATTCAAATGGTTCCCCTGTCAACTGCATTGATGATACAGCTCTTGAACCACACCCAAGTCCCAAAACAATAGCAATAGAAAAACCAAAGACAACAACTGTTCAATAGAATGTGCTGAATAGAATGCTCAGTTTCTAATTTGAATTGTAAAGGAACACGATAACAGACTTTCTGAATAAAATTATGCACCATAATTGCCACAAAACATTATTTCTCTTTGGTAAAACTAACAATGATCCAGGTCCTGAGAATTTTGATGTGTTATTATTTAAAAAGAAACATTTAATTCATCTTCCTTTCTTGTCCTAAGAGGCATGGTTACCCCTGAATCACTACCACCAACACCTTCTCACCTGAGAGCCACTCAGATAATAGCTGGTTAGAAGTGTGTCTGAAACCGAACACAGAGGGATTTGACAGCTCTGGGTTAAACCTTCAACCCGGAGCTCAGCTCTCCAGGAAATACCTTGAAAAATTCATGTTTTGTAGCCACCTGACATGTACCGTGGTTCTCTCTCTTTTTTGCTTAGGCATAATTTGACTCATGGGAAGATCTATAAATGGAACTAAGCCAGAGCGAGGGACTAGAAAAGAGTGAGCCCTGGCGATCCTATTATAGCAATCACATCCCCGAGTGGTGTATTGGGCATGCAGTCACTTTTCATTCTTCTAGAGCGTCTGTTTGAAAGTGGCCATTAACAAAAAGCTGGTGGTATTCCAGAAGTGGAGAAGTGTAGTAATTTAATGCCCCTTACTTAAATAATCAAAGTTTTAAAGGTCAAATTATATCCTGTGTGGCATTTGGGAACTGACAGAAAACAAATTTTAGAGAACCGAATGATAAATGTTCCTAAAATCATGGAAATGTTCCTTCCATCCTCTATGCAGTAGGAGCTTGAAATGTGACTAGCTTGATAAAGAAGCTAAATTTGAAGTTTAAATTTTATTCAAATCTAATTAATTTAAATTAAAATATAAACAGCCAAATGAAACTACCTTACTATTTGGACCAAAGTTTTAGAGATTTCACGCAAAGTCACAATGAGTTTTTATACAGTCCTTAATTTTCTCAGAAGCTATAAGAATATGTACTAATATTCATGATATGTGATTGAAAAAAACAGTGTAAAGTATACATAAATCTACTACTCACCAGTTGAAACTATATCAAGCTTAGTCTACTCAATCTAAAGTCTTTTCCATGTTAGATTTTGTAAGAAAGAGAAAAAATTAAAAGGACATAGTCAATTGCTTCTGTATTCTACAATCAGCATGTATTTGCATTACAATATCTGAAAGCCACAAGAAAAACCAGAATGGGAATGAAAGATGACAGTAGTGACACCACAAAAACAACCAGGAGTATTTAGTGGAGAAGAAAGATGAGAAGGATTGAAGAAAAGTGACTTTCATTTCCAATGCTATTCAAAATATGAGGCACATGAGTCAACAATCAGATAAAGTGGAAAGCTGATAAATTTTAAAATGTGTTTTGCCAGAACAGTAGAATGCAACCACAGGACACAATAATTCTGAAGCTTCAAGAGCCCTTAAACATTATTCATTTCAAACTGTCCTGCAGCTATCTAAGTGATCTGAAGCCCAGAGAAGTGAAGTGATCTCCATGTTTCTGAGATAATAACCGAGCTTGGTTCCTGATCTCCCAGTTTGCATTCTCTCCACCATGGCTCTCCTCCAGTTCTGCTGAGAAGAGACTGACTTTTGAATAGATAAAGAGCCTCATATTCATCCCTACTTTATCCAATCTCTGGTGAGTAAAAAATAAAGTGTATTTAACTATGATACTTTGCTTGACATGAAAGTTCCCTTCACCAACCCGGCATTCCTAAAGACCATGCCATTTAGATAGTTCATCAAACACAGAGTGGAAAAGGAAATTATAAAAGAAGATGCTATGCATGGAGACAGTTTTGAATTTAATGTGCCTCCTTTTAAAGAAGTTACTTGCATTATATTCAGAAGTTATATGAGTTTAAGAGAAACAGTTCCAAGTTTTATAGCAAGCAAATAGCCATGTTTTCATTGATTTATGGGGCAATGAAACAATATTAAGATGAAAGCCATTAATTACCAATAAACAAATTATCATCTTTTATAGCTAAAATAGATATCATCTAGCTCAAAACTGTCATTTTGCAGCAAAAACCTGAGATGGCAGATCTTAAATGACTTGTGCCAAGTCATGGAACTTGGAGGCAAAACTAGGCGTGAGGCAGGATTTTGGTCTCCAGGCTCCGTATTTCCTATTAATCTAGAAATCACTATAAAATACATGTCTACAAATCAGAAAAGAGGGCAAAAAAAGGATGATTATTCTGTTTATGTCAAGGGTTTTTAAAACTCTGTTATTTTCAGTTGTACTTATATTTTGACATAAGATTTCCCATGCCTTTGTTTGTAATTTTGTGGAGAACTGATGGAGGAAAATTGTTTTAGGAACTAGGTTTTTTTAAAAAAATCAAGAAATGAATTTGCTTTACTGCTTGAATTTTATAAATTTTCTCAGTTCTCAAATAATCTTCTACAGGTAAATGCCACACTACTGCCAGTAAAAGCAAAAGATAAATAACACTGCACATTTTAAATATCACGTACTTTGGTTTTTATACTGTGTTCTTATAAATGAATCTATGGGAGAAAAATAAAATGCCGGATAAATGCAGTGTGGGAGCTTACATTCTAGTGCTGCTGGTCTTGTTGATGATGACAGATTTTCCCGTTTGATCCACATTGTGATCCAGTCCAAAGTAAGCTGCCACCCGATGGACCAGCATCCTCTGATATGATGACATCTGAGGGAACTTTTTATAATGGTTACTGGAACAGAGTTACAACGGAAAGCAGAATCAGCATTTTCATTTCTAATCTGACAGATATTTTACAGGTTTAAGCATGAAACTTATTCTTGCATCCAAATCTCTGAGCATCTTTCATTTCTGGAAGCACTTAATGTTCTTACTTCCAGACAAATTTTGCATTTACTATAGATTTATTTATTAAGCTACAATAAGTATCATTCTTTTATAGCTGCACATTTCTCTTGCCAAAGAAAATTTAATGTCTGTTGGAGAGTATTCTATTCTAGTCTGTGATACCTTATCAATGGGGCCAGGCAGAGGACAAATGATATAACGATTGCAGATGCCTATCTGGAGATGTGTTATTACCAGGTTTACACTGAAAGCAGCACAATTATTACCAGGCATAACTGACTGCAGCCAGCTGGAGCCCATTAAAAAACTATAATAAAAATGAAAGGGTTGCTTCTTGTTACAGCTCCTCTATGTTAATCAGTGGCCCCCTGTTTATAGCCATTTTGTCAGGAATTTAACAAGCAGGAGCACACATGGTCCAAGCAACAATTCTCATCAACATATAACTCTCAACTCCAATAAAATCGCCATTTAACAAATCAAGAAACATATTAAACAATGTTCAATCTATCTGTAAATCTTTCCAGAATGAATAATTTAAACCAAATACTAAACTAAGACAAGTCATAAAATTAGTCAGCATTGTAGTTTAACATACTTGTTGTCACCAATGAAATCAATAATTTCCTGTTCCATTTTCAAGAGAATCATCCTGTCCCTGCAAAATAAACGTTAAAATGAAAGGTTTTATGTACTTTCAGTTTCCAAGGATAGAAAGAATTTTTTTAAGTATGGAAAAGATTATTAAAATATACATGATTAGAAACTGAGTATAAATAGGCATATAACTGCATTAAAACACAATTGGCTTATTAACATTGGTGGCATTCATTATCTACTTCTTTCCATTTATTTAGTAGCTCTTTGTGACTAGGAACATAAAACTGGTAAACTCTAATTTATTTAGGATGACTAGGCAGTAATTAAGTTGGCCTATAAACAGTAAACATGCAAACTATTAACAGGAAAAAAGAAAACACAGGAGATAGTTTAAAAAGTCAGGAAAGGTCTCTCCTGTTTACAAATGCCTTCTTAAAAGTGTTTGGATTAGTAATTCTGCAATATTTGTTTGCTCTAAAGGCTTAAATAAAGGCTTATTTAAGAATTTACCTGGAATTATTCTTTAAAGTGTTAATCAGAAACTCATGTAAGTCTATGCCTGTAGAATCTGTATATTCTTGGCTGCAATCTGAAACAAACACAGGGTCATGCTGTCAGAAAGGACGGCAGGAAGGGGTGGTAGAAGAGATTTTCTCAACCTTTCTCATTTCCCTTCTGCTTAGGTAAATTCTAGATGAAGTTACTGATATGAACATATATATTTCTGACCATATCTAATCAGGATAAAAATGAAATTTAAGGATAGAAAAGATCCTGACTGTGAAAGGCCCAGATGTCATAGGAGGGGATGTGGCACAAGCTGGGGGTGGGGTGGAGGTAAACATCCTCTGTTCACTCTATGGCAAATCAGTCCGGGCCTGGCCTGCCCAGGACAGGTGCTGCCAACACAGGAGGGAGCCCAGGAGCTGGAGAGCCCGTGGAAACCGCTTTTTCTTAAAACAGGGAGGGTAAAGGTAAAACTTCTCTTATATTAATCTAAATAGTAATCAGAACAAAGCAGGAAGACACTCAGTATTCCCAAGTCTTTCAGATCTGTTGATATTGGGTAAAGTTTGATTTCTAGCATGGTTTTAGAAATACAAACTACTTTTACCTACACCTTGAGTTTTAGCCATTTACTTGCACAGACAACCATAGTGTACAAAAATCTGGCCACAGATCATGATATTAGAAGCAGTTATTATTCTGAACTGATTACATATCTAATTCTTTCTTAACTTCATTTTAGAAACTGTATGGAAATACTAATATGGACAGGGGATGTAGCTCAGACACACAGCTCCTGCCTGGCAGGTGTGAGGCCCTGAGTTCAATGCCTGGTTAAAAAAAAAAAATGAAGTGTGTCTATTATTCATGACACACTTCATTTCAACTTAAATTAGCTTTATCTTGTATAGTGATACATATGGCAGCAATTCCAAAGGGCTGGAGTATAGGTTTGCAGTTTGAGGAAGAATAATTTTGGGGGAAATCTATTTATTGAAGTAGAGTGTGTATTTTTAAATTGATAAATTGTGTGACAGTACATAGGCATAGAGACCAAAATCACCTACGCCCTGTAAAATGTCAGTCAGGTTCCCATGACATACACACCTGTGCTTTACAGACTGAATCACTTATATAGGGGATGCTGTTCCCTCAGTTGTAGTCATCTTTTTAGATAAACATGACCGGTAAAATATCAAACTGGGTTAGATACTGCTCACCAACCCAAATAGATTGGTTTAATAAACTTGACTTTGAGAATAAATTTATAATTATTCTTTTGCACAAACTTGCAATTTTTAAAAAAATTCAGGTTTGAATCTAAAGAAATGTGATCCTAAAAATAATCTCTTTACTACAAAAATAACAGATCATGAACAGAAAAGAAAATCAATTTCATATTTTTTAAAAACACACATCTATATCAATATAACGTCATACACAGTTGTGAGGTGATTTACAGTCTCTGACGTAACTCTGGGACTCCATAGAAGCCTGAGTAAGTTGAGGAAATATTTTCACATTCACCTTTTGATAACATTCTGATCTTGGGTTTTTCAGAGGATTTATCTTTGTTCTTATCCTTTTCTTTTTCTCTTTCAGTGTCATCTTTCCTAGATTTTTCCTCCTCTTGCAGGCTGGGAAAACTGGAAAGCTGTAAATGAATTGATTCCTGTTGGGGAAAAAATATAATAATTTAGGGCCAGATTTAATAATCTCTTTCTGGTTCCCATTTTGTGTAGAGGTTATTAATAACAAGAAAATGAAAGCCAGGTGCATATATTTTTTTTCTTAAATGGTAAAAAATTAAGCCTGTCAGAAAATAATTGCCCTTTAAGGTGAACAGAACTTCAGAAGTCAATGAGAGGTCAGGAAAAACACCTAGTACTGAAACTTTGCCTCATGAATATTAATCTTAACTAAGTTAAGCTTCTGTAGATCACAACTCCTGATTTTTCCACAGGCTTATTTTTAAATACCTAAGAGAAACTCCTCTACACTAAGACTGCATCAGAGTCCCTGTCATGTTTAAAGATGGCTGCTTCAGTATTTTTCTGTAACTCATGATAGGGAGAAACTGGCACAAACACAGACAGATTTTAAGAATTATAGTCATGGATAAAACAGACATAAAGAAAACCCACAATACCCAATTATTAATATGAAATCTATTCTACATCCTTGTCAATGATTCCTCCTACTATGAAACACCAATCTATGTAATAATAGGAATCTCTCATATGGATTATCTTAACTGTTTATAAATGGCATTGAGAAATCATTTTAATGTATACTTCTAATAAACATTGACTTTTAGAAAATATGGCAAGTAGGAATATATTTTTGTAAGTTACACAAAATATTTATTATATTTTATGTTAATATTAGTTCTTTCCAAAATATGAGTCTTTTGAAGCAACGTTTGATATAAGATTGACACTTTATAATGTTAGAGAGGGGTATATTTTTGTATTTATTTATTTTGTGCTAAAACAGATCATTTTTTATTAGTTATATTTATGAGCCAATAGTTTGATTGTACGTTTACTGTTTTGAAGAGTGAACCAAATAATGGTTTTTAGGTTTTTTTTTTTAAACCTATGCTATGATTAAAACTATGACAAATTAGGAAACATTAAGCCCACTTCTTCTTATGTAATAGATCACTTGGTGGGAAATTGTGTTCTACTAGTGATATTAAAATTTATGACAGAGAGGAAAATCATTCCCAGTGACTAATAGTGTCTCTTGTGGAAAACTAAGCTAATGTTCCTTCTACATGTGAGTAAATTAACACCTGTACCTCCTCACAATGTGGACATTCTGGGGTTCATAATGGTTCTTGGTAGATCTGGCAGGCATTCAATGAAAGTCCGGAAGCCAAATCTCTTTTTGTGGGGAGAGCAGAGTGCAAGAGAGGGGCTCCGCTGTCAACTTCAGCTAGAATAAAGTTGTCATGTGTGAGGGAAAAGCTCTAAGATGTGGAGGATGAAATAAAACATATTCTAGACATAAATATTTATCTAAGCTGGCCTTTTTACTTTCTTCTATTTCCTGGGGATAGATATATATGAAATATGTAAAAATGAGTGAAATTGGATTATAGAGGTTTTTTTAATCATATGATCTGGGGTAGAAATGCCTTCATATACAAAGGTTCAGGCAGCTTCTAGTGCTATGATTTGCTTCAGCCTGGTTAGAGAAACATTTGCCTGCACATTTCTGGACAAGAAAACATGACTGGGGGTTGTGGTGGAGGAAAAATTGACTCATTGAGCAAGAAGTTAGAGTGTAGATCACCAGGCCTCACTGTTTCTTCCACATGGACTGACCTGTCCTGCCTATGCAAATTTGAATACAAAATCCAAGTGTCTTGGAAATGTATCTCAGCTGCAAGGTTACAGGCAACAAGGACGTCACTGCAAAAGAATGCACACACTGATGCCATGTGTTGACAAGTATTATACTCAGAAAAAAACCTATCTTTTATATACATAAATATACATTATAGTGTTGAAAGAACACACAAAAGTGCTTTAGAGTTGGTAAAAAACAATCTGTTATTTTTTAATATTTTTATTGATATACTCAATAATAAAATACAAGTGTTAATAAATACATTGATACAGGATGTTTATATCCAACAACAGTAAAAGAATGATTCAAAATGATTCAAGTTGCAGCAATACACTGATAGATAAATACTATGACATTAGAAAAGCAAACTTTCTTTAAGGACAGACTGAACCATCAGATATGGGGTCTGAAATCAAGTAATACAGGTAGCAAGAGTTTTTCCCACACAGGAAAATGAAGGCAGTTTTCCAAATACTGTGAATATACAAACATTGGGTGAGCAATACAATCCATGTACTGTGTACTTCTGCCATTGTTCTCTGAGATTGAGTCCACATTTTGTAAGTGCCGGTGGTATCTAATGAAGGCATTGCGTATAAGCTCAAAGATGTGCTTCTTTATTCTCTAAGAAAATAGGTTGGTCCCTTGCTTATATGTGTGCCTGGGTATTTTCTATCAGCCCCCTGCTCCCACCACTCCTCAGCTAGCTAAGTAGAAAGCTTGTAGACTCTAATTCTTTCCTACAAAGTTAGTCTTGCTGTCTGAGCTTGGAACCAGCAGGAGCAAGCACCGTATGCATCCTATTTATCCACACCAATTGTATGGAGAAACTAGACTTAGGTCCAGGTTGAGTACTATGATACAGATGTTCTCTTAGAATTTTTCGTCCTGTGTCTTGTCAAATGGCACAAAAAGCACATTGAGTCTATAAGGCTGTCCTCCTCTGCCTGGCAGTAGAAATGGGGACACCTGGGGCATTACTCCTCCTGGGGGTCTCTCATTCTGCGGAGTCAACATATATCATGTGCAGTACATTACAAGCCTTCAACCACATTTAATAATACAAGCCATTCATATTACTCCTCCTTTTCCATCTCCATTAAAAATAGAAGCACAGATAAAATGCTGAAGAAAAGCCACACAGTCTCAGAGCCCAAGTAAAAGAAAGCATGTGTACAAAATGTAGTAATAGCTACTGAATGATAGCCTGTCCACGCCTCAGAACATGAGCGGCATGTTGAGAAAATGAGGCCAGCAAAAAATACTCTTAGGACAAAAATCCATAAAGAATTTATTTTTGGTCCTTTTAAAGAAAGTGCTCTCAATGCTCTCTGTATTGATGAAGAAAATGTAGAATACTTCAATTAAAGTAAAAAAAGAAAAGCAAAATAAAACCAAAAAAAAAAATTCCTTCCCCTGGATTCAGATAAATCTATAATGATTTCTGGACAATGGCTTTTGTCTTGACTGCTCTCACCCTTTAATAAAATGAGCAAAACTTTGGCAGCAAGATAATTTTCATAATGGCTAATGTAATGCCTACATGGCAAGCAAAGATAAATAGGTTGTGAAGTTTTCCATTTTGTCACAGAAAAATGTTGCTTGAATTTAAATTTTTAAAGTCAAATAATCTTGCTGAAAGGAGCAAAAACAGAGGTAAGTATATGCAGTGGTATTAATGAATTTAACTTCAATCACCATCAGCTCAGATTCACCTCTGGACAATTTTTGCAGTATTCAGAAATCTCCACCTAAGGCCATAAAATCATTTCTCCAATGTTCAATGCACCTTATTCACTATTTCTTAAGTTTCATATGAGCCATCGGTGTTTCTCACAGGCAAGTGCATTTTAGGGAGCTGAGAGGTAAGATGTCTCCAATGAGGAAGGAGACAGACACTTAATATTATATTTGGTTCAACCTTATCAAAAGAGAGCCTTTGAGGAAATTTGGCACTACTGTGCTTACTTTTATTTAAGTTTTAATCTAAATTCGTTTGAATTCCTTTCCGTTTTCAGTTTTCAGAGAGTCTGTAAAAAAAACAAATGTAATACTCTGTGATAAACTTTTAAACTATTTTAGGATGTCTCATAAATTAGGGGTAAAGCAGGAAAACTATGTCACTCTTAAATTGTATTTTTCTCCCCCAAAACACCATTTATTGCCAATTTAATCATGCACGCGAAGACAGCTCTGGCCCATGCAGTTAACCGTAGTTACAGGGGTGTACCTGGTCCTGAAGACTTTCACCTCCTGGTCTGGCCGACTCTTCACACACAGCAAGGCTGCGAGTCAGTTTGCCTTTCCCTGCTCCTGACTGAGAGTGGAGGGAGAAATAAGGGAAGAAAAGAAAAATAAAGAAAACACAGAGAAGGCATTCTCAGGCTGTCCAGTCATCTCCAGACTTACTGGACACTCTCAAGTCAGACTTTCAAAACTGAGCACCAGGTCTGCTGTCCATTATGGTCTACATGGGCGTAAAGCTGGTCTGACTGTTGATGGGATGGAGGCAGAGGGAAATGGAGGGGATGGAGTTAAGCATTGTGCTCATCACATTGGAAACACAGGAAGAATGATTTGTGCCAATTTTGTGGAAATATTAGGAGAAAAAACAGACAAATTTAACTTTCACTAAAATAAGTGTGGAGGGAATTTGACTATGATGATCCAAAATATAAAGGATGGGTACTAACGAGTAGAATCTGTTTATTTTAAGGCAGCAATCAGTTGATGGGACTAAAACATTTATTGCAAATCTTTGTTAAAATAAGAACAAAACATGTGAATATTTGTTTTGTCAAGTCTCCAAGTATGAAAACAGAACCAAGCATACACATTTGCAGCCATTCAAGCTCTAAATGTGCTGATTAAATGTACACAAAGCAAGATAAAAAGATGCTCCGGAACACAATCAGATTCAAAACAGACAGCACCAGGACGCACCACAACATCTGCATACAGCCAGGAGAATTCTCTGCAAACCCTTTAACTGTAATGTGAAATATGCAATTTACATCCATGATATGGCAATTTATGGAGCATCTCAAGAATCTTACCTTGGATTTTCTTCTCTCTTGATTCTGAGCCGCTAGCCGTCTCTGTTTGTTAGAAACAAAATAAAAGAAACAGTAAAAGGACAAGCAAATATATGTGTGTGGGGGAGGAATGGGAAGCAACACTGCTGTTTATAGTAGAGAAATAAACAACAGAAGACATTATAAATACTTAGGAAGGAATGTTTTTGCTCTAGCTCTACAAAACTTATAGACTTTGAGTTTCTCTCTTTCCCTCTGCTTCCAGCTTTTCCTCTCTAACAAATATAGAGAGCAAAAAACATAGCCTTGGCAAGCACAAGGTCATGAGTTCAATCCCCGGTACTTCATAAACAACAAACAAAACAAACAAACAAACAAAACCTGGCCTTGAAGATTCTGCCTTTGCTATTGGTATACAAAGAGTTAATATCTTGTGTTTGTCACAAAGAATCCACACTCAGAGCCTACATGCAAGTTCCCCTCATCTTCCCTTTACCAAATCTTTGTCCTGCAAATCATAGTTCATTTAATCACAACCCTTTTCTGCTTCCTTCAGTCACTCAGGCTCCCTCCCACTCCCAAGCCATCTCCTGCTGTTCTGACTCTGGCTACATTTCTAGGGCACAGACTTGTGGCACTGTTAGATTTAAACTTTAGTATGTCCATGAAGGTCAAAAGAACTCTTGTGTTTGCAATTTTCAGTCAACCATTAGTTGAATTTCTATATTCCCATGAAAAAGTAGGTCCATTTAAAAATTCAACATAAAACTCCCTTTCGAAATCCTACTCTGACCATTCCAGGTGAGACAGCAACTGGTACTGGAATGCTGTAAGCAAGTTCAATGAATGAATCTTTTGAAGTTATTTTTCATTTTAAAAGGTGATTCAGAGCATAGTTCAGGAAAAAAAATTAATAATTGAGAAATGAGAGGCTTATCATCAAAACTTTACTGATCATTTGGTCAAACTCTAAGAAAAAAAGAAGAAAAGGTTTCTAAGCATTCTAGAGAAATAGGAACAGGATGGCGCACAGCGGTGTAAGCCAAAGGGTCTCCCCAGCTCACCTGCAGCTCCAGCTTGTCCTCTTCATCCAGACTTTCTGATTTCACGATGCCGTTCTCGGGGGCAGCCGCCTCCTGCTCAGCCCTTCCTTCCTCCGCTATGGCCTGGTTCAGCTCTCCTTGCTCTGACATCCTCACAGAAGCAAATTAAAACAAAGCCTTATGCCCTAGAGGGTAAGGTGCCAGAAAATAAAGTCAGTGCAGGTGAAGAGTCTACCATTATTGCTGAAATCCATTTCTTCCTTTGTATTTAAGTTCAAATAAGTAACTTAGGCATTCCCACTAATTTTATACAGAGAGAAGAATAAATCAGGATGAAATCAAGTACTCAATGGACTCAGGAGTGGCAGATGAGGTTGCCTCCTTGTATGAACACATGACACACCCTGCCATCCAGAGGGGTCAACAAATCCTAAACAGAGACACAGCTTCCACACAGTACCAGTCCCGCATCCCCTGAAAAGTAGAACAAGGAAATGAGCGTACTGCTCCAACTTTTGAGCAAATGACCCTCAACTTCTGAGTCAAAAGGTGTTATTGATGGTCCTTAGCATCTCTACAAGGTCGCAGAACTAGTTTTAAAATTTCAACTATAGACTTACTTCCCTAAGTAAAAAAATGCAGCACACTCTACAGAGGGCAAAAATCAATTGGAGAGGTAAGAGGTCAGTATAAATATGGGATCTAATGCTGGCTATGAACCTTTCGGGGTCCACATTTTCAGTCTTCAAACTGACAGCTCCATTATTAAAAAAACACAAGTCCTCTCCTAGGCTCTTGTCAGTTAATGCTGCTGCAAGATTCTGCAGAAGGAAGGCTCTGCAGGCAACGCCAATGAAGCCAGGCCACTGAACTCCTGCATTCCAGGCTCCCAACAGACTGCTGTGTACACACACTAGAAATGGCTTTTCAAAGTTAAAACCTGTTGCTATTATTTTTTTTCTGCCATGCCTCCTTCAAATCCCTGACATTTCTTCTGAATTGCTGTCAAATGAGGCTCATGAATAATTTAACATTTAATTACCCATTTTTTTAAGCTATGAGGAAGGAGAAAGGAAGGAAGGAAGGAAGGAAGGAAGGAAGGAAGGAAGGAAGGAAGAAAAGAAGGAAACAAGAAAGGAAGGAAGGAGGGAGGGAAGGGGAGGCAAGTAATAGTGTAAGAAAGAAAGGAGGGAGAGAGAGACACTGAAAGAAGGAGGGAGGAAAAAAAAAGACTGCAGGTTAGAAAGTCAATTCTTCTTAAGAATTCCTGAGCAGTAACTGCCCTACTCTCAGTCATTACAATCGTAATTATTATTAGACAACTCATTGCTTTGATAGGCTCTTTGAGAGTATTTGATTGCCATTCACTAACTTGAAAACTTTATTTTCAACTGGAAATAAGAAACAGGAGAAAAATCGACACCATAGCAATTTTTATGGCAAATTTGCCGGAATCTACCATGACAGAACAGATGCTATGTAATGGTATCTTTAAAATACACAGGCTCATTTGGCAGAGGATTGTGGGAACGTAAAAGGAAGAGTTTTCCCAAAGGACACTGATTGGGTCTGAGAGTGAGCAGTGAGCAATCCGTCTAAGTTTGGGAAGGTTTTATCAGTGCGTTTTTCTCAGATTTTAATGGCACTCAGCATACGTGCTTAACAAAATAAAAATTTTGATTTTTCAGTAGCAAATCAAAATTTCTCCATGTTTTGAGTATAGGGAGGAGAAAGGACTTCCTGTTACCCTAAATCATTTTTGAGAACATTTCAATAAAACAGATCACTTCCAGATTCAAAACGGACCGAACAGAGTTTGCATCCTCCAAACTCCAAGCCAGCTGAGCCCCAGCCCTGCTCACGCCCGCCCGTGTGGCTCTGGTCACCGCGCTTCCTTCCCTGCACACGGACGGCACCGTCCCTCCTAACAATGCGGCACAGAGGAGGCAGATGGAAGCAAACCTGTACCTTTCGCACAGTTTCTGCTGTAGGTCTTGGCGACTTACTAGCGGCTTCTGGCGTTCCGCACCGAGAAAATCCACACAAGTGATCAGAGGCAACTGGAGTCCCATGTCCCATCAACAGTGCGGAATGCCCATCTCGTGCGGTGCCCTTACAAACTGTGACACATCATCGTCAACCTGAAAAAAGATGAACAGTAAATAACAGTAACTGTAACAATCATGGCAGGGCGAAGGACAAAACAAATGAGACTGGGTTTCTAAAACTAATGACCAGCTTCCAGCAAATCACGTTCACAGCTCGACTCGGTTCCACCTGTCTCAAGCTGCCTGCTTCTTCTCTAATGAAGGCTGCAGCCGGCTGTTCAAGTCAGATCGGCGCCCACGCGAGGAGCTAAAATTAACAAATGCATTATGCACCGAAGATTACTCACTTCAATTTTAACCTTTTTTAGTGAAATCTCGCACTTTATATTTTTTTAAAAAACATGCTGTGTGTTTGCCTTACTGAGAGTCAAGATCACCTATGAGCAAGTCTTGCCTTTTTTTTAACCGAAGCCTTTGTTTTAATTATAGATTAATATCATACACTCTAATTCTGTTTCTGTGACCGTGTCTTTATGAAAGTTACCTTAATGCAGAATATTTAAAGGTTGTGCTTTAAGGAGCGTGATCTATAAAGTTTCTGAAATGAGACGAGAAGGGAGAAAAGTCCCCAGCGCTGTGGCTGGGAGGGCTCCCTCCTCTCCACTGCAGTTTGGGAAGGATTCCTCGGATCTCACCGCAGAGCCAACACATGCACACCCCTCCCTCTCTGTTCGAGCCCGCTGAGCGTTCTGTTTGACAGCAAAGAAACACTGTCAGAGGGATTCAGCAGATTTGCAAGCCCCTAGCCTGTTGAAAACAATCCATGCTATAATATGTACTTTCTTTTTCTCACAACTCCTACAGGAGCAGCGGCGAAGACAGCTTGAATGCAAACATAGAGACGGGCTCCTAATAACATTTGCCAAATGCAACCTGTATCTCTTTCTTTTTTGCTGTAAATCTACTTGAGTGTTCACCTGATAGCCCCAAAAGCATACACACCTCTTCTGTCAAATCCGGGTCTATGAAAATACTAAGGGCATGCCCATTATTTTCCTTGAACACCTTCTCCTTCCAGCCATGCTCCTCACAAGCTGAAACGAGCAAGGCTGGTTCCTCGCAGGACACTACTGTGACCATGTTAACACATATTGGGTTACAAAGTCATTTGTTGTACAAGAAGCATACAACTGTTAAGAGTTCAATCATTTCTGGATTTATTTATATTTTTGAATGGACAGCCAGCCTTAAAACACGAATCTTTTGTTGTTAGAAGTCATATTCTTTTTGAGTAATGAGCTAACATGAATTTAGAGCAAAATGAATGGCTACTCAGCAAAATTTAATTTTAAAAATTTTGGTAAATTTTACCATGACCACTATAGCTGACAATATTAAATAGAAATTGCCATGTCTTATAATTTAGAGCTGTTTAATTAACAAACCCATTACCTAACATGTCTTAGAATAAACATCCATGATATATAGAATTACCAAATGCTTTTTGAATTCTGTTTTCCTTTTCACAAATTGAATGAGGTTGTCAACAATTACTGCAAAACTTTTGGCTTTTTCTGACTCTCATATTGTGCAGGGAATTTTAATTCACCAGGAGTATAGCAATGCAACTTCAAATCTAGGTCTTAGATACATTATTCCAGCTTCAGTAGGAGGATGCAAGATATAATTCTTTCTGTGAAGAAAGAAATAACAAACTGATTTTCACGGAACTAGCTCAAGCGCTAACAGCCTGGATATATGGGTGTGCGTAATTACCAGGACACGTTTTGAAATAGCACTGAGCTCTAAAATCAGTGAGGTATTATTCTTGCATGCCTGAATCATAAAGTCATCATCCACCAAGATAAAAGAGAATATGGGCATATGGGAGTGAGCAGAGAGGAACATATGGATCACAAATATTTTTGTAACTGGTTAAAATTGTTCTCTTTGCTAAGAATGCAGGGCCAGGAAATTAGCCTTACTCCAGTTTCTGTTCTCCAGATGAACCCCACTCTTCCACTGTCTGTTTCAAGTTTTACTGTTTTCATCAAGGACAAAAACTATATATAACAAAATTTTTCTGCAATATTATGTGAATACTCTGACCAAATTTTTATAATTAGAATAATGGAAAAAGAAATGAAGCTCTTTACAAACAGACCAAGTGAAACTTACTCTGGTTGTTCTGGGGGAAACAGTATTGTAACTGTAATTATGGGGACATCATGTAGCTATTCGCAGTGAAGAAATTACTAAAATAATCACCCAGTCATATCATACTTACATTGTTTCTCATTTCTTTAGATTGACTTAGAGTTGAAATAAAAGCAAGTAGGGTTATCATTGTGTGAAACACAGAAGGACAATATGAACACAATAAGAGCACCAGGTATTCTACCTTCCATCAGCAAGAACAAACTGTGTCCTAACGTGTGTGTGCGTGAACTGTGTACGTTACGAGCTGTACTGTCTGTGTATGCTGTATACTGTACATTAACCACTGTGCTGCCATGTAAGCAAAGAAATTTTAGGATGTGATTCACATTCCAGCAGGGATTTATTTCTCAAGCGTATCTACATGGAAAATTAGAGCTGACTTCTATTTGCAAGTCCGAACGGTGACGTTACTCACCGCCTTTTTCACTTTACATTAAAAATTAACAGAGATGACTAATCTTCTCCCAAAACAATATAGACTCTTCGTAATAAAATGAGACAGTTGAGATTTCCTTATCTGGACAGTTGAAGTGTTTCTCACACATATAATCTCCCCTCTTCTTTAGCTGGCCACGGTGCTGCACATTAAAATCACCTTCATACTATAGCAACAGCAGTGCTGTGTCAGTTTGCCACATAAAGTACATAAATACTGCAAAGTCATATAGAAAATCCAACAGATTCCCAAAGCATTGAATGTTCATAAAGGATTTGAAATAGTGGAACACAGTAAAAACATTTGAAATGTAATCCTTCAGAAATAATGGACACAAGATATATATATATATATATATATATATATATATATGAATTGAAATATTTTACATAAACATTCTTATATATGCTTGATCTAAGGGCCAGGCAGTTTAAAACAGAACACCTCATATGTTTAACTGTAGTAATTGAGACAGAAAAATAATTTCAGTCTACATTTAGCAGGATTTCAACAATGAAAAAAATGCATGAAAAGCTCTGAGCACAAAAGCAGCTCCACCTTAATAGGAATGCCTTTAAACAAAAGGAGATCTGATGTCAGTAAAAAAAAAAAAAAAAATCTAAAGAAAAAAGTTCATGTGCCAGTGTTTCACTTCCCCATTCTTTTAAGGAGTTTGTATCACCATCTACTAGGTACAAATATATTCTGCAATATGACATGATATTTAGACCAAATAACACAATTTCACTTCGATTTTTTTTCTTCCTGAACATAGTATAGACAAAAATATTTTGGAAAATATATCTCAAAAAAATCAAAGTCAGAAATGATAGTACATGAGGGAAAACCAGTATTCTACTTTAAAAATTTTCTTCTGACACAATGGTGACAATGACACATACATGCACAGATAGTTCTACAGATGTCACCTGCTATGATTGGTATTTGAGTTACATAGGTACCCAACAAATGGTATCATCATATTAACAATCTGGTCTGTGTAAGGTAAGTTTTACTATTTATCTATATAATCTAGACACTGTAATAAAGAGATTAGGTAGAGGAATAAAAAGGTCAGAGAATATTTGCAGTTCTATTAGTATCAATGCATGTGGAGTTAACATGGGTTTAGCAAAAGTGGGTAACAAGCACCATTTCTCACTGGAAAAGACAACTCCATAAACAGTTCTCCCCAGAAGCTTATTTTGGACATGGTCTAGGTACAGTACAAATTTCAGGTTGTCAATAAGCAATTTGGAAAAGAGAGTTGCATGGACTGGAACCAGTGGTTGATAGTTTTGTCCACTAGCCCAGCTTTTCTTGTGTATTTTTCATTGCAGATAAGGAGAAATATCTGGGCAAAATCAGAGACTTGGATCAATGACTCTGCTGCTATGTAGATAATAAACCAAGACCACAGTAACTAGTTTGAGGGTTCTGAAATAGCCTTAGCTTTTATAAACCATGCAGTCTACTCACCACCTTATATTTGCAACACAATTCTTTTAAAAGACTATGAATGATTTACACATTCATAGGGTGGTGTCATCAACTGTCAACCAGGAGTAAGATTTTAAAAACTGAAAGTATACAGAGAACCTCTGAACTGCAAAGAAACTTGAGATAAACTAATCTCATATCATTCAATCCAATGACTTGAACAAGATCTACTACTGAATAGTGGCAGAGCTGGGTCAAAAACAGATATTTTGACTTGAGGAGTGCAGTTCTTTCAAATTATTCTTGTTTCTGTAATGATGTCTCTGACAGAAATATTCACCTAACTCTAATTCATTTTGCAGGATGTTTCAGGAAGAATCTATACATTATTTTCACTGACCTGCTGTTTTCTTTCTTCAAATATGTATCCAAAAATATTACATAAGAACTGCATGAGCATATCTTCTGTTGATGGCCCGTGTGTTCCTTTCCTGATTTTTTCCCCTAAACCTTCACTTCATGGACATATTTGGACTTCCAGACACTCTGCTCAATCTTTTATTCTGAAAATGTTGAAATTCTATAAACCATAGGAATAAGAATGCTCTAACTTTGTGTGTTATCTGCCCAGTTTTCTTCTTTCACAATTAGAGCTCATAGTGCAAATTTTTTAGAGGCCAGTTGAGAAATCATATTTGCATGAGTCCTAGATGATGTCTACCCAGGTTTTGATAAAGACATGATAATTTTTAAATATGAAATGATTAATTAGAAGGTACAATGATGTAGGAAGGCAAACAATAGTTTAAAATGAGCATCTTAAATCTTGTAGCAAAAAGCCAGGTTCTCATATTTAAAGCAAGACACAGGTGGAATCTTGCAGATAATGATATATAACTTTGTAAAAAGAAAAATATTATTAAATGTCTAGGTTTATCAGGAATCCCAAGGAACTGCAGAGTTATCCTGTGTATTTCTGTCAGTATCATTGCCATGCAGTTTTCCACACTGGGCACCCTTATTTTAGGGATGAGAAGGGAAAGTCATCCCCAGAATGATGCAATTTTCTAGGTTCAGTTCTGATGAGCTAAGGCAATACTTTATTCTTCTGTATCTAGATATTAAGAAAATAATTCATAATTTAGTTTGAAATACTTATATTGGTAATACCCTGTCACAGAACAAAGATGTCTCAAAATTTTCATATTTTCCATTCTAGCTTGAAGGATTCAAAATGTAAAATTAATCACAAAGAGAAAAGGCATTTTAAAAGAAAAGAGAAATACTAATTTAAAAAATGTAATTGGCGCATCTGACATGAACTCTTTATCCTCCATGCCTGCAAGAAGTGAAAAAAGCACCTGTCACTTCAAAACAATGAAACTCAGCACATGTGACTCAGCTATAGGAGCAAAAGTGGGAGCCAAATGTTTGAGTTATTAAAATATTTCTTACATAAAAAAGGAAAAGGAAGAGACGTTTAACTATGCTGAATAAAAACAAACAGCTGAGTTGTTTTTTTGTTAGATCTTGAACATGGTCATAGTCATTTGTTTTCTATATGTTAATTGGGAAAGAGGAGGTTTCCATTGCCACGAGACCTTTGATTTTCCTATGTAAATACTTGTGTTTGATGTTATAAAGTTGCCTTCTGAGAACTGCTACTAGCAAATTCTTCATTGTTCAATCTAATTAAAAGGAATCAACATACAAATTTAGATTGATCACCCAATACCTAAGTCCCTTGCTCCATAGGGAAAACAGTGAAAGGATTTTCCCAAGGAGCAAAGGAATGGAAAGGCATTTCTTAAAAACAAAAGCCCAGACTGTGACTACAGGATCTGTGATTGCATGACCCATGAGCACAGGAAGTATATTCCTGTCTCAGAGGGGAGGGTGAGCAAGGGCAGAGAGTATTTTGGCAAAAATGTATACCCAAGTAAAGCACATGGAGTTTCAGAAGATACATAAATAAAGAGAACTTCTTTGGCTTATGTAGGGTGGCTCTGAGCTATAATTTTGTGCTAACATCTTTATAGGAAGCCTTTTCTATGTAATTCAATAAAGCAACACCATCTTTTATTGAGTAACAACTACTCTCTATTGAATGCTTATTACATGGTAATTTGGGTCTGACTGTTTTTACATAGTTATTATGTTTTATCCTTACATCCACTACATCTATTTGCCGCTAGCCTGCAGAGAAGAAGGCAGTAAGCACTGTCACTTTAGTGTTCAATCAGCTGGCCGATGGCTCCTTCAGTCATTGGACACTTCCAGAGCCCAGCACTACAGAAGAGTCACTAAGCAACTTTAAAATTTGGGCCAAGTAACGAAAAACATTTTCCTTCCACTATTTTATAAGCCACACAGCCATGAGGGTCGAGGGCAATTTTGCCTACTGTACTAAGCCCAATACTATAAATGACGGCTGGTACAAAATAACACTTATGGAGTCCATTACTAAAAGGAAGCTTCAAGTTCTTATCTGTCGTCCAAATAGCAAAGGCTTGGTAGCTTCATATTTCTACTTCCCTTCCTTAAAAGTCAAATATCTGGTCCCTCACAGGCCAATTAAGAACTGTGGCCAGGTTAAATTTCTCCCTAAATTTAACTAACAGCAACTGGAACATGTGCAAGAGCAACATGCTTCTGGATCCATGGCTCGCCAAAAGAATTTGTTCTGGCTAAGCTCTGTGATTTTGAGCCTATCCACTAAAAGAGAGCTGAAGCATATTTCAGGGGCATCTCTCATGTGGTCTTTGGGCAGGACACTAGAGAAGGAGGGAGATGGAGCTGGCCATTGGACAGCCTAATGAGCTAAGGAGAGAAGCCCACAGATGATGGGATTTTAGTCCAGAGGACTGAAGCAAATACAATAATATAAACAGTGTGCACTTGGCTAATGTTACCGTTAAGACCTGGGTGTCCTCAAAGTCCTCTTGGAAGCCAATTTGACAAACAATCTTAAGAGAAGTAATATATATATATATATATATATATATATATATATATATAAATAAATAACAGAAAACAGAAGTAGTGGGAAAGACACTCTCATTAAAGATAAAAAGAAGAGTGACGAGAAAGTAGAAAAATCACACTCAGATCGCTTTCAACAGGCTCTTGGTGCCTCCTAAGTTAGATGATGAAGGTGTACCGCCTTCCTGTTACTGGGCTCCCATCCACAGCTCATCGGTCAATCATTTGAACGATGAGAGGGTTAGTTTGGCTCATGGTTTCAGAGGTTTCAGTCCATGCTCATCTTGCGCCAAGGCAGAAACTTCATGGAGTAAGCACAGGAGAGCTGTTCAGCTCATGGCACCCAGAAGCAGAGAAGAGGGAAAGAGTCTGAGCACGAGTACAAGAGGTGAGGTATAAGCCCAAGTCATGTCGGCACCATGACTCCCCCAGACCCTTGCAGCGGGTCTTTCCTTACCTACTAGGAGTCTCGCAAACCAATCAGGCTGACAATCAAGATTAAGCACAGCGGTCAGCTGTCATGACACAAGCTTGTAATCTTAGCACTCTGGGAGGCTGACGGAGGAGGAATGTAATTTGGAAATCAGCCTGGGTAATTTAGCCACTTTGTAAGACTTTGTCTCTAAATAAAGAATAAAAACGGCTAGAAACATAGCTGAGTACAAAGGCCCTAGGTTCAAACTCCGGTTAAAAAAAATTCTTTTACAGACTGCATCAAGTATCCATCACATGCATAACTTTTTCTAGATAAAAAACATAGTCCTAGAAGTACTACTTTTCATTTTTGTGTTTCTGTCAATTGTTCCATAATGTTCATTTTTTTCTGAATGCTTACAGTCACAGGACTGACACTTGCAATGCTCTTAATTTCAGTGTAGAAGGGATTATAATTCACCATACCCTTCCCACTTTTTTATGCCTCCTTTACTGTTGAAGCTTTTCTTCCCTCTGTGTTGTTTCCCTTTGTCTACTGCCTTCTGTAGAGCTACATGAAATCATGCATTGATAGCACTGCAGACACAGTCATACAAAGGAGAGAGCTACTTTGCTGAGGCCAACATATGTGCTAGAACAACACTTAAATGCCCAATGACTAAGTCTTACTACCCTCAGATTTCCTGTAAGAAGATGCATTTGGAATAGAAGATAAATGAATGCATCTAGCTCTGGCTTAATTGACTGACTGATTTTCATCCTAGTAAGTAGCAGCATTTTGTTGGAATTTTTCCTTATCACAATTAAAACTGTATGTAACAAAGTAGCATTGAATGCAACCCAGAATGTGTGTGAAAGCACTGAAGAGAAAGGGTTTGTGTTTAGCACCACAAGGGCAGAAAGAAGGGAGGCAAAATTGTTTCCTCTGAGGCCTCCTTTCCTGGGCGGCAAGAAAAGTTGCCCAGGAAGTGGGAGGCGCTCTGGCCTGAGCGGGAGGACTCCAGAGATGCTGGTAAAGCAATGTGTAGTTTATAAAAGTAAATATGCAAAAGAATGTCTCTAACCTTTATTTTTAGACAACCAAATGTTTGGCTTCTGTTTAGGTCACATTATAAAATGTAAGTGTGCTAAAGAAGAGTTCCAGATGATGATTTCATAACTAAGTTTCCTGGACAGAGGGCCCCTAGGCCAGTGTATCCACAAAAGTTGCTTTGCACATTGCAGGAAGATGATCCATACCAGTTTTCTGAGTGCACAAATAAATATGTCCCAGTCAGGAAAACATTTTGAGGTTACTTAAAACATATTAGTGAAGCAAAGCTGTGTTTTCCCAATATGTCCAAGACTTGGCTAGAAAATTGCCTGCTTACGATATCTGAATTGATGTTCGTGACTGACTGTGTGAGGTAGTGAATGAGCTTTGGGCCCGTCTGTAGCAATGCTGACTGCACCCCAGATATCCTGTTTGGAAAATCACCTCAAAGAACCATGAATGAGCTTTGGGCCCGTCTGTAGCAATGCTGACTGCACCCCAGATATCCTGTTTGGAAAATCACCTCAAAGAACCATGTGGCTGGCCATTTGAAGAGGGGAGCTGCAGTTTAACTCTTTGGTCTGCCTCCTGCCTTTCTGTGTTGGTGTGAAATCACATAACCACATTCAAGAAGCTGATGGGGCATGGGAATGTCACTTCTTCCCAGAACTCAGCCTGACTTTAAGTACTTTTCTATTTTATATAGTTTGTTTTTTTATTGTATAGAAAACATTTTTTCTTGAAGAGACAATTACAGAGTCACTGGCATTTAAAATTTTCAGGTGACAGAATTGTGCCTCATGAACTCTTCTTGCAGAAACCTTCTAACCAGATCTGTCAGTCAAGAGAAAATGTTTGTCTTTAGCAAAGCTCTGAATTTTAAACCTGTTAATGCATGTCAATTACCTAATAAAACAACAGTCTGTGTAACTCTGAGTAATTAGAACTTCTAGAATTACAGTCTGTTACTAAAGGAAAGGGGAGGGCAGCTTATCAGACCACTCTGCATAAAGTCAATGATAGAACTCATGGAAGAAATCACAAGCCACAGGGCTGATCTGGACTTCAGTCCTGAGAGATGCTGGTGTGTGCTTCCAGGGCTGAATGGAATAGAGACTACTGCAGAAAGAAGATTAAGTTGCATGAAGAATTCCCTTGGAATTTCAGCTGATGAAGTCAAAGATTTGAGGGCTTTTAATTCATAGATTCTATCACACCTCACATAAGGGTCTGGAAGTGTATTAGCTTCATACATGTGTGGCATGAACAGACAAAATAATCTTGAAGAGCATTTAGTTTTCAAAGACTTCAATAGAAGAAAACTGCTGATGAACTCAATGCAAACTGACATTTCAGGAGGAAGTACATGAAGCTACCTCACCCACTTTGATGTTACTAATGTGCAAACGTGCTCTTAAAATCAAATGTGATATAACATCCCTCCAATAAAGTAGGACAACTTGATCTCTGGTATGGGGGCTGACTATTGAGTATTATAACAAAGAATAGAAATGTAAGACAGTGAAGTCGTTAGAAGTTTGCAAGAGTATATATCCAGGGTACAGATATGGAAATTTTCAGGGTGAGATTATCTAGCAAAGAACAAAACTTATTATTTGATATGTCACAGAAATAAAATACTTGTCAGTCTTGTGTGATATCCAATACTCATCTTTTACCAGCTTATTTGTGAAATCCTTGAGACTTTAAGCATAGATAAGGAATGAGAAGTCAATACTTGCATTCATAATGTATAGCAAAGCATTTTCAGAAGAAGAATCCTTTTCCTTGAGTTCTGTATCCTTAATAAAATGTGAAGCTCTAAATGTGGGGAAAATTACATGGTAAGAAAAAAATCATAACCTTTCTTGATTCATAATGATAAGGAAAGAAAAAAGGAATCCAAGCTGGCAGGCCCAACTGTCAAAAACTGCATTGAAAAATTAATATATAAAAGTGAAATATAGGACATTTAGAGAAATTCATGGTGAAGCCTGTAATAAATGTTAATTTTCACAAATAGATTTAAAACTATTAAGACAAAGAAATCACTTAGTTCTTATTAATAGCTCCTTAGCCAAGGGATGACTGTTCACAATTATACAGTAAAATTATGATAGGAATATCATTTCTCTGTATTTGTTGAAGTATAAATGTAGGAAAATGTGTTCTGCACTTCAACCAATTACAAATCTCCACTAAACACAGATGAGAAGATATAAAGAAAGTAAGGAATAATATGGGATGCTGTTGCTTGTAAGTTCTTCACATGATAATAAAAATAGTGAGTTGGATATTAAAAAAGTCAAATAATTCTAAGCATAAATGCCTATTTTGTGTGTCGTGTGTTTGAGTATGTACGTGTGTGTGTGTGTTTGTGTGTGTGTGTGTGTGCAGGTTGTGTAGTTTGAACCCTGGCTATTTGGAAATGTATAAACTACAGAGCTCATATTTGGTGTCCTGTTTGGTTAGAAGCTTCTGTACTGTCTGGTCATTTCTGTTTTCAGTTCTAAGAGTGCTGGCTCCCTGCAGTCCACTCTGTGGCCTGACGGATACTATGGGTTTGGACATGTCCACAGATGCCAGGTCCAAGTCAGGCCAAAACTGCTCAAAATTTGAGACCTCAGCATGAGTGACAGGGAGAGAAGTCCTCTAGCAGAACACACTGATTGTAGTCCAGAGCAATCCGATGGATTTCCCAAGAAGCCAAGTTTAAGGTTACTTGCAAAATGGACATCAACTACTGTCCATCTAAATGTGTCCTTCCTGCATTCACAAGTTCATTAAACAAATTTTTGAAATTATTTTTTTTAGAATGCCCTGGTTTAAACAAAACCCTCCATATGTTTTGGCTTTCTCCTTTTATGATTGGTTGAGAAGCCTGGGTTTTGTTGCAGATTTTGTGTCCTGGAAACATTATGAGACATAGGCTAAAATTTTTAAGAAACTTTCTCTTATAAGATAAACAGAATTTTATTTATTTTTTTCAAAGTTACATATAGAAAAAAAGGAGTAAATTTATTCTCTTTGGTATTGTTTACCTTGAAACATAACTGAATGTTTTAGGCATGTCTCTAGAAGATTTTGGGGGGAAAAAGTGAAAGAGCAGCTTTTTCTTAAACACTGGAGCCAAAGTATATTTTCTGTTCAGTAAAAATGAGCCCTTGATATCATATTCAAAACCACACTCTGTGTACTCTTCAGATGTTAATAAAACCTCTTATCAGACACACATTCATGCAGGAATGTCTCTCTCTGTCTCTCTCTCTCTCTTTTCCTCTCATACATCCACACATACACATCTGGGAAATAAATATACATAAGGCAATACAATACAATATTAGCACATACTTCATACAGTCTTCCTTCAAAAGAGGTTTTAGACTCCCATTTTTCTTTTCTTTTATAAAAAAAATACACTTTTATATAGAAGACTAATCCTTGCTCAAATGGATAAAAGAAAAGCAAAAATATCTTACAGTGAAAAATAGCTTCAGGCTTCTAAGGCAGGAACATTTTAATCCCTTAGGAGGAAATTTGTGTTTTCCTTTGACTTCCTGACTATATGAATTTCTTGATTTTAAGAAAGTGCTGCAGGTGATACTCAACGTGGTAAGAATAGTACGGTTACCAATATAGGCACGTAGATGCTAGAGTCTCAGCATATAAAGGTCTGCCTTTTTAAAATCAGTTTCTGGGAAAGTAGAATATAGAATTTTACAGATAGCAAAGGTCAGGGCAGAGTGGAGGAAAAACACAGTGGATGATAATTAAATAATAAAAAATGTTCTATGCGTGTACCAACACACCAAAAGGACTCATTATTTTATACTATTAATATGCACCACTTTTTGAATCACTGGATATTTAAAATTATATATGTGTATTATCAAAAGGTCTGTTTCATGGCTGATTTTCAAATTGCAGTATTTCAGAGTAGTGCATTAATAATATTTCAAAACTGTATTACAAATTAAGTTGTCATGATTACAATCCCATTTTAGAAAGATTGCATTGTCTTTTATTTTTTCTAGAAGAAATTTTATGTACTTGTTTCTCTTCCTTTAATTTATCATCTCTTTAAAATGCATTAAGAATTAAGTGAAGCTACAATTACAGCCCAAATTTCAAAAGTCACTGCAAAAAGCACCTGCCAATTCTTCAGGAGAAATCTGAAAGTTACTTACGCTTCTCTCACAGACATCTATTTAAAAGAAGGATTATTCTTATTTTTCTGTACTGAAACACTTAATAGAGGGCCTGACATTCAGAATGGTTTTATTAATCAGGTATGAGATTAAATTCCTAATTATGATGCAAGACATCTGTGATTTCATTTTCAAACTAACAATTAGTTACTCATTATCATTACCATTGCTAGAAGTCAGATTGATAAATAAAAGTAGTTTAAACTGATAAAATTTGAGATTTCATGTAAGAATAAATTTAAACACTAATGAAAATAGGGTTAATTTAAAGTAATTCTAGTACATCTATTGAACTTTGTGCCTGTAGTTATTTTGAAAATATAGACTTAAAGTATTAACCCTTGAGTAAGCCCATTTTAGAAAAGAAGAAGGTAAGTTGCAGAGATAGTACAGAGGCAGTGTATACATACTTTTATTTTTTGTATTCTGGAAGTTGAACCTAGAGCCTTGGGCCTGTTTAAGGATGTACACCAGCACTGAGCTGCACTTTTTCATAGACTTTTGGAATGAGCAGAGAGAATAATTACAATGTGCCTGTCAGTACGTAAAAAAGGCATGGAAAAGTGGTGACAGTGGTCATTCAGATCGATAGAATCACAGGGGAGACTGGGGATTATATACCACTTCTAGTCTTTCTAAATATTTTTAAATGAATCCATTTTCCTTTGCTAATAAAACAAGTAGACACAAAGATCAAGAATGAGAAAAAATAATTAATGAATTCAAATGCTTACTGGCTGTTTTAATCATACTTAGAAGTATGTTTATGGTTGCAATGTAATTATCCATTTAAGTAGAAAAATGGGAAAGTGAAGACCATGCAAAGAATTGTCAATAAATCTAAAAGTGAAAAAAGTACATTTTATCATACATTCAGTAAAGAAATTTAGTGTATAAAATGGCATGTTTTAAATAGATATCAAAGACAAAACTAAGAAAAACCTAAATGCAAAACAACTAATTTAAGAAAGCACCTAAAGAATCTCAAGACTAACCAAAGAAACATTTATATTATCATAAGATACATTCTGTATTTTACATAAATAACAAAATCAAAACAATTTATTAAAAACCAAGTCAGGAATAACTGCAAGGATGCAATAATTCAAAGATATTTTTGTTACACTGTCATTGACTTGAGCAATTTTTTCTAGCCTACTTCCATCAAAAGAGTCGATCAAAAAACTGCAGACAAAATTAACAGTTCATAAAGGGGACCCTCTAGCTTCTAATTTAAAAGAAATTGGATCTTTCTGTTTAGTACATTGGGATTCAAGGTACGCGACCTAAGTGACATCTGTGATCATTTGTAGCAGTCTCCCTAGATATCTGTAATCTCCCTTCCTGAGCAGGGCCATGTGAGTTTGTGACTTTTCATCAGCTCCTGCCTACAGACACGTCTTAGAGTGGAAGGGTTATAGCTGCGGGTCTGAGGAGATGGGCAGAGAACAGAGACGGCATCTCACGGTGAATAAAGGCCTGGATATTTAGGACCATGGCAGCCCACACATCCTATCAGGTTTCCTTTCAAAACTATTAATCAAGAGAACAAATTTAATACCTTCATATACTCTGTGTAATTTGTTAATTACATTGGTGGGAATGAGCATCACAAAGACAAGAATAAAACTACACCCTTCAGGATACTCTAGGGGAAGTTGTGTGGATTATTTAAAAGGCTGAGTAGAGATCATTACGTAACTCTTCATCAGCATTGGCTCTTTGAATGTGAAACTAGTTCCATGAACTTGTGGAATATTTACCCAGATAATTCTCTTCTTCTTTCTCCAATAAATGAAATGACTAAATCCCAAATGTTTGTTAAAAGCATCTTCCTTCTGAATTGATGTTTGTATTACAGAAAACACCACTGTGGTAAGTCATCTAGAGGTCTATGACTATTGCTATGTGGTGTGCATACATGTATAAGTGTATTTACACATTTGGATTTTGTAGATACTTGTGTTGTCCATTTATAGCATTTGCCTAGAATTTTCTACTCATTTAATTTCTTTACCTCAAAGAGCAAGTTCTCATAGCCTGATCTGAGAGGTTTATTACTTATTACCATATTAAAACGAAGAAGAAAGAAGAAGAAGGAAGAGGAGGAGGAAGAGGAAGAAGAAGAGGAGGAGAATAAGAAGAAAAAGAAGACATTTAGGCCAAGTACACACAATCTCATAAATACATGCAGTGGCACAAAAGTTACGGCTCAGATGTTGCTGCTGCTGGTTTTTTTTTTTTTCCAAGCTGCTTTTGTATATATTAGATAGATAAATATAAACTAAGATATGTTTATATTAAATGAATGCATTTGGAGTTAAGAAGGTTGCCTAAGCTTTATCTTTTAAAATAATTCTAGATCTACACATTCTTCAGATTCCATAAGACTAAAGTTTCACTGTCTGCAGTGATCTAAATTTTTTTCAGTAATCTGAATGCCAGACATGTGTCCCTTAAATTAGGCTATCCACACACAAAATGGCAGGTGGGTTAAGTCGCTCGGAGTATGCAAGTGCCACTCCTCTGAGGCCCCTCCCTAAATGCCAGATCGGGCCACATAGCAGCCTGGAGTGGGTTCCAACTCAGAGAACAGAGCAGCAGCTGCTGGGAATTGGCTGCAGCTCAGGTCTCAGCTGGATTCTTGGCCTCCTGCCTCCTGCAAGCTTTTACTAGAGGCGCGTGACCAAGGAAACAGCTGAGCCCCCGCCTCAAAGAGGAAACGCAACCGCCACAACCCCCACTGCCACCTGCTCCAGAGCCCGACAACCAACAAAGTCCCCCTCATTTCACAGGGGTAAAGCGGACTGCTGATTCACTCCTAGGCGTGCCAGGGCCTTGCACTAAGGACAGAGCCTGGCAAAGCGGGACTCGCAGGCACGAGGTCATGTCGAGCGCCCTGGCAGAGCCATCTATGGGGTGATTTACAGCACATCAGAAGTGGCTTGAATGTGTAAGTCCGGGCTCTAGTCAGATAACAAACAATGCTTCAGATAACCTCTGAAGAATTTCCCTCAGAGCCTTCTTTCTTAAACAGAAATCGTGATTTTGGTTTTACATTGAAATGAAACACTGCCGTCAGCATAAGAAGATGGCCAGGTCATTTTAAAGTTCACCAATTTTCAAGAGGAGAGTCCTCAGTGATACAATACAAAAACAAAGCAAACATGCTAACTGTGCTGTACTTTTCTCCGTCTGACTTGGAGCATGGCTTTCTTGGGTGCCGTCGTGCACTGCGAGCGCCTGAGACGTCAGCACACATCCCAGGTTCAAAACCAATCCCACAGCCAAGCTGTAGGGCAGAACAGCGGAAGTGGAAGTAGAGGGCCCTGCACTGGTTCCCAGGACAGCGGGGTGGGCACAGCGCTTCCCAGAACCAGCTCCAACAGCCTCAACTGCTCCCAAGTCTCTTACTAATCTAGTAAGAGACTTTCCTGACTTTGAGCATTCACACATGTCGCTCGGCTCTGAGGGCACACTCACCCTTCCCTGTCTGTGATTGGCATGGGAAGCTGCACATTCTGTTACTTAAAATGTCTCTGAAACAAGAAGCACATAATGTTGGTGCTCTGTCATTCATACACAGGGGTTTGTACCATATTTCTCTCAATCTTATGCATGTTTTAAAATTTTTCACCATTAAAGGTTTAATTTCTAAAATTGTTCTTTAGGATTAAATCTTAGTCAGATGTAACTGCTATGTTCCCAAAGTGGGCTTCAGGCCAGATGGAAGAGACTTTTATTTGTAGGTAATTTATTTCTGTTTTCAGGAAGAATGTAAGAGGCATGAGAACCTCCTTAGAGGGCATAGTTTCCTTGGAAAAACTGACCTAAAACTGGTGAAGGCTTATCTCTTCAGCCAATATGCACAACAATTATTCTTCAATTTGGAGTTGAGATATATTTGTGTTAAGAGATCCTGGAGTACCTAGAGTTATATCTTTTTTCTTATTTTACTTTATTATTCTATTTTATTTACTTTCTTGATAGGCTTCAGCCAATGCACCCAAATCTCTCTTCAAAGACTTGTTGAAACTTGAAGGACTGTCTCAGCTGCAGAGAGATGAGTCACCTCATACCATACTCTTACCTAGGGGAGTCCATATCCAGTAACTGCTCCAAAGGCCTTTCTGGCCGCAGAGCGCCCTGTTGGGTCAACAGAGGCTGCCTTCCTCATTTGGCTTGAATTACAGCTCCAATTCTGTCTCTGCTTAATCCTGTTCCGCTTTCTGAGGCTCCATGGTGTTGGCTCCAAGGACTCTCCTTAGTAAACATCCTATGTGCTAAACTCCACTTCAGAACCTGAGACCCTTCCCACAGCAGCTCAGTGCATCCCTTCCGAAGGCAGAAAATACTTCACAGTGATAAGAAAACCCAGGTTAAGAATTCCTTCTTGGCTTTAAACCACTGTCACCTCCGTTAGGTCACCTTTCCAATGCCTGATATTTCATCATATTCCACATCTTGCAATATTTATAAAGGTCTTAAATTTGCACACACAAAGTACAAGTACAAATACCTGTTTGCCAGTCAGTACTTCTGGTTATTGGCTCATGGATGGTCACATAACTTAATTCTGATTTAAAAAAGAATAAAATTATGATTTTTCCCCAAACTGAGAATTCTCATCCTATACATGAAACTTGATTCTGCATGACTGTTTTCATCTGTAATTCTTAGACATCACCATAATGCTACATAATTTCCTGATGGCAAATTTAATGGCTATTTGTAGATATCTCCAAAAATTACAAGTTTAATAGCAGCTAACGCTCCAACTGACACATAATAAGAATTCAAGACACCATGATAACCTATTAATTATGTCTATAAAATGTTAATCAACTTACACAAATTATTTCTTTAGTCCCTCAGAATGATTAACATTTATCTTTCAATATACCCATTATGCGCATGTGAAAAATGAAACTTAGGCCAAGAAAAATGCCAAAGGTCTTACAAGTTAAAAGGTGCCAAATGTGCCTCAGTTTCTCCTGAAAAATATACATGATTGTTAGCAACCTAAAAAACTCTTCTGGGGAACAACCAGGACATACCGAGTTCAATTAGAATTGAATGCTGTTAATTTCCTTAAACTTTATAGCAAATCATAAGAAACTGCTAGGTGTTTGTATTTCTCTGTGGTTTATTTTCAAGTTTCAAACCTCCCTGTAGAGCACGTACACAAAGTGTTCAAAACAAAAGAGCTGCAGCTGAGTGAGTCGCCTCCCTGGAAGAGGTCCTGGGTTTCATCTCCTAGGCCCAAAATAGATAGATAGATAGATAGATAGATAGATAGATAGATAGATAGAGATAGACAGATAGAGACAGACAGATCAAGATAGATAGATAAATAGATCAAGATAGATAGAGGTAGATAGACACATAGAGCAAGATAGATAGATAGATGGATAGACAGATAGAGATAGACAGATACATAGAGACAGACAGACAGACTGAACAATTATAATAGTATGTGGCATGTCGTGTTCCTCTATGCTGACAAGTGCTCCAGGGAAGCCGGCCTATTCACGCATCTGAATGAAGACAAGATGATGTCCATAAAGAGTTGGCCCATCAGCAGAGGCCTACTTGCTCCTTGCTCCCTCTCTGCTTACTTTTGTCTTTCAGTAACAGGTTTTCAGATAATGACAATGAATCAAGAAAAGAATATTAAGTTGTATTCAGTAGGCTGAGGAAATTGGTATTTAAATTGGACAAGGTAAAACATGTGCTTACTTGGAAGGCACGGCTTTGTCTGAATATTGTTCTGACAATCTATGTGTATGTGACCAAGCATGCAATCTGCATTTGAAATGCCAGTAGGGTTGATAAGGAATATTGTCTTAGATTCTAGCAGGTTCAAGGTGTTCTACTAGAAATCCTAAAAGGCATAAAGTAAGATAGAGTATAGCATCTGTCTAGAAATTTATCATCCTTTAAAAACAAGGAATTGGTTGGCCAGGGATTTAGCTCAGTGGTTTAAGCACTTGCCAGGTAAGTGCCAGGTTGTGAGCTTGATCCCTGGTACCAAAACAAAACAAAACAAAACAAACAAGGAAAAAACCATAAGGAATTGCTCGATTTAGCTTTCCAAGTGCCTGTTTCTTTGCTTTTCAGTGAATATGTTAAAGAAACAATTCCAGATGAATTATTATCAAGTAGTTCACTAACTTTCAAGGAAACTGGCTAGCTTAAACTATTTCATAATTCAAGAAAAAAGATCACTATGTCTCACCCCATAATATAATGAAAGTAGTATCCCTCAGGAAAGAACAGAAACATTTGCACAAAGTCCTTAGTCAAGGGTTATCAATTCTCCTTCGGCGTTTGACAATTACCCACCCAGAAGTGAATTTTGAAAATGAAGTTAGTTGTTTGTTTGTTTGTTTTTTTACCGTACACATACTGATGAGTTCGGAGCAGCTGGTCATCCTTCCCTCCCTGAGACTCCGAGTAGGGGGCTCCTTCCCCAAACCTTTCTCCAGGGTGCTGCGGCACCCTGTGGGGGGAGGTGACAAGCTATGGCCAACACCGAAGACGACTGGAAGCCCAAGGTAAGGTGGGGGTTGAGATGGCTTGTTTAAGGTGGGGAATCAGGGGAAGCTGGCCCAGTCAGAGGTCAGACTGCTCACAAGTAGCAGGATTAGATCAGAGCAGGAAGCTGAAAACAAATGTAAGCAGAGAGGGATAGCCAGGAGCAAGCAGTCCTCTGCTGACGGGCCAGCTATTTATGGACGTCATCTTGCTCTTTATTCAGATGTGTGACTAGACCAGCTTCCTATCTCCCCTGGAGAAGATGAAGAAAAGCATTTCAGTACAACTAGTACAAAAAATCTTCAGTGATTTAGAAGTGCTACCTTGTGATTATTTACTAAAGCACTTCTAGTTTTGGACTCCAGCAACAAGGAAAAAATTAAGTCACATAACCTGAGACTACCATAGAAGGACGCCAGGAGCGCCTGCCAGGGCGTGAACATTGCTCTAGCCACGGGCAATGCCTCTCATGTTCTCTGGGTGCCAGCAGATGGTGCAATGCACACCTGTGACACTTGTCAAGAAACAGCTCTCCGATGTTTTTATTACAAGAACTTACATGAACCTTCCCTCACCCAAGTGTCACTGAGCATCCGCCTGCCTCCTGACTGAGCCAGCCCTGAACTGCAGTGGCTTAGAACCCTGCCTCAGCCGCCTCCATTCTCAAAAAGTTCCTGCTTCTGTAAGAAATTCATTTTCTAGCATGTGACAGATCATTGCTTCAAACCTATCTCGTAACAACAACAACAACAACAAAATAAGATTCAAGAGTTATCTCTTCTCTAACAAATCCTCTAGCTATTTACCACCTACTGCGTGGGGGGTGGGGGTGGGGGGTGGTGTTGTACCTCTGTATCTATGTTGATGCTGCTATCTCTACTTCAACAGTGATCTTAAATTTCTAAAATTCTCTGAGGTTTTTCAGGATGGGAACTCTCCTCTGCTTATCTGTTGGGGCCAAGGACCTATAAAAGTTCCTGGAACAAAATAGGAAATTAGAAATATTTTTAAAAATAGAATTAGTTATATAATAAATATCATCTAAGCCAGGAAACATATTCATTATTCAACTGTTTAATATATTGACAATTCACAGTTATATTTCACATTCTAGTATGAGTGTCGAAGGCATAAATAAAATAATCTGAGTTTGTGCAGTATGACTGTAAGACAAGCAGACCTTGGGTCTGCAAACACCCATGAGGTATAGAATGACCAGGTCAGGTAAGGAGTCTTCCTGGGACAAGTATTAATGACTTCTAACCATAAGTTCCAAAATAATGTGTCTGCTTCATCAACAGTTATTTACTGAGTGACTAGATGTAATTATTGTCTTCACAAGGTACTGACATTTACTCAGTAGAAAGGACAATATATTTTGACTGTTGTATTAAGATCATAAACAGTTGAAGATCAAAAAGACCCAGCCATGCCATACGTACTCCTTTCAATAAGTACTGGGAGAGGAAACGGAATAATAATTAAATTTATATGTATCTCATTTAAATGTATTGCTAACATTAGGTGTGAATTGTTAGTAAGTCATTAAGTCAAATAATTGATTTATAGCTGAATTTTTAAAATAAATACAATATGGAATGGAGTGGAACAAATGCAACTGGAATAGAGTAATAATCATAGCATATTATATTTGAGGAGTTTGTGACTTTGTAAAAATTTAATTTCACATATATGTGTGTACATGCTCACATTCATGTAGGTGTGTATGTGTCTACCAAGACTTCATAGGAAACATATTTTTAAATGGTCTGTGTTAAAAGAAATCACTAGAATGGGTCACATCGTGTTTGCATATCTGCTTGAGGAAAAAGAAATAGGCTATGCACTACTCATGTACTGATTAACAAAGTCAGGAAGAGAAAATATGGGCTGTGATGGGATGCCTGCTGTGAAATCCAAACATTATTGTGAGATTCAAAGACCTTATCATTTAAATATGAGGACTGATGCCTCTGATAAAGATAGAGCATCTTAGTTAAAACAAACACATGATTATCTTGGACAACAGCATAAACAAGACTCTAATTCATGAAGCTGGTAATTGCTCTTCCCAGCTGCGGAAGACTGGCTTTTACTCCCTCTCTCAGCACACACTCTGAGGAACATTTGCACACTTGCTCCTGAAATTCAGCACAGCACAAGTGCAGCCATACATAACAGAACCTGGAGGACCAAAGAGAGGTTGGTTCAAAAAAAAAAAACTTGTCTAGATGGCAGCTACTTGTAAGTGAATTCAACTCTAGGGCCGTACCAGAATTGAACTCCTAAGTAAACTGCTTTACTCCCTTACAAAGTTTACATCATCAAGAGAAAACTTTAACAGCATTGTTTGTAACTGAGGGAAAATACTACTGTGTTTTTGAACGTGAATCACAAAGTTGAAACTGAGGTAGTGATAGTTACACTTTCTCATAGCTATTTTCATATTTTTCAACTTAAACAGGGAAATGTTAATCCATACTTAGAAAAATAATAGCCACTATACTTTGATATACCTTTTTTGGTGTCAGATGAGAAAGGGAACACTTTATACAAAGTACTTTTAATCCACAACTCAACTTAGCATTCGTATATTTTAATGAAGGGAGGCAGGAAAGGAAGGAAGAAAAATGAAGAGGTGATAGGGAGGGATGAAAAAGAAAGGAAGAAGAAAGAAGGGAAAAAGAAAAAGAGGGAGGAAAGGAAGGAAAATAGACATTCAGGGAGACTCAAGTGGCACTGAGATTATTCATACACACTGCTGTAAAAAAAACAGTGCTCTGTGCATTGTGCTCCAGCATGCGGTTCAGTTCATGCATCCAGAATGCATGCTGTGAAGGCGACTGTGACACCCACTTGTACTGCCCTGGCAACTTACTGCAGAACAGTACCAAACCACATGATAGCTCTATCTTTTATCATAAAAGGGTATCATTTCTGCTATCCCTAGCCAGACACATGATATTATTTTTCATCAGCAAGGTTGTTTCAGCCATCCCACTGAAATATAAAGGTGTATATTCACTGTTTGGTGATTTAATAATCTCAAAACTAACAAGCACATTAGTCACAAAAGTCCCTGTTACTGTGAAATTGATCATGTTACTAGTCCAGGGAAAGGGCTGTGTGTAAAGTCCATGGTGTCTCTCCCGGGCCACCTTGCTAGGAGTCAGACCTGGAGATGACTTGCAGGAATGAAAGATCCTCAAGTGCAACAACACCAATCCAGAGTTGTCTTTTAAGACTGAGTTGACTTTCTCTAGGGGGGAAAAAAAAAAGTTTTGTGGAAATATCATGCAGTCCAGTAAGAGAAGGGGTTTCTTTGCCTTGAACCTAAACAAAGCCTGTCCATTTCTAAGATTTGGATTGCACTCATGTTCCCCACTCTGGGTTCCACAAGTTGAATTGGAGAAAGAATGGGGAGACACGCAGCTCTCCATGTTCCTCAGCCTAGTCCTGTGCTCCCCAAAGTTGTTGGAACAGCTTTCCAGGCAGGATCAATGTTCTGCAATGAGCATCCCCCAGGACAATCTTCTTATTTAATAAAGAGCTCTCAGACCTTCAGAGCAGCTTCCTGATTCTGTACGGATACAGGATGCACAGGACAGAAAACATCACGTCACATCATCAAGCATGTGTGCCTCTAGGAGGGCAGAATGGAGCTTCAGGCATTGCCAGGGGCTTCCCGCTGCTCATGACTGCACCATCCGCTTGGCCACCTGTGCCCGCCCTGGAAGTTCCACTGCAGAGGGGGGCCCTGCGTGACTGGGGGTCCTACTTGAAAAAGCAGCAAGGTCAGTTCTGAACAGTATTTTATGAGTTATCTCAGGGGAGATGAGTTATGTTTAATCTGAAATGCAACATTAACAAAGATCCCAGTCTGTTGTAACTGGGGAAAATATAGACAAACAAAAAACAAAAAACAGAGAAAGTGCTGCGCAGTGTTTTACAGCTTAGAGTCTCAAACTGGATAGATATCCAGGGCTTGAAACCTGACTCCACTGCTGACTCTGAGAGAGTTACAAATGTCTCTGTGCCTCAGTTTCCACATAGAAAAATGGAAACAAGAGTCCCTTCCTTGTAGACAATTTGGAGGATTAAATATGCTAGTATAAATAAAACACTCAGAGGATGGCTTATAAAATGCATATATAATATGCATTAGACATGTATTAGCTATTGACTAACTTTCACAGAGAAAAACATGATTCTATTCAACAAATAGTTAATGACATTACCTCGTGAGAGCACTGGCTGGAATTAATCTGTTAGTATTTCTGAGAACCTGGACCTTCTAGAGATCTCGATATCTTTAAAAATTATCGCTACTTTTCTCCTCATGATAAATGTAATCATTATATACCACAAGCATGCACTAGTAAAATGTTTTAAAACTTGAGCGAAAAAGATTTCTACTACTTTAGACTAGCAGGGCCTTCCAGAGCCTTCAGTAGCCATGCTGTGCTAGCAAAGGTGTGGAAAATGCTCATATCCGAGAGCTCAGCCACATACTGAATGATATCTGGATGATAGTGCTATGAATGATAGTCCTTTTGTAATTAACCTAAATAAGAAGAAGACACCTAGCTCAGATCATTTTGGAAACAATATAGAGTCCAGAGGATTTTAAAAAATAATAATAAATAGAAAATAGGGGGCCAGGGATTTAGCTCAGCGGCATAAGCGCCTGCCTGCCTGGCAAGAGCGAGGTCATGAGTTTGATCCCCGGTCCAGCAAGAAAGGAAAAAAAAAAAAGAAAAGAAAAGAAAATAGGAAGAGGTGTCAAGGATGACACAGGTAGTAACTGTGTCAGGCAGATTTTCCCTACTCCCAAATTTGCCCAGGCAGCTTATGGAGATAATGTCTCTTTTCTCTTTTTCTAGAAATAAAGCATTTTTATTCATTTATTTAAGTTGAAGATTTACTTTACATAACTCAGCCAAACACAGATTACTTGGTATAACTAAAAACATCATTTTGATTTTTTAAAATTTTACTATTATCCTACAGTCAATCTGAGTTATTGGAAAGGTATGTAGGTCCATGAACCTACACACATGTAGAAGTTTGGGTAATCATCACCACAGTCAGCTTGCAGAAGAGTAACACTGCCTCAGGATAGCATTGCTATGCTTTGTGTTACACCCACACCTGTCCTAGTCAGTAATCTGTCCTCTGTTATTATAGTTTTATCATTTTGCAATTTTATATAAGTAAGATTTAAAAATATTTTTGACTGGCTATTTTCTGTCCATATTGTAATGTGTTTTAGTAGCTAACTTTTTTATTGCTGAGTAATATTTCATGTTAGATTTGCATCAGTTTATCCATCTACCTGCTGAAAGACATTTGAGTTGTTTCCATTTGGGGCAGTTATGATAAGGTTGTTATAAGTCTGTGTTTTCAGAATTTAATTTCTGAATTTAACAATTTAATTTCTAGTGCTCACCAAATTTTATTTTTAAAATTTTCCTTTTCTTAGAGTATACAGTTTTGATTAGAAATTATTATGTTGTGTACACAGATTTTAGTACCTCACATTGGAGACTGTGTGTATACAACTTGGTGGAAAACTATGCATTCTCTTACATTCACCCTAAAAAGACACCTCTGACTCTTCTTGTCTAGTGGAATCAGTAATCCTCATCTCTTTTTTAAGGTACTATATATTAAACATAAATTAAAATAACATTAAATGATATTAATTTGTTTTGAAATTTTATAGTATCACTTTAGTATTTTGCTTTATAATATCTCAATGATGCAGTTTCTACTTTGTGACAAGAAGGTCTCTGTCTCAGCTTGGTGGCTCTTGAGTTGTAATCCCTTTGTGAGCAGTATCAGTGTCATGTGAACACTTGTTAGAAATGCAGGTACTGGAATCCCACCTCCAACCTGCTGAATCAGAAAATCCACAAGCCCTCATGCATTCGTTTTGAGAATCATTGCCTTAGTGATGAACCTTTGCGTGACACAGGAGAAACTGAAAGAGTAAATAAGGTCTAAAATGTACAATAAATATTGTGAAATGCGAAGAAATTGTTTAAAGGGAAAAGGGAACTAGGGTGGGAAAAGGGGGAAAGGAAAGAAGGGAAAAATGACAAAAATGTAAGCTAGCTACACTATTAGTGTTTCATAGTTCACTGAAAAAGAAGGTTCATGCTAATATCAACTGGAGAATTTTTATGCCCATATCTTGTACTCTGGGTAACTACTTTGAGGATGACAATACACAGTGTATTATTGCCAGTTATTCTCCTACTGTTGTGTTATGAAATTCTGTTTTACCTTTCTCCATAAAATAAAAAAATAAAAATAAAAAAAATTTAAAAACTGTCTGAGATCTTCCTTGAAGTGATGTAGGAAAACTTCCACTCTCTTCCTTCTGCAGTGGACCCATTTAAGCAGCATAGTTCTTTTGTCTTAGATACAGGTCCTGGATAACTTACTGGCATTTATATGGTAAATAGTGTAGCTCATGATGGTCACTTTAGCATAGCTTTGCAATCAAACCTTAAATGTAGAGAAGCCCCTGAGTCCTGCATGAAATAATAGATTCATCCCCTTCCTCTGTTTCTATCATTCTATTTCACTAGTGCTGATGGATGGAGACTAGAGATACAGGCAAGGTTTCCTTCTTCATTGATTCTCTTCTCTAAACATGTCCATAATGGGATATTGTTTATTACCAGTGAAATAAGTGAAATCAGAGAGAAAATGAAGAATTAAATCAGATAGCATGGATCACTCCATCACTGATCTTACAATGATAGAAATTACTTTTTATAATGAAACCCCAAATTTATATATACTATAAAAATTATGTTTAAGTTCATTAACTTATGTGTAATTTATATATTTACATATACATGTTTATATCAAAATACAAGTGCAGATTTATTACACAGTATGCACACTTATTTTCTGTTTTCTCTGGAGAAAATTTCTCCACAGTGAAATTAAAGCTAATCCCTATGTTTATTCTTGTTCAACTAAAGCTAACTAATGCATATCATGAATTATGGAATAATTGTTCTCTATATTATAAGATATATGGATATTAAACAAATTTCATAACTACCAGTGCATTAATCTTTTTATAATTTTCCACTTTCTCAAGATAACTAGAGGAGAAAAGCAAATGAAATTATTTTGGTTATTAGTTTGCTTTAGGTCATAAAGTAAAGTCTGACATCTAACTAGTAGAAAATAAGTATTATGTCCAAAGTCTCTATCCAAATGTTTAACAAAACCAGTTATTTTGGAAAATAGTTAATAAACAGGTGCATTGTACCTACTATGTTCAACTTCTATTTCACAGTAATGTTGAAACTTCTGTTAACCTCACCACTTCCTTTGTCTGGGAAACTGACTCCTTGAGGGTAAAGGATGAAAAGACCCCTTTGATCCTGTACATCTGCCAAAAGCAACCGTCATCCTCTGCCAAACCAACGCAGACGCTCAGGCAAAGAATCAGTGCCTATGTGTGTTCCAGGTGTTTGGGTTTTCTTGGTAGAAAACAAATTGGAGACAAACAATGAGTGATGAAAGCTCCTATTGGGTAATTCTAACTTAAATTTTCTAGATGCTAATTTCAAGAGCAAGATATCAGTTAAAATGAAAAATTTCCCACTGAATATCAGTAAGCTCTATAAATAGGTGTAGGCAGACAGGACAAAGTTAAATTTATCTACCTGACCCTAATTCTTCCCCATGGCAGTGAAAGCAGGTTTTAAATGAATGCTGCAGTACTTTTCTCCAACTTGACAGGGGAATAACTAGACCACATATTTGAAGAGCAGGGTAATATGTCATAACCACAAACCATCGAAAACAAAAAGATGTCCAGGAATAAGTGATTAGGAGAAAATAACTTTTCAGAGAAACATTAGCAAATAGATGTAGCAAATCTTTACACATACATTTGAAAGCCCAAACCTTACAAACCCATTAGGAAAAAAGTAGAGAGTAATTCTCTCATTTAACATTCATCTTCAAAACTGCTTTTCGTCTATTTGCTAATTTTTCCCTGAAACATTATTTTTTTAAATTATTTATTCCTGGACATCCGTTTGTTCTTAAGTATGAAACATTTGGTGCATTAAATCAAAAATATCGCTTCACATTAAGTTGGTTGTTAAGTGCAGACATAGATTAAGATGTTTGGAGGTTTTTCCTTTCCACCCGTATTCTTCCATTGTATCACATAGTAGACACTTAAAGAAGTAACAGAATCCCACTACTCCCCAAGGTCATAGTTCTCATTTTCCTTGTTAGATGATATACATGAGCAGATAACATATTTGTGCCTTGAACTATACATTTATAGCACTTTTAAAACAAATATTGATAGTATGAAACTGTGTACCTTGTGTTCCTACAGGTTTCAGTTCTGCATCTGTGTCTGTCTGTGTGTTGTGCCAAGAATCAAGATCAAGGCTCTTATAGGGGCATGTTGGCTCTTATAGGGGCATGTTAAGTGCTCCATCACCTCCAGCCAGTTTTAATGTTTTAATGGGTACTAGGTCTATTCTGTATCCAGTATTTTATACATGGGTTAGCATAAAAGTTATCTTAAGGTCTCATGGCTAACTTGGCCTGGAGAGAGAGACAGAGAAGTGAAATTCAAACTTCAATCACCTTGGCTTCAATCTATGCCCTTCCCATGATGCCAGGAGAAAGTATACCAGATGCATAGGTGAAATCGGAAGCTGATAACTAATGCTTCAAACAGAAGCCACAATATAGATGTGTGATGCATGCAGACAAATTTCTACCCAATTTGTACTAGATCCAAAAGTTAAATTCTAAAAGACTTCCTTTTCTGCTATGATCTCACTACATAATCTTTCCCTATTCTGATTCTTAATTTTTTTATCAATTCTGTCTTTTTATAGCAATTACATGATAATTCATACAACAAAGAACATAATGAAAAGGCATGAGATATACATTTTTCCTCTTTCCTTAAGCAAATATGCCACACCAGAGATATTGTCACTGCTGTAATTAAATCAAAAGACAGAGCAGTTAGGATATTACATAAGTACAGAAACATCCTTTTACATGTGAGGGAATTAATAAATATAGCTGACATTACAGAGTACAGAAAATTAATTCTCTGACACAAAAACTTCATAAATAGTTTTAGATCACGTGTAATCGAAAGGTAAATTCAAACCCAATAAAGAAATTTTTCACTTGACACTGATTTTCACTTGACACTGTCCCTGTAGCGTCAGTAAATGATATTTGATGGGACTATGGAAATCTCAGATCTCTGTATTGATAAGAATTTTTGCCTAGAGAAACAAGGCAATTTAGAGTGCAGAAGGAGCAGCCCAAGAAAGTAATTCCCACAGAGCGGAACGAATGGCACTGATGAGCTAATCAACACAGAAATAAGCGCAGATTTCCGCCAACAATGGTCACAGGTAGCTCCCCTGACAATTGCGGAAGAACATCACATTCCTTTCATGAGATGGTCTTATTTGCTGCTGTGCCTCATCAAGAGCACTTAAATGCTAATTTCCCGTCAGGTCAGAACGCTAGATAAGTTCGGGAAGACTTTGCTCCTTCAGGTCTGCAGATCGGGTACATCCCTCCCTCCCAATGCTGTAAATCCCTTGGGGAGCAGAACAAACTGGTCTGATGCTTGCTTAGGCCTAAGATTCTAATCAATAATCAACAAACAGGCAGAACATCTCATTTTTTCTTAAAGCATCAAAATGTCTTTTCAGAGCTCTATCCAAATAGTGAGGTGATGCTTTATACTGATTTTAGGAAAACTGACTTCAGAGCTCTTTTCTTTCGCTAGACCCATTAGACACAGGTCTGCTTCAAACAGCCTTCCGCTGAGCGCAGTCAGTAGTCTTCCCTAACCATGAACAAGTCACAATTTTATTTTATTTAAAATTTTATTTGAAATTATTACTTGGTCTTAGATAATAGTCCCCAAGTGCTCCTGGAAGAGTGCTAATACTAAACTACCTGCCTTTTAACTGGACACATCTAGAAGTAGCCTAGTTCACTTTGTAAATCAGCACCAGAGCCACCATCTCACACCAATGAATCATGTGAGCAGATCATGAAGCTGTATGGGTAATTTTGTGTACACAGACAGTTCTGAATCATCTGGGCTCCAACCTCCTGCTCAAATGCCCGTTTGGCCTATCAAAGGTCAAGACCTGCTGTCTGTCCACAGAGCTACAAAGGACGGCCTGCACTCTAGATGTCCACTGACAGGCTCGCCTCACCGAGGTACTGGCAGTTTACCACGTACAGCAGGGCTGTGCTGAAAATGAGCTTTACTCACGCAGGACCAAAATACCCACAACGGCTTACACCTTATAGTTCCCTGGGAGAGACTTACGGGGATGTTTTATTTAGGTGAAGCTGATGGAATCAAACAAAAGTAATGACAATAATCGAATAACCTGAATGTTTGAGAACCAAGAAATATAAATGAATAGTGAGAACAGGGTCACATACTTTGCATTTAATTCTTACAACAATCTTATTTTATAAATGAGGTGCTGGAGGTTTAGAACACTAAAGAAATGCATTAGTAATTTGCCAAGTGGAATGTGAGCCCAGGTTGGCCAATCTTCTAACTATTTTACTCTCATTTGATAACATTAATGCTTATTTTCAAGGCAAAAGAAAAAAATACAAAAAATGAACACAGAAGAAGTATGATTATTATACAAAAATATATTGAATTATAGAAATTATATAGTAGAAGAGATCTTAGAAATCATTTGATGAATCTGGTTGTTTTATAAGTAACTTCTAAAAGTAAGTTTCTTCTCAGTACAGTATTTTAATGTGAAATGCTTGAACAGGGACTGGGTCAGAAGTAATGAGTCCAGACACTTATCTACTTTTAAATACCCCCCAGTTTTCTCTTTGCTGATGGAAAGATCTATACCTTTTACAAAACTTCATAACTAGGTGTGGTAGGTTCCACCTATAAATCCAAGCACTCTGGCAGCCTGTGACAGGAGGGCAAATGCAAGCATTCCCTGGGCAGCTTAGAGACATAGAAAGACCCTGTCTTAGCATAACAAGAAAAGCATGCTAGGATGCAGCCCGGTGGGGGGTAAGGCCCTAGGTTTTATCTCCAGGACCACACACACATAAAATATCTTTCAGGGACCTACACACCAATTCTCTAACTGCTGCTTGATTTTCGTGCAGAACTACAGTCTGTATAATTCCATTTCCCTTTAACTAGCTACTATTTTTTAATCTATTAAGAACTTTTGTATTTCTCCCAAAACAATTTTCTAGTTTCTTTTCTCAGAGAAGCACACAAATGTAGAAGCAACAAATTTACCATACTTGACCCTCATTAAAAGGCTAGGAAGAGATAGAAACAAAGACTGTAAAAAATAACTTCTCTTTTGAAAAAGCTTACTTTTTAATATTAAGTAGACAATCCTATGTATATATTTGTTTCTCTAATGTGATCAGATGCCTTCAATTGTGGTTGCAGTTCATAATCCCAACTCAATTTCAATCAATTCATACTGGCCAAGTAGGTAATATGCAAATATGTAAAAACCAAGAAAGGAAAACATGAACTGGCCATTCTAATCATACATACATTTGTTTTGGTTGATTATCTCTCTCATTACAGAAACATCAAAATATTGTTTTTAGGTTTAATTTGTGGTCTATTTCCACAACACAATTTGCTTCAAATACACTTATGAACATTACTTATTTTTTATGTTCCTTTTTGAGGAGAATAGTATGTTTCCACTCTTTCTTCTTGATTTTCCTATTAACTATATTGATAAAAAGACATTTTTCTAATTCATTAAAACTTTTTTGTATGGGTTTATTGTGCAAGTACTTATCATTCTGAATTTTCGTTAGACTCTCAATCATTTGATTCATTATTCGAAAAAAGTTAAAATGCATGTACTTCTCCCAGATGTCCATAAAATCCAGCACAGAAAGTTTTCTCAAATATTTCATGAGTTTCAACATATAGGGAAACATCAACAAACATTTGAAAATAAGAATAGATAAATAACGATGGTAATATCTGATACAAAGACACATCTTCATATCTGTACTAGAATCCAGCTTTTTAATTTGCTTGGAAGTTCCCCAGATTGGACAGAAAGGTCCAGAACATATTTGGTTGGCTCTCCTAATGACAGCCTAGAGTCTGCTAGACTCAGAGAAGAAAGAAAACATGCAGTTGGTCTAGGGTGAGACTCCAGATTTTGGTTTTCTTTGGGAGATTGGAAGAGCATTCAATCAGCACACATGCATTGCTTAAAATGTAGGAAGTCAAAAAAGCAAATTCACTTCATTCTTGTTCAGCTGGAGCCTTACAGATAGCGGTAAGACACTATATAGTTCTCAGCAGTCCAGGATGAGTGGCAGACACGGTTTGAGATTAAAACAGGTCATTCCTAACATCTTTCCTGTGTAGGAGACAGAGAGAAGCAATTCTGCTGTAGCTTGTGGAAAGCTGCTCTGAGTAAAGCAGGGCGGGGTCTGGAAGGCCTTGTTTGTTGGCCTCCTTTTCTCCATGGCTCCCTCACCCTGACTCCCAATCCTGCACTGCCTACTTGCCCCATTCTTCAGAGAAATGAATTCTTTCCTATCCCTGGAACACCTTCACCATAATTCCTCTGGAGGCACACACACACTAAAGGTCAGAGCGCTCTTGCTCTGTGTAGCAATGGTTTAGATCTTTCTTTTGTGAGCTTGTTTTTCCTTCATTCTGTCTTCTAAGACTATATTGTCTGAGGATTAACTGTAACTGTTTCCATGTAGAAGGAAAGGTGATATGCATTCAGAGCAAGCAGGCCGAAGATGGAGAGACTGCTGTTCTCAGAGAACTCATATTAACTTTCTGAGATTTGAAGAAATTTCTTTATAAGAAGAAAAGTAATCTCTAGTGCAGGTACAATTCTATATGCAAGACATCTCTTTGTTCTCTTTCAGAAAGATGAACACCACATCCATGTAAGCTGAAACACAATTAAAACTTTACTTACACTGATTTTAAATCTTGAATATTTTGTGGTATCAATAACATTTTTAGTCCAATAAAGTTGAATTAAATACTGCCATGTGGAGGCACTATACCATCTGAGAACTACTAAGGACCATAAAAAAATACATTGAAAGGTAGTTGAGAGACAGACTTCTTGAGCATGCACATTACATTGGTTCAATCTCGATCTCTCTCTCTCTCTCTCTCTCTCTCTCTCTCTCTCTATATATATATATATATATATATATAGAGAGAGAGAGTACATGGCTTACATATATATATATGTAAAATTTGGTTTTAACAACAAAGGATTATAAATATCCTCAGATATCTTCTGAGAATTCTTACTTGATAATTTTCTGATTGTACTATCTCCTAGAAGAATGCTTGTTATCTAAATAAATACAGAAAATAAAATGCAATTCTCTGCTGTACTTACTGCTTTGTATGTCTTTCTGTGGCTCATCTTCTCCTGTGCTAACTACTACTTGTGGGTCTCCATTTCCTGATGGGGAAGCAAGCGTTTAAAATCCAATGATGAGAGAAGTCTCTTCCCTCCCCTGGCCATCTTCACACGGGCATAATGCTGACTCATTAAGAAAAATTACACGCAGCTACTTTAGAATCAGAGGCCAAACTCACTCAGCGTCGTTCAGAGACAGAAAGCCAAACTTTTCTGCGGCAGTCACGGGGGCTCTTGGTCAAGCCCTCAACTCCTTTTATTTTGTCTCAGGGTAGAAAAACATGTCCATCTCCCATGGAACCTCAAGTCTATTTGCTAGTTCCACATTTACGTAGGACAGAAGTCTATATTATTCCTTCACAGGTATTTTCCAATTCCTTTCCAGTCAAAGGTTTGGGTATTTACACACCCCTTTTAGATTGTAGAAACTGCACAACTAAAATGTTCTGGGAAATAATACCTCCATATTCACTCTTTAACTCTAAATTGGCCACTCTTTTCCTTTGAAACTGACAGAAGATGAGGACCTTATTAAGGTCCTTGTAAAGGATCTTTAAATGAAAAATTCTGAGATTGGTCACAATTTTGGCCTTTGGTATTTAATCAGCACAAAAAGAGTCATGCTAGTCACCAATTTTAACCATAATTTTTTATGGAATAACAATGGAAGAAAACTGTACTACCAATTATAAAAAATAAATTAAAATTTTAAAAAAGAAGCAGTAAACTTTTTAAAGAGTTGTGTCTCATTCATGTAACAAAATCAAACCCTTCTCTAGAGAGTCTATTTGGCTTACTCTTTGTTAGTAATGGCCGTGTGTCAGAAGCCACCAGGATGAAATACCAATTCAGAGGATGACTTTCACATTTACGGAAGTAAGGCATGAAGAATTGAGATACGAATATACTACATACAGTCTTTACTTTCCTAAATCTTTTATTTTAACCCAAATTTTTCATATTTCTCTAAACTGCAAAATCTTGAGAAAACCACAGAGCTTCTGATGAAACCCTCATTACAACCAGGTGTTCCTGCCCCCTCTCAGATGTCTGCCAGCAATTTATCAGTGTACGAACTTTCTGTTCGATTTAACCTGAATTTCAATTCAAAATTTTAATAAATTAAAGGCATTTTTGTTTGCAGAATTTGTCAGCATATCTGAAAAAATATTATGATCATTTGTGGAATAAAATAATGCTTTCCCCTAAATATTTACATCATTTTCCCACATGTGTAAGATTTTTGTACTATATCAGCTCTGTCTCGTTAACTCTGTATCTTCTCTAATCTCTGGATGCTAAAAAAAAAAAAAAATCATTAAAATCGAACTCATCCATAGTTTCTGGTGAAGACAATAATTATAATAATGATTAGAGATTAAAGCATTCAGCTGTTCAAGTGCTTAACAGAGCCAGGGCTGAGCAGAGAGCTGCAGCATGTACATGCAACATGATTACATGCTGCGTTATTTTATCTTCCCAGAACCCTGTTAGTGATTGTGTGAAAATTTCAGGGTTGGAGAAAGATTTTAATCTTCACAAAAAATGTGGTGTGATCAAAGTTAAACTGGCATAGAAATGCATAAAATGCAGCATTATTAACACAAGCTAGTCATTTACTACAGCTCTTGCATTTAAGTACAATACTAGTTGTTAGATAATTTCCTAAAATATGCTAGCACCAGAATGTCTAAGTAAATTAAAAATAAGCAAAATATTAAAAATAGAAAAACGACATACGAGCATTATCACAATCAGTCCCATATGCTAGATAAAGGAAAGATCAGTTATAACTGCAGACCCTTGATAATTAATTTGGCAAAATTCAATAGTAGCGTTAGTGGAACTCTGTGCTGCACTGGGTTAAGGCATATTGGTTTTACTATAACCTGTAATCTTCTTTTTCTAAAAAAAAAATCTGCTTTGCAAGAAAAGGTTTTCTTTTTTTTTACTAATTTAAACAATTGTCCTAAAGAAGTGATAGGAGTTCAAGTTTGCATTTGTTGTCCAAATCATGACTTGGTCACACACTCACATGGTTCTACTTGTTCTCTGTCCAACAACTCAGCAACCACATGCCAGCAATACTGGGATTTCCACCAAAGTTATATGCATACTAATACACAAAATGCTAAGAAAAATGTATCAATCCTGAGTACTTATTTTTATAAATAAATATTAGCACTTTCTGTGAGGATTTTATCTTATTGTTTTAGAAAAATGTAAAAAAGTCAAAAGTCAATTTGATAGCTCTCCATTTTCCCCTTTTGTTTATGGGCTCATGAAGGTTAAACAATTATGAATATCCACTGAATGCCAGTGAGTTAACCAAGTGCTCCTTCCTTTTCTGCTGACCAGAAGGCTTGATTTTTCTAGATGTATGTGATGGTGGTTAGGAGATCACCTGAAAAAGAAGCATCTTGCAGGACCGACCAGTGGGTGTTTGCTGGGCCATCTGGCTTTCGTGTCAGAAGATGCTGTACGTAACTCGTAAGGCCACAGAGTTTCAGGAAATAGATGTGCACTTCTGTTCTTTAAAGTCCCTGAGATATTTTGCCTCATATGTGGTTGTTCTTAATGTCAAATAGATAGCAATATTTCTACAGCCATTAACATTGCTTTTCCCTATAATGTACAATTCTACAGATTGCAGTGTTCTAAGGAGAAGGCTTTTTTCTTGGCAACTAGGAACTCTGTTAAGAAGTTTCTGTTTCTTAACACATGATTCTTACTCTTGTCTCCAAGGTTTGCTGTGTAATAAAGAAGCAACCAAAGACAACTCAAAGGTGAAAGAGCACTTATCCGTTATTAAGAATTTTGGCACTAATTTGGTAATGGGGCCACTGAGTTCTTCTTTTCGATGTCTCCACTATACGCAGATTAATAGATGACTTGGCTTAATTAGGTAAACAAACTTTGTTAGTCTCCACAGAAAAAGCCTCCAAAAAATAACAGTATAATTACTTTTGTGATTTTGCACAGAAACATAACCCACAATATGCCAACTTCTACAAATTATTTAAAGATTTAAAACAAAGTGAGTTAATCACTGTCCTGTTAAAAATTGTGTCTTCTGCAATGATTTTAAAACCAATGTTATTTACAGAAATGACTTCATTAACAAATCTGTGATACTTTGCATGAAATCCACAATGGATTCTAATTTAAGAATTGAATTTTGTAAAAGGCATATCATTGTAAAGTAGTATAAAATTGAGAATGTAGCAAAAGGCTTGTTTTTTAAAGGGATAATTAGTGGACTTCGGTTCTATTAACATGAAGAACTCGAAGTGAGTTTGTTTGCTGTATAAGAGGAACAATGAAAAAGTTTTTAAATGTCCTATGAATTTAAGACTAAGGGATAATTGTGTACCTGAATAACAATTTTCAGCAGAATCTCCAACACTTCAGTAATTCACAATTGCAGTGTTAAACTAATTTTGATTATAAAACATAAAAGACATAAACCTGCCGCATCGTCATATACATAGAGAAGAGGGTATAAAAAGTAGCAGGAGATCTATGCTAGGGAAAAGCACGTAGAGGAATTTTAAATATTGATCTATTGCCACCACAGAGAGTGATTAGCATTCTCTCCACCTGGCAATGTTAGGATCGAGAGGAATATAATATGATATTAAGGGTGCAGTTTGAAACTAGAGAGGCAATTTGGTGCATTCAAGCCAAGCCCTTGTTTTTCACAATCCCTTCAAGTTTTTCAGTGTAATTGTTTCAATTCCCTTTTTGGTTTGCCTGGATAGCTTTTTTCAAAAGACATAAATATATTCCAAGAATTTCAGAGAAAAGTACATTCAAAATGTTTCATGGGTGTTTTATACCTTAAGAATATATCTCCAGCCTGCAGAAGATTTTGAGACCACAAGATAATAATGCCATGGACATTAAAAACTACTGGATGAACTTGCTACTCTGTTTTAAGTACTTTCTTCTTTATCAAGCTTAGTGTGTATAGAGTCAAAATACTTCTTATCTCATAGCTGATCCTCCTAGAAATGCAATCACTGTTAAGTCAATACAAATAAGCACTTCATTATCTAGGGCCCAGGTTAATTCAATAAGAGCCAAATTAATCTAAATTATGAGCATGGTACTGAAATAAATAGATTTAGTAGAACTTGGCATAAGAAAGCATTAAAAGAAATACTAATATTCGGAAGCAAAGATGTGGGAGAGGGAGAAAAGCGCAGTAAGCCACCCACCTTGCTGATTTTCTTTTTCCCCCTCTACCTTCAACAGCCCTTGTCACCATCTACTTATATCACTGTTTAAAATTCATCTTTCGCATTTAATATAAAATATTTCGGTGAAAAGGTAAAAAAAATGAAGCCTATAGAAATGTAGAGCTCCTGGAATTACAGATTCTCTAAGAAAATAAAGATCTTTGGTCATAAGAGAGACGTATATACTTTATAAGTGCATCATCACTGGCACAGGTGATATAATGCGTTTTTATGGAGCCACTTCTTTATGATTAGATTCACAGATTTCTAAGCACGCTGCCATTGGGTGGTACCAGTCAGAATGATGCCAGTACTTACCATTCTGAAGAAATGCTTTTCAGTGCCGACACCACATCTAAGCCCCACATTCTTTCCTAATCTTGTCACAAAGCAGGTCCAAGTTAAACTGAATAATATATAAATAGTTAATTTGAGATCTGACCTTACGGACTTCAGACTGTCTCCTTGTCCTAAGCAATGCTCAACCTTATTTTTTTCTGGCTACAATGTATGTCGTGTCTTCGGTGGCTGATTCATCCCACGTTCTGCTCATGTAGCTTATCATTATCTTGTCCACAGACAAAACACACAGTGAAGTCGAGTGAGAATGCCCGCTGACTGAGAGGCTCGGCTCGAGAAAGGCACCAGTATTGTGGTAGGAATGGTGTATCCACTAAGGAAAATAGCACAGCCAGTGTAAGTTGTTTTTTCCTCTAGAACTGAGTTGAAAATACAAACAAACACAAAAAATCGCAGTATTTCCTTGCAATGTATTTCTCTTTGTAGTTCATTTTAGGAATTATTTTTCACAAAATTGGTGAAATGTAGATCAACTTTGTACATTGCTCTAACAGCACCATTAAAAATAATGTGAGTTCCTTCCCCATTTAATACAAACTGATCACATTTTATTTTTTTAAACTTTGAAACCACTTATACACATTGTCTAAATAGCTTCATTCTAAACAATGAAATAATCTGATTATAATATGCTACTAATATGAAAATGAACAACAGAGACCTCCCTGACTGAACACTCTCCCTCTCTACTTCCAGACAGGTGTTCTGAAAACATGCAGACATTCCAGACAGATGGCTCTGTATATTTTACACATTGTAATGTTAAGATCTTGCCCTTATTGTAACATTCTAAACGCTATCAGTGCTGCTTCTTCTATCTAAATTTTAAAGATATTTAGGCTTTAGAAAGAAAATATGTAATGTTTATCCCAAAGTTAAAGAGAGAAAACAATCCAAATATTTTCTCAAGTTCTACCAAAACTTCCTGCTTCGCTTAGTTGCCGCAGTTCTAGAGCAAGATCCCAATTTTGTGAAAGAAAATGAAACAATTCACAAGGCAAAAATTCTTAAGAAGATGTTAGCTACTTGATTCTGAGAATAAAGTATAAGCTTTGAACCATCTGCAGCAACATTTTTTTTTTACCAACTTCAAATTATTTCTGTACTTCTCAGCAATTCTGAAGCTTCCATTAAAATGAGTATGCATGCAGGAACTAGCTGGCAGAACCTCCTTTAAGTTCTGAGAAACTAAAATTACTGAGTTTTCTTTCTAAGAACTAATGTAGAGATTTATGGAAACATCTATCAAGATATTCATGTATAATTATATCACCAACATCAATTGATTATCTTAATACAATATTAGCTATAATTAAAGTTATCACACCCAGCAGTCACTCTTTACCTTTCCAAATATCCTTCTCCAGGATTCAAACCATGCACTGAACTGCCTTTCCTCATCCTTCTTTTATTGCTGAGTGAGGTGCTGGCTCTTTCATTAAATGGCATTAAAAATAGACCGCACAGAACTTCCCAGCGGAGCATGCTCTAACAGGGCTAATGCTACAATTCTCAAGGTAACCACACTCATTTGGGATCCATGAGAGAAAGTCACTTAGAGATCAGCAATTTGCAAATCTAATAGTACACACAAAACTGTCTGGGTCTGAGCTGAATATTTTAAAAGAGAAATCAGCATGTAGTGAGATGAAATCACTGAGAAGATAAAAGTAAATTCCTGGGACTGTATAACTTTCTCTACATATGCTTCACCCAAACTAAGTACTCTATTAAATAAGCATCCACCTAGAGTAACTGAATTATTTTCTTTCTCAAATTACATACATCATACTCACAGAATTAATATGTATATAAATTAATATATCTATATTCATAGCATTCTACATGTCTTTAAAATTTCATTGAAGCCTAATAGTAGAGTATTGACAAGCAAAGAGAGTAACAGATTATACTTTTACATCTTTTGTGATGAATAGATGCGTTCCTCAAAGAAAACATTAAAACTCACTCTCCAGAAAATTTAAAAATATTCTATTGGGGTGATAACAAATAAAAGAAAGCTATAACAAAAGAAATATACAAGAAAGCACCAGAAAGTACATACCTTGAAGACCTATGGAAACCTGAAAAGAATGCACACATAACCTCTCACATGTAATCCACATTAGGAATGCAGCAGAAGCAATTACTGTTAAAAAGTAGATTATTCCACTATTTGAAGAAAGCACAGCTAGACTTCCTGACTTCCAAAAACTGTTTATCATGAAAATGACATTAGCTAAAAATCTTAGGAAGACATGCAAACCCTGTGATCACGCAAATACAGTGCATCAAGAGTAGATGTGTCTTTTAAAATGTATGTTAGAGGTTTTCTTTTACCAAATTAAAAACAATGATTTTTTTATTATCTCTCCTTTTGTTTACTCCAAATAATCACAGTACCTTTGATGCCCAAAGAAGATGTGTAAAAATTTATACAGATTAATTTTCAACTTTGGAAATATCACTCTTTTTTTGGAGAAGTTGAAACGCCATTCCAATACACTTAAGAAACAGACAACAAAATTAATACCTGGACTAAACTTATTCTCATGAAAGCAATTTCTACACACTTTGTAGAGCATTTCTTATTTTCCTATTGCTACAACTTGCAATTCTCTTTTGCTGTTGCATTTAAACTTAAACTGTCTTTATCCTGTATCTTCAGACCGTGACCAAGTCCTGAAACAGAGAGACTGATAATCCACTCCAGTTTCATACCTATGCACAAACACTGAGTGAATTCTATTTCTAAAGAAACTTTCCAAACACCTGTCTAATTCAACTTAACAATGAAACAGACTTCAAGAGCATAAAAATAAAAGTGAAGATTTTTTATTTTTGAAACCTCTTGAGACTCAAGACTTCAGTCCTGTTAGAAAAACATGCTGATTACAACTTTCTACCTCTCACATAGCTCTTTTACGGATTAAGAGCATTTCAGACTTTCTGTCACGAAACCTACATAAATCACTGTACACTTCTTTAACAAAATAGCATTATGCTTTTCAACTTAACTTCCAGTTTTGTATTTTTGCCCGATTGGAGGGGGAAGTAAAAGTCCACTCATCCTTCTAAGAAACAGAAAACAATGCAGAGATCACAACATAAGCTTCCCACAAACACAGAGGTAAAACACCAGCGAGGAGCAGTTCAAAAGAAAAGCTCGGATACATGGCAGAAACAAAGTAGGGAGAGAGACTCACAAAGGACATGCAACGTTCACGTCGGAAAATTGGATTATTACCTTGACTGAACAGTGGCTACACCCCAGCGTCCAGTTGCTTGATGGGTTTGATTTGGTTTTGGCTTTTATTAATATTATTGTTTCTTAATGATCGATTTGGCTGATGTGGCTGGGTTTGGTTTTTGGCTTGTCTTCTTGTTGTTGTTGCTGCTTTTTTTTTTTTTTTGGTCGATTTATTTAACTGCTAGTGAAAGGACCTTTCTGCAGTTGTCGCTGGGATCCCGGCACAGCTGCGGCAGCCAGGGCTGCGGTGACCGCTGCTCGGACGCTGCCTCTGCCCGGCCGGCTGCGCAGAGCCCAGGCCCCCGCCTGCGGCTGACCCTTGCACAGTGTGCGCTTCCGTGCGGGTCCCACAGTCTGCCGGTCAGTCTGGCCGCTCAGCGCGGAATTCTGGCTTTCTGCACTCCGCTCTCCGGGCTCCCGCTCCGCCGGCCGTCAGTCCTTCCGTCAGTCCGTCCGCCCTCCGCGCTCCGCGGTCCACTCAGCAATGCAGGGTCCTTCCGCCCGTCTTCTGTGCCCGCAGCTGCTCCCACTCTGTGCCCTGGACACTTCCCTCGGTCAGAGGAGGGCGCCTGCGGGAGGGAGCACGTCTCTCTCTCTCTCTCTCTCTCTCTCTCTCTCTCTCTCTCTCTCTCTCTCTCCTTTCCTCTCTCTCCTCTGCCTTCCTGTCCTCTCCCAGGACGCAGGGCAGGGCAGTCCTTGCTCCCACCTGTCCCTCTATCTGCGCTCCGGGTACCACCCAGCATTAGGCAGCTTCGATCCTGGATCGGTCCCTCCGGACCACGTTCTCTGCCTGACCGCCTTGGGCGTCTGCCTTTCCTCCGGTCAGTGCTCTCCCTCAAGGTTGGCACTGCCGCGGGGGCGGTGCCCAGCTCCTCCCTGCGGCTCCGGACGCGTCCAGTCCCTGCCCCGGGGCTGAGGGCACTGTGCGGGTTGCACGTGGCTCCACCGCTGCAGGAGCCAGGGACCCCGGTTTCCTGAGCCGCCACACCCGGGACATGGGTGGCCGCGGCTCGCTGCCCGGCGGTGCCTTGAGCCTGGCTGCTCCTGGGCGCGGCCAGGCAAGTCTGAGCGCCCGCACCTGCTCCGCGCGCCCGGCTCTAGCTGCGCTACCCATGCCCGGGGCTGCTCGCCGCCAGCCCCAGGATGGAGACAAAGCGCACGAGCCACGCGGGAGCATGAACATCATTAATCAGTGAGAAACTGGCACGATGCCCCCTGCCCGTCACGCAGCCTCCCCACCCCAGCCGGAAGGTCCAGGCCCTCAGGGTACCTGTGGTGCGGATGCGCGGGCTCCTGCAGACACCTGGCGACGCCTGGCTCCGTCCCTTCCCCGGGCGCTCACTTCCCAGACCAACTCTGCAGACAATCCCGCGGCAACAGCACCTCACCCCGCCCAGCGAAGCCGCAGCCCCAGAGCTCTCCTCGATTCTTGGCTTGGCTCTGAGCGAGACCCAGAGTCCCTCCCTGTGGGCGACTGCCCAGACCGCTGCCCACCTGAGCGCTGGCCAGACTCACGGAGCTGCAGCGGAAACCGGGCGGGTACGGGGCAGGGGCACAGAGCTGACACCCGAGGAAGTAAAAGCGTCCTTACTACGGTTGTTTGGGAGATGTACTGTTTTTATCTTTGATTTTCATTTTTCATTGTCTAAGACACACTACAAAAAAATCAGTGAATAGTGCAGGAGGATGAATAAATTTCTGAAATACCACCCACTCCTCCTGAAGGAGTGCAGAGCCTGCCTTTCCAGCATTATAGGTCACCAGCCAAGGTACACTTACACAGCCCCAGGCGGAGCAAGGCACTGGACTCCCAGCTGTCTGCTCCGCCGGGGCTGTTACTAACGTGCAGCAAAATTATACTTGTGCATTCCTGCGTGGAATTTCTAGAGCTGATTGGGGTTTGATCCCGCAATTCAGTTTCTGAAACGTAGACTCTAAATAACTGTGGATTGGATACAGCGAAAGCCCCATCCCAGAATAAACTGAAGAGAAAAATCAACTTCTTCCAGATATCTGCAGTTAGTAACCTCATGAATAGACAACAAATAGCTAACACAAATCAAGTCGTGAAAATATCCACACCTTTTCAGTTTTGCTCATTGACACCCACTCCTAAAGACAAACATCATAAACAGATTTATTAAGAAATGTGTCTTCCAGTATTATAGAAAAAGATTTCGACAGACAGTTGTGTGGCTGTGTTCATATATTCTAAAATGTTGATTATAAATCCTAAATTACATATGCTACTTCTAGAAAACTTCTATAAAATAGAACAAATACTTTATACTTGTCTTTGCTAAATGGATGATTATTTCCCAAATATTAGAAATTTGCTCCCTTGGGGTCCAATTCTTCCTGGCATAACAAGTTTACTGTGTAAGGTTTCATGCAAACCAAACCTACAAAAATCAGGATTGATCTGTATCTCCAGCTTTTCTACTCAGTCACCCCCAAGGGGACCTAAATATTTTCCAGACCCATGAAATTTAAGGGAAAATTATTTAAAATTGTTCCCAGTTCACTTCATGGGTCATAAAATTTACTTTTCTTAGTGGGAAGTTGTGTCAAGTTTTGTATCATAAATTCCCACACTTGAGGCCAAATGAATAAAGGATTAGCTGATTTTTCTTCTGGACAGGACCACATCTAACCATCTATCGAATAGTGGGATGGGAAACCACGGCATCTAGTGCCAAACACAGTCTTCCCACAACAAATTAGATTTTACTTACGGAATTTGCTTAAGAAAATATAACCCAATCCTGTAAAGTGGCATAGAAATTGTAAGCATTTGATGATTGAAGGGTGAATTCAATCAGTATTTTGATCTTAAACTCAATGTGGAAGAATAAAACAGAATATTTCCATATCTTCACAGTGTATAAGGAACTTGATGACAAAAATTAATCCTGTAACTCACAGATTTTAATCGTTTTCTGGAAAAACAAGGAAACATTCCAAAGAAGAATGGTGTTCATTTGCTTCAATTAACTTTTCTACCTTTTCTCATAATATTTTGTCAACCTACTAGGACCTGGAAAAGGCTAGAGTTTATCTGAGGCCATGTAGATAATTAACATTTGGTATCCAATTTTAAAATTGTCTCAATGTGGGACTGAAATATTCCCTGGGGAATATAAGGCAGGCAGTGAGCAATAAATTACCCTTTGAGGCATTTAGAAAGTGTTTGTATTTCCTTAAACAATGGAAACAGTTGCTCTCCTTTAAGGTCCTTGGCCTGACATAAATTGACTAAAATGTTTGTCTTCCTATTGGACCTTTTAGGTGCCAGATACATGGTGTCAGTTGCAAATGGTGTACCAAATGCATCCTGACCTTAGAGATGGGTGGTGGAGAAAGCAGAGTTCATGTAGGGGGAAAGGGAGGTGCTGTTACTCTTGATGGAGGGCTTTGAGTTTATTTGGCATTTTGTTTGAAAGGGAGGAGGATGCAGTAACCAGGTAACCCCCAGCTTGGGGAGTTGAGCTCACTTACACACCGGCAAACATCTAAGATTGTTGACAAGCTCCCTTAAACACGTATTCCCTTAAGACACTAAATTAGTGCCCTTTAATGAAGCTTCCAAATTGGATTTTGAAAATAAGGCAAATTGCTAGAATAGCCCAGGTATCTTTATAAGCACCTTTACAGCTGAAGCGGAAAGTAGAATTTCCATGCTGTTGAGCTTCCATCAGTCCTCAGCAAATGGGCTGGGAGGAACCCCTCTTCTGGGCCTATTCCCCACCACAACAAAGGCCTACAAACCCCCTAGAGAGATATCTCATTTGCCCTGTTTCCAACAAAACGATGTAGGGTCTATTAAATACCAGTTGTGGGTTTAAAGCTTTACAAATACACTCAGTACAGAAAGGCAAGAGAAAAAGATAAGGAGAAAAAAAAGTCAAGATTAACATTTCAACCAGAAAAGTTGAGAGTCCCATCCTTATTTTTTGCTAAGCCAAAATAACTCCAAAACACATTTCAGAACATCAACAAAGAATGTTGCATCACGTATGCATCTGAGCATGAAGAAATGTCACGATCAAAAACAAAGAAGACTTGGGAGCCTAGAAACCAAATGTTCTGATGGCACAGATCCCTTGGTGGCAGCTATGTCCTCTGTGCAGTAATCTGTGCACAATATAAGAAAATTATTTTCATGAACTCTTGGATTTCTCACGGACAGACTACAAATGGACACTGACCTTCACAGGGACTGTGTGATGATTTTCTGTGAATGCAAACAAGGAATTTCCTTAAAAATGAATGTTTCATACTTTCACTGAGATACATCTGGAGAGACAATAAAAAGGAAAGGGAAGAAATAGCTAAAAAGAGGTTTAAAAAACCTGTCATAGAAAGATCTGAACAACAAAACACAAGAAAGTCTGCTGATGAAGTTGTGTATTTCTTTTCACCATCTCCTAGTTATCCAGAAGCATCCTTAGTATTTAGAGTTTTCCACTGCAGATCCCAGGGCACTGTGTTCTTCCCACGGTGCCCACTCCCTGGGCTGTCCAGGTCTGTGTTGTGGTTGAGGTGGGCAAGGCAGGCAGTGGAACACAGGTGCTGGAACTTTCCGGTTGCAGAGCAGGGGTATAGGCAGGGCGCCCAGAAATGAGCCCCACTACCTGGCCTGTGTCACCACTCTTCCAGCACTGCTGCCTCAAGTGGTCACAATCCCCCATGAAATCCACAACAGGGATTTTTGATTTTTAAAAACTTAGCCTAAACTTGAGAGCAGAAATGAAATAAATGTACTAGGAAAATATGCTGAGAAATGTTACACTACTGAAGTGCAAGGAATGATGTATGATATAATCTAGCGTGTGCCAGCCTGCTGTCTGGGATCCTGCCTCTCTCACATTTTTATCCCTGACATTACATTTTCTTCTAGCATGAACACTGTTCCACTTTTTTTTCTTACACAAAGATGCATAAGGATCACCATGTTATTCATAACTGGCAATAATGTAGTTTTTTGACCATGAGATGTTATTGAAAGATCTATCAATAAATTGTTTGAATAAAACAGCTTTAACCCATGTCTAAGGAGATAAGTAGATATAATCTACATTTTAACTGCTCTCCATGTCTTAAAATGAAGTGCGTGCGTGTGTGTGCATGTATATGCGTGCGTGTGCATGCGTGTGCATGTGTGTGTGTGTGTGTGAGGGTGATGGTGTGTAGTTAACAGTTAACTTGGTGGAATCCCAACTCTAAGACAATATCTAGTGTCTAAAGAACAATATGAATAAATGTGCAACTTTTTGTCCATCTCTACTCCTTAAAGTTTCTTTTTATCTTTTTGAAATAAATATACATTTACAAAATGTATAGAGACATTTGGGGAAAAGGAAGGATGTCAACATAAAAAAGAACAAAATAACAATCTCCCAAAATACTACCACCCAAACTGCCATCACTTTTGTGCTGAGCCAATCTCTATGCATACATATCCATAAATCCACAGATACATTAGCATATATGGATTATAGAATACATGGTACTTTATAATAAGTTCCCCTTTGTTGCAATCTACTTTTACTTTAGAATAAGTAATAGAGGCATTTTCTGTGGCATTGAATGCTTTCATATATTAATAATAGCACAGTAAGCAATTAAATCCAGATATGAGGTTCATAAATAAAAGCTATTGATAAAGTATGATTTCCAAGTTGGGAAGTTTTCCTTTAAGGATAATCTTAAAATTTAAGTTCTTCATTTAAGAGTAATCTATTTCTAAGTTTGATATGATAGCAAATTTAAAGATGTATCATTTTCAGAATATCTTTTATTGCTTACTAGTTGACTAAAGAGTTGACTGACCTTTACTTTCCTGGTATAAAGTATACAGATCCAATCAAATGTACCAGTAAAAAATATTTTAAAAAATCTTCTGTGTATAATTCCAATGAACTATTTTAAATTAAAGGACAACTTTTTTTTGAAAAGAGAATGAAGTCTATGGGTGTCCAAATTATCCTTGTATTTTAGACTTTTCCCCCTGATATAAACACTAGTTTTTATTTTTACTTTATTTATTTAGGGGGGTACCAGGGATTGAACTCATGACCTCACACTTTCCAGGCAGTCACTAGTGCCACTGACCTAAATCCCTTGCCCTAGCTTCTAATTTTTTTAAAGGCTTACTTTATAAGGAGACAGAAAGAACACTTTCAAGCCAAGAAATTACAATTTTGCAGGCAGAGGATTTGCCTTCTTTCCCTTTAAAAATAAAGCAGATCCCTAGGTCAGCTGAGTCCCCAAGCCATTGGTTTAATCTTCCTTCTTTATCATTTTGGCCATACAGAACCACACACACTGATTCAATTCTCATTATCACATGTTTATTCTCCAACTCCTTGGATGGGTGTACAGACACAGATATGCAGAATACATTAAAAAATGTGAAGCCTCAGTGGGAGAGAAAGAATCAGATGTCCATCATCAGTTGAGCAATCCATGGCTGTTTTCACTTTGGCTCTATGAAATCATATACACCTCTTTCTTTCTCAGCCACACAGTTTAGCACACTCCCTGGCCTTTTTGTAGTCAGGCAGGTCCATGTGACAAGCATTCATCATTTAAATATGCATGGAACTGCTATGTATCACTTTTGGGTGGAGGCAGTGAAAACTCTCTGGGTTTCTGCAGTTCTCCTTGACCTCTGACACTTACGTTCTAACTCTAGAGAGTCTGGTTATAAGATAATGGAGCTTCCATGAGTCTGGGTCTCTGTTATAGTATGTATCTGGATGCCCTCCCAAAGCCTCATGCTGTCACAGGTTGGGCTTTTCAGAGGTGGCTGGACCTAGAGTGTGTGATGCTGGGATTAGGGGTGCGTGATTACTAACTCAGTCCACTGATTGGTTTGGCATAGTTCTGGGTATGAGTGCGACTCACCCTTAGTGGCCTATAGAGGAACAGAAAGAAGTTCTTGTTCTCATTGTCGCTTATTACGCGTTGCTGCTTCTGTTCCTCCTGCTTCTCTCTGTGATGCCCCTCTACCATGAAACTTCTTCAAACCATGAGACAAGATAAAGCTTTTCCCATTTAACTTTGGTTGTTGGGTATTTTGTATCAGCAATGAAAAAAGTACCTAAGTCCCTAAATGACTTTAGGGAGCCGACTTCAACACTGACCCAATTAGACATGTAAATTGAGCAATAAAAACAAATACCATGTCTAAAACATTGAGATTTGGAGTTGCCTATTACCAAAGCCTAGATTGTGCTAGACTGTCCTTATTTATAATACTAGTTTAACAACTTGCAAAAACAAGCCCGGATTTTGGATTCAGGACAGCAGAATTTTGGTTTCTAATTTGTTACCAAATCACTTCGAGACCTGAGCAAATCCCTTCAACCTGTGATCCTCAGCTTTGTTTAATATTTAAATTTCTAACATGTGGTGAAGTGAATAAATTTTTACGTGATAGTAAAGTGTTCTAAATACCGATATTTTATAGTAAGGTTTGATGGCTGCTCCTACTCCTCTTGTTAATATTTTTTGGCACTATGTTTTATTTTAACTTTTCTCTTCCATTTAGAATTAAAGAATAGCCTAGAAAATTTCATAGAGTACATTACTTGTATTTTCACTGGAATTGCATTAAATTAAAAATTGAGTAGGAGAAAAATAGGCACCATTTGCTATTATCTTCACAAATGCGAATTGATTAGTGTCTCCCTTTATTCAGAAGGTTGCTAAGTGACCTTTATTGCTGTTTCTACTTACAATCTTATTAACTTCTGCAGTTACTTAGTTGTGTCATCTTACCCATTTTATTAATATTGAAAGAAGTTTTGATATCTGTTCCTCCAAAAGTTGTTTTTAATTTTTTTTCTCAATTACATTAATTTGTACATTTTTGTAATATTTTAGGTGTTATTCAATTATTCTTTTATAGTCTCCAAAGGAGAAAATTTATTTCATTAAATTGACATTTCTTATTTCCATATACATACATAAGAATATATGTTGTATCATAGTTTATATTAGCTGCCTAACACAGATTTGCTATCAAAGCTTTCTTATTATTTGGTTCTATGTTATACTCTTGTTATAAATCATCTTCATTGCGTAGACAATTTTAGAAGACATTTTCGCTTTTTACATTTTACTAATAGTCTTACTTTTTGAAAGAGTACTCACTTTTTATTGTGAAATTTTAACTTTATTTCATTTCATTAAGTGGTTTTGATCTGTCTAGATATCTTTGGCATCCGTGACATGAACAATTTCATTTAATGGTCCATGTGGTCTTGAAAAAGATGTAAGCTCTCTTAACATAGAGTTCTATGTAAATGTGCTAGTTCAGATATGTAAAAATTAAATGACTTATGTTATACACTCTTTTATGACCTGCTCAGTTGTGTTGGCACTCATCCACCTGCCTCTGAGAGGTAGATTAGCATATGCTAATATGTTCTAATATTATTAGGGAATTTTTTTCTGGAAATGATTGTAAGTTTTTCTTTCTTCCATGTTGATAAAGTGTTTTTAGATAGATTACAAGTTGCAAATAGTGTTTTTGATAGTCTCTTTTTTCCACAATGAACCATTGTTTTATAATTAACAGTCACTTGAATTAGATTTAATTTTTCAGACAATATAAACACTAAAATACTTTTTGGCTAGAATATGCTAATACAAATTACATTAATTTCAATTTTCTGTATTTGTATGTTCTGTATTATAATCATGCTTTATTTAAAAACTATATAATCTCTGGTTCATTTGACAATTTTTTTTCATTCATCCACAAGAAAATTTATCACTTGGTTGTTGTTTAAACTGAAAATTTTTCTACTTTTTGATTTCTAAATTTTTCACAATTTGATTATTGCCTCTTCTTTATTTTCTTTTTTCTCATCTTTATATGTGGTATTAGCTGAAGACTTACTCTTCTCAAAATTGTCTTATTTTTCTGTGCAAATTTTTATGGTTTTCTCATATTTTTGACATTTTTTTCAGTATTTTAATGTTCTTTTGAAATCATTTATTTGTTTTAATATTATTATGTCATTGGCTACACATAGGTACATTTTAGAATTTCTATTTTGTTCATTTTCTCATGCTCTATTACATATTCCTAAATTAGACTGCTATACAGTTTTACCTTCTTGAATTGTCCCTATTTCATGTATTATAAGAAAAGTTGGAATCAATAATTAAGTGTACTAACTTATCATGATTATCTGCCTTCAGAGAATGTGTAAGTAACAAAAAAGAACTACCTATATTTTGAAAGTCTGAGTTTGGTGGCTTTTTTGAAAATAAAACTTAAGGGAAGCATTTCAGTTTCAACTATGATTTCTGCCATATTCTTGTCTTCTAATTGTTCTTGTGATAAATTTTTATTCTTTTATTTCCCAGAAAACATTACTTACTGTATTCACTATGTTCATGATTATTGATATATACCTGTGCATTTTATTTTTCCATACATTAAAACAAACAATAAGATTTCTTCCACTTCTATAGTCATGGACCTTTATATTTCTACCCTCACACTGACTGACAAAAATAGGAGATGGGTAGATTAGTGGATGTGTTAGTATCAGAGCAGGGATGCCAATTATTTTCTACAACCTTCTACCTTTCCCGTAAACACTGAGCTCCCTTTGCCCTTAAAAGCCACTACTTTGGGGATTGAAATCTGTTTTAAATTTCTTCCTACTTTTTAACAAAAGTTTTAGATGAGTTTCTTAACCTAATTTTTCTTCAGCATGTGTTTCCTTTTCCATAATTACTAATGCACTATCCATAGTTTTTCAAATTTCTCTGTGCAGTTTTGTCATTTGTGTGGACTTGGACCACAAGAAGAGGCTTCAGCATGCTTAGTATGTTATATTATAATGAACTAAATGTTCAAAAATTAATCTTTGTCAAAATGATTTAAATTATTGTAACCCATTATAACATACTCACACTGCCATAATTTGCCATTGAAAAGCAATATTTGCCTTATTGGTCTACAACAACAAGGTTAAAGACAAAAAATTCATATATTCTATATTTTTACATATATGCACACATATACATATAAAGCAGCTTACACAATGTATTGTGTGTATATTGTAACATATATTTTATATACTGTGACAACTTTTCAGCAGATTTGATTGTTATGTAACCTTATACCCAGCTTTATAATTTCTCTCTTCATCTGTGCTAGTTTGCCTCTTAAATCATGCATTGGCATGTATATATGTATACATACATGTACCATACAATATATATGCCATATATCATGCATTATATATGCACTGTGTATTCTGTATTATGTTTGTGGACATTTACCTACATTAATGAATTTTCAAAAAGTATGTAATATAATATTTATGAATAGGTCACATATTATATTAAAAAACTAAAACTACATATATAAATACATACATTAAAATTTCTGACAGTGTTATTTGATAAATATGCATCCTATTTTATCTAAATATTTATATACTGTTACAAATTTTTATTACTTTTCTAGTCTAAAATACATCCAGAATCAATATATGTTGTATTTGGCTTAATTGAAAAACAACTTTAATGGAGTGATTAAATTTTTTTTCAGATAATATAGGTTTCAGCTCTAGAATTTTTGTTTTATTATTTTTTCAGTGTCTTATTCTTTTGAGCTTTACTATCTTTTTATTTACTGTAATTACATTTTCATTTATTTCTTTTAACTTATGATCACTACTTTAAAACACAGTACTAGAGCATTTGTCTAGCATGTGCAAGTAACTGGTTTGTATCTCCATCACTACAAAAAGAAAAAAGATTATACACTAATTAAAAAATTAGAATTATATGAAGGTCTACTTCATGTCTTTTTCCTTTTTAAATTTATTTTTAAAATTTTTAAAATTTTTTTCTTTTTTGAGATAAGGTGTTGCTACACAGTTTGGGTTGGGCTTAAACTCACTTTGCAGCCCAGGCTGGTCTCAAACTCACAAGGATCCTGCCGCCTCCCGAGTGCTGGCGTTACAGGAGTGTACCATCATACCCAACTTTTCCTCTTTTTTAAAAAAAAATTAAGAATATTTTGTGCACATTTTGTATTAATGAATTTTAAGTTGTATAATGGATCATGTAAATGTTATACCATGAAGTTTTGTAGTATCATTCATTTTCCCCTGAAAAGTTTTGATACTTCTTTTAGCAAGCACGTAAGTCGTTTGGGCTCAAACTGCACACTCAATATTTAAATCAGCAAATGAAATTTCTGGGTTTTTTTGTTTTGTTTTCCTCTTTAGCTGGGACTTCTTGTATTCTGCCCAGTGCACATTTCATAAGGGATCAAGCATAGAATTAAATGAGTTAACAGAACGTGGGGCTTCTCATGCCTGGAGGTCTCCTTTGTGAAAACTTTCCCTTATTTTCCAGTGGTTTCTCAGCTTATTCTGTCTGTGGAATTTTGAGTAGAGTTTAGTTGTCACAAAGGAATTATTGCTCATTGTCCTCAGGCGGCAAGTCATGACGTTTAACTCAGTTTACACAAATCCTCTGATTCCAGGAACGAAGCCCTTCCACAGTCTGTGGCCTTTGTTTTCCCGAGTTGAGAGTTAATGACTATTATTCCATGGAGGTTATGTCTGGCAGGAGCTTAACCAGCCTAATGGAAACAGGAGCTAATAGTCTTCTAAATTCCATGAAGGAACAAAAGAAGTTTTGGCGACAAAAGAAAAGAGTATCTTCACAGAACATTCTGGTTCTGGAACTTAGCATCCCCAGGTCCTCCTGATCATATCCTGTTGTGAAAAACTACGTATCATTACCATGTCTATATGTAAAGGAGCCTAGGGGTTTACAATGCTTTTTCTGCTCTCCCAAACAAGACTGAAAAGAATGTTAGAATTAGTATTATGTAGGCTAACTTGCATTATCTGTCACTGTCTTCGCTTTTCCAGATTTATTATATGCAACATATTTTTTATGAAACTTGAAAACTGAATCTTTTCCCACTGAAATACAAACTTATTGGATTCAACTAATTCTGATACACACACACACACACACAATCTTAGAAAATGAAGTTTGATAAAAATAGGAGAAAAGCATCTTAGTAGCTCTCAATCTTCTATGACAGTAGAAACACAATTTTCTGTTAGAAGCATAAAAAAAGAGACATTTCCCAGGGCTTTTAAAACTGTTTTGTATATCCTCTTGCTGGATCTATTTATTAATTTACTGTCAATTAGTAACTAGATCTTTATACTCAAAATAAAAAGGATGAAGACTGTTTCTGTATTCAGTGGTTGATCACCAGAGTCCAATAATATTAGATTATTGCAATCAGTTATAAAATCTTTTTCAAATAATATTTAGTCAATGAAATTCTCCAATTGCTTTAAAAGTAAAATTGATGTTATTCCTCTAATAATGTCATTCAAGCTTACTGTATTCTAATTAGTTTACTTGATAGAAAGAAAATAAGTGAATTTAAAAGTTAAAAATATAGGGAATATTCCACCTTTGTGAAACATTCCTGGCATATGTCATACAAAAAGAAAAAGGTGTTTCAGAGCTACTTGTCTTGTTTGCTAGAGATTGTAATAAATTCCTGACCTAGGCAAAGGGGGTGTTAAATAAAATGAAACTGTGAAAAATCGTCTCAAGTGGATGAAAGGCCTTTATTAAGACTCTCAATGTAAAGAGAGAAAGAACAGTAGTACTAAAAGTAAAACATTATATAAGTAAGATATACCTCCTCTTAGCAATGATACGGAAAAGTTCATGATGAAAAACAGCAATGAAATAGTTTAACTTGTCCAGTATCTGCAGGTCTGTTAGGAAACAAAGAGCAATGCTGTTATTCAAACAGACATATGGACTTGCTAAATGGTTTTTGCACCAGGCTAGAGAACCTTTAGTAGGAAATAATGAAAGAGGCCAGTGAAGTGACATCATCAAAGCAATGACTGTACAGTCAGATGGATGTTAGGGTCCCAAAGTTGATCACAAACCTGACACAAAGGGAAGATACAGCAGTCATGAGGGGCCTAACCACCTTTTCTGTTTCGGAAAGACTCATTTGCCTAAAAGCAGCACACATAATAAATTCTGGATATGAATTGTTCACATTTTCATCTTTTAAGAGATGAGAAAAGTTATTTCAGCCCCAATTTCATGGTCTAGAGAGAAATATTAGTTGACAAAGTATATTTGTTTAAATTGAAAGTATTCTCTGAACTTCAAAAAGATAGTCATGTAGATTTTCATACATATAATGGGTACATATGCATGATCTGAGTCTATAGGGAAGGAAATATTGCTAAAATAAATATTATTAAAAATACTTTGCTTTGTACTAATAAAGGAAAAAAAAAAACCTCCAAATTATTCTACTGGTAGAAAGAATTGGTAAAGATTAATGTGGTGGCCTCCTAGGCCACTACACAATAGCGTGATGTTCTAGAAATTCATAAAGTAAAAATGCCAGAGAACACAGCCTAACACTGTTGGAAAGTGGTAGTGAGCACAGGTGTTTTGGAAGTGCAGCTGCTGAAGCATGTCATGATTTGATTACCTGAGGCACACTTCTGTGACAAGGCCTGTATTTATTCATCTTCTCCAGAGTTGGTTGTAAGCGGTCACTAAAGTAATATCAGTTTTACTTCTCTCATATTCACGGCCACTGTTGAATGCTCAATATGTGTTTCAGGTACCCAATCCTTAGTAGCTGCTCTAGAAGACTGATCCCTTCTGATACACTGCAAAATATCTTTTAGTACAAAAGATTATTTCCTTACCAGGAAAATCTGCCTTCCGTATTCAAACTAAGTCTCTGAAACTGTATTTTTTTCTTCCTATTTATGTTCTCTATATTTGGGTAAACAAGACAATTTTGTGCCACTCATTAAAATTAAGAAAAAATGAATTAGGTTGCATTAGAAAAATAGATGCCTCCAAATGTTATATGTAACATCATTACACATATCCCTTCTTGCTGGCTGCACTCCTCCAACTCATATGCTGAAATCCTAAGGCCCAATATGATGATGGTGGAAAGTGTAGCCCCCAAGAGGAAATTAGGTCATAAGGGGAAGTCTTAATGAAGAAGGTTGGCACTTTTATTTAGTTTTTAAAAAGCCCTATAGAGACCATATTACTCTCACCTGCAATGTGAAGAGTAATTCTGGAAGAGAGGAAACAGTGTGGCCCGGAAGACACTAGAACCTGACTCTGCAAAGGACTCAAATTTCAGACTCTCAGACTCAGAACTATGTGAAATAAATTTCTATTGTTTATAATTCAACCAGTCTGTGGCATAGTGTTACAGAAGCCCAAAGGGCCTCAGACCTTAGAAATTCTACCACGCTTCTTCTCTGATTAAGTCCAACGTCTCTGCAATACAAATTCAAAGACAGCTACATTTTATTCCTTTATGATTTCCCTAGACTTATTTTTCTTTCCTCTCCACTATTTACAACTTTCTGTTTTTATTTTTTTACGTGGCTTGCAGCACAATTATCTCCCATAGAATATAATATTTTTTAAATTAATAAAAATTGATTTGCGGGAAATATTTTTGCACTATATTGCAATTTTAACAATCAAGTATTTAATATACAGAAACTTATATGATAGGCATATTTAATTCAAAATTAGTAGCTCTTAATGACTAGCAAGATCACCTGAAAATTAGAAAATCACCTGAAATTTTATCAATACATTGAAATATGTGAAATACTCCGTTTCTCATTCAACAGCTTCACAATCTTCATTACTACTTTTTTATTCATTATGGTCACTTTTCAATAGTTAACTCTGTATATGTTTGCATTTCAAGTCAATCTTATTTATAATTGTTTCTCTTAGATTTTTATGAGTGCTCTGGAAATGTGCATATGCTATATATAATCTCTTTTTTTATTTCTAAGGTTAATCCATGTTTTCCTATATAGAAATAGTGAGCCACAGTCCTTGCTACTGTGTAATATATATAATACTTTATCGCATGATTAACTATTTTGTTTTCTGTGAAAGACATTGAGCTCTTTTTGGTTTTCAGCTATTTTAGGCAACCAGTTATGAACATACAGATATATACTTTACTGTAATAATTGTGCAGGGATTTCTCGAGGATACATATTTCAGCTTGTTAAGTTGTATGCTCATATTTAACTTTTGAAGGCTAAGCCTACTTATGAGCCAGATATAAAGTATACTTTTGTTTTTAAATAAAATATTTCTTGTTTCTCTATTGACTGGTAAATGGACATATTCATTTAAATATTTCAAATAGTGCTATACAATTTAAAAGTATCTATTTTAAATATTTAATACCTTGTAGTGTGCTCAATACTTTCTATAGAAATTCTAACTTGTTTGTTTTTATCTATTTACTTTTGTTTTATTTTTATGCGGTATTGTAACTGATCCTAGGACCTGTTATATAATAGGTGAGAATTCTACCACTGAGTCACATCCTCAGCCCTGAGACTATGATTTAAATTCTAATTTTGTTCATGCTAATTGGGCTACACATGATGAATAAAATCTATCTATTTCAATCATGACAGACATTTTGCCTTCTATCAGGTATTTTCTAAATCCCCCTTCTAGTCAAGGGAGAAGGTTTATATTTAGTTATAAACACTAAGAGAAAGAGAAACTTCTATGCAGACTTTTGAAATGATATATGTGTCTGAAAAACATAGAGAAAAGAAATAGTGAGTGAAGAAGAATCACCAGATCAATGGAAATTTTTCATTAGTTGTTTAAAAAGGCCAAAATTGATTCAAATAATCAAAACAAAATTGATGTTTATTTTATATGCTTGTTTACTTAATATGATACTTTAGTTACCTATCAATTTTTAATCATCCTGTAGTCTCTACAGAATTGTCAGATGCACAAATTCAGTGAAGTGTGCAGCCCATGTGGCATCGTTTAATAATGATGAAATTATTTCAAAAAACTTAAATTCTCTATTTGCAGTTCTTTGTTAATGACATATAATCCATAAGAACAAAACATAAATCTCTCCTTTCTCAGACTCCCCTTCATCATTACTTTTAAACATTTTATTTTCAAATGATATTTTTACTTTTAATTTTATCTTGATGCAATCCATAAGGATCACATTCGTTGTGGAGAGTTTGTGCATGTATGAAACACATTTTATTGTTTGTCTTTATCTCCTCTCTTAGTTTCCCTGCTCCTTCTCCTCCCCTCTATTTTACCTCTATCTAATTTCTTCTCTCTAACCTATTTCTGCCTTTCCATCATTGCCTTATTATCTGCAATTCCTAAGTCCATATCGAAAGATTTATGTAATGTGAAAATATGGTTAGTATTAAATTCTTTTAAGATTTTGTTACAGTGAAGCGCACATCACTATTAATGCACCCCAAAATTCTCCCAATTGTCTCAAATATACCCTATAGCTATTGCCACCGTCTGAAAGTTCCCAAAACCCTATGTAGCGAGTGTTTTTAGTTGTACTGTCACGGCTCCTTGATGTACTGAACTGACTCAAAATGCTTACCTTTCAGTCATTTTGACCTTGGAAATGAGTCGGAAGTCACCATATCCAGCAAGTACGTTGAATGTGAACACAATGTAAATTTTTTATTTGATGGAAATTGACATAGTCATTGATCAAACAAAGGTGATCAAAATATGGTGAATGTTTAAATTAAAAATATTTATTACAGTAAAAGAGACATTGCCATTAATTCTCATTAAAATACTCCCTCTTACTTTGGTCACCCTTATGCCTTCATTCTTGCCAATGTGTTTTTTAATGCAATCAGTTTTTAAAAATTTACACATTTACCATACTTTTCAACACCCTTTTGCAAATGCTTTGGTATGGCTTAATCAAAGCTTTCCAGGAATTTAAAGGAAATGAACATCAATATTTATTGATGTTTAGTTTATGGCCTGTCTTTGTCTATCATTCCTGGGCAATTAGAGATGACAGGTCACAGCAGCCATCCTAGTGCAGGACAAGGGAGCAGCTTTGTATCAGTCTCCTACCAACTCTGCACACACGGATTTCACACCCTGGCCATGACCATCTGCCAACTGTGAAACCAAGCCATCTTTATACTTTATTTCCCCTTTGCACTGATAAGAAAAGGCACAGACTAATGGTATGATTCTAGAGGAGGCCAATGCTTCAGTAGAAAAAAACAGCATGGAGTTTTACTCTGAAAATAACTCCTTCATAGCAAGCTAGAGTTGGAGAAGACCATCTTTATATCCATCATATTGCCAGAGTTTAACCAGGCATCGTTTTGCAGATGTATCCTTTAAAACTGAGCCACAGAGAGCAATTCTCCTTCAGGCTTTGCAGTGTTACCCTCCACAGTGACTGGGTGAGAGACAGCCATGCGAGTGAGGCTCAGACTGGGCAAGCTAAGCATAGACCACCCAGGACATACAAGCTCAGGCTAGGAAGTAGTGGAAACCCCAATAATGAGTTGAGTCATGCAAGCATTGTAGTCCTCTTTCTAATTTTCCTCACAATCCAAAAAAGTATATTTGTAATCCCATTGAGACGTCATTGGAATCCCAGCAAGTTAATTCCAATCTACCACCACCAATGCAACCCATGATGAGAGTAAAGACACCAAGACATATTCCAAGTTAAGGGGAGCCAAGGGGTCCTAAATCCAATCCCAGTGAGGACTTGCAGACAAAGGCCTTGATCCTAGACCTCTTCCAGCATTTATTATCTTGTGAAGAAGGGGGGTGGCTCAGGGATGAGTGACAGTGAGGATGTCAGGGAGGAAGAGTTATGTGAGTAACTTGAGCTGGCTGGCCAGGTGCAAGATTGGCATCTCTGTAAATTTGCAGAGATAAGGACATGTGGAAGGATCAATTTACATAATCCAATTTAGGTAACAATGGAATTGTTTTGGAGGGCTATCCCTTTGGTTTTCATATGTAAACTCTTGTGCCCTGGGGAGTCATAGCCTCTTTATCTTGAGGCTGGTACATTCCCGGAGCAATTTGCTCTAACATCTCCAGTGTTCAATCCTGTACTTACCTGTATTGTATGGAGAACACTCTGCAAGGAAACAGGACTGTCTGTTGGCTAAAGAAATTGCATGTTAGCACCTCAGCTAGCCTTATTTACAATGTTTAGAGCCAATTGAAGAGAGAAGGAAATACCCTAGCCAGCTCTCTACATATCAGTATAAGGAAATAAGTCTCCAAATAAAGTCACAGTAATTGGTTTGCATTCAAGGGGAGACAATGGAGTTGTCTGCCACAGGAAGGACCCAGGTTTTGTCCTTTCCAGTGAGAAACCAGAGCTGGATGAAGTGGATTTCAGTGGAACTAGATCTGAAAGTGTTGACATTAGATCAAAACGGTTTGTTTGAACCCGAGCTACACAGCCTCCCTCCAGGAGAGACCACACTGACTGTTTTTGTCATCTGGAAACATGAGCAAAGACACAGCTCAGCGTGACCCACTGCCGCAGTCTAGGGTGGACAGGGCATGGGCCGGTGCAGCAGAGAGGGTACCTCCTAAACTCACAGGACTTAACGCCAGGTAGGAGAAACTGCGACTTCCATTCCAAAACTGAAGATTTTAGGCAGGAACTATTCATTAAAAAACACAGAGAAAGTTTGCTTTATACAATTTCTCCTGCCCTCAGATTTTTCCTTTTCCTTGTGGTTTGAGGAATTTTCACCAAAAGTTTTGTTTTTCAAATTTTTTACTTCTCATTTTACTTTTTGTGCTTCATTTTGTTCATTTTTTCTTCTTTTTCTTGTTTGGTGTTCCTGTTACTTTTGTCTAATATTACTAATTCCTTTTTTACATTTTAGTGGGATACCTTGCCTCACTTTTCTCCCCACTTTCTTGGCCATTGATTAATTTTTCAGATTTTACTTTTCTTGTTCTCTAGTTCCCCACACCCTCTGTCTTTAGTAGTGCAAATTTTAGAAACCTTTAGATAATTAACTCTATTACTATTAATGTTGAATACTGTTCGGCTATTAGTGGAGGCAAAATTTTTCCATTTAATAAATATTTATCTCAAGTCAATACTCAGTTTTTCCTGGTGTTTATAGCATAATTATAGATTTTCCCTTGTCACTAAGTGTGGTACATCATCATTCCTAAGGTGTGTCAATAACCATTTTGACTTTGATGCTATTATTGCTGCTGATTTCATTATTACAGCTAAGTTGACATAATTCTTGCTATAAATTGCTTTATTCAGTATGCAAATATCTGGATTGCCTTCCTGTCATTAACAATACTGTGGCCTACTCTCCGAGTTCTGGGTACTGGGCCAATCACACCTCAGCCAGCCCTCCCAAGGAAGTGGAGGTGGTTGGAATCTGGAACAGAGGCAAAGGCCTGTAGTTAGTCACACCCAAAGAGAATCTCTGAAAAATACACCAATTGAAGAGAAACAATTTCCTCTAAACCACAGTCCTGAGCAGAAATAAAACAACCAAAATTAATAATTAGAAACATGAGAAAACATGTCAACTAAGTGTCTTCAAAAACTTCCAAATACTCCAAAAATGATACATTGATGGGACATCCAGGGATGGGAACTTAAAACCACACAACTGAATTATTATTCAAAGAGGTAACAGAGGATTAAAAAAATAGATAAATAAGATGCTCAATAACTTCAAAGAAGATTACGCAGAACATTGAGCTAATAAAGTGATCAGCAAGTCTACACAAGACATTAAAAAAAATCCAAGTGAGCCGAACAAAAGAAAACATGAATGTCCTTAGAAAATGTGCAAAACTAACTGGGAGTGATGGCACACACCTCTAATACCAGCACTCAGAAAACTCAAGGAAGACGCCGTGAGTTTGAGGCCAGCCTTGGGAACACAATGAGTTTAAGGACAGCCTGAATTATGTAGTTAGATCCTGTTTAAAAAAAAAATGCAAAATAGAAATTTATATTAAACTTTCTAAAATTCTATTCTAATTTCTGGCTGCAGAGGACATAGGATTTTTGTTGATAACCAGTTATTAGGAGATGACTTTAAAGCAACAAGGGAACATAAAAAAATTCATTGAAGTTTTAGATAACTCAAAGAATAATAATCTAAGATTAACTAGAATTAATGAAAAGTCAGGAGATGACACAAAAAAACATATCTACAGATAAAATAGCAGAAAACTACTCAGACATGTGAAAGGAATAGAACATATAGGTAAGTGAGGCATATAAATCCACAAATGGGAACAATGCTAACAGAAACCCCCAGTGATATATTATAGTTAAAACTTGAAGATTTCAAGATTAGAACAGAATTTTAAATGCTGTTAGAGAAAATCAAAGAATCTCTCTTAACAGTATACCAATTAAAATTATAGCAGACATCTCAACACTAATGCTAAAGGTCAGGAAAACCTGGAGTGAAATGTTTCACTTCCTCAGAAAACTACTTTCAAGGTGTATTCCTATATCCTGCAAGACTACCATTCAAAATTGATGGAGAAATAAGGTATTGTCAAGATAATGATCACCAAAAGAGATTTTTGACCATCAAAATAGCACTTAAAATATTCTCAAAGATATACTAAGAAAAAAAAAACAATAAAGTGATGGATAACAAAAGTCTAATAGAATGGATATAACAGACAGCATGAAAAATGGAAGGGAAAGGAAGGGAATCAGCAACAGAAAAATAATGCAAAGGCAGCAGGAAGTCAGGCTCTTGCAATAGTAACTCTCAATAGGAATGATCTCAATTCCCCAACCAAAAAAACTCAGATTGGCAAAATGAATTAAGAAACAAAATAAATGAAATACTATACCATATATGAGAAATACATTTAACCAAAATAGAAATTCATATACTAAAATTCAGAGTATGTGAAATAATATCTTATGCAACCAGAACACCAAAACATGCAGCTATAACTCTCCTATTTCAGCCAAAGTGCACATTAAACCAAAACTGACCAGAAGACGCAAACAGGGTGCCTACTTATTGGTTAGGGGAATAATTCAAGAGGAAGAGATAACTATAAACATATATGCACCAAATAACAGCACACCCAAGTTCATCAAACAAAACCTAGTGGGAAGAAAATGTCAGATAAACATTAGCACAATTACAGTGAAAGCATCAACATGGCCCACTGTCACATTTCGAAAGATTAGACCAAGACTCCTAAAGGAAATATGAGTTGAACCAAACCTCTGACCAAACAGACTTAATAGTTACCTATAGCCTGTTCTATCCAACAAAAGAATACTATTCTTGGCAGTGCATAGAACTTTATATGAGACCACATCCTGCCCAGTGAAGCAGGATTAAATAAATGTAAAAGAATCAAAATTATACTATGTATATTTTGAGAGCATATCATACTGAAAGCAGAAATCAATGTCAAAATTAAAATTATGCAAATGCATGGAAGTAATGAACTCTTGAAAAATCAGTGGGTCATAGAAGGAAGAAATCAAGGAAGAAATAAAACAGTTCCTAGAATTAAACAGTGATGCTAGCACAACATTCCAGAACCTATAGGATATAATGGAAACTGTTCTAAGAGGAAAGTTTATGGCTTTAAATGGCCACATCAGAAAAGTAAAAGAAGCTCAAATAAATAACCTAATGATACACCTTAAGGTCCCAGAAAAACAAGAAATATTGAAATCCAAAATTATTACAAGAAAGAAAATAATAGAGATTAGAGAAGAAATTCATGAAATTGAAACAAAAAAAAATACAAAGAATGAATCAAAGGCATGATTTAAAAAAAAATAAGTAAAATGGACAAATGCTTAGCCAATCTTACCTAAAACAGGAAAAAAAATCTCAAATCAATGAAATTAGAAATAAGAAAATGTGCCAGGCATTGTGGCACACACCTGTCATCCAGCACTTGGGAGGCTGAGACAGGTAGATTGCTACTAGTTTGAGGCTAGTCTGGGCTACATAGTGAGTTCAAGACCAACCTGAACTACTTAGCAAAACTTTGTCACAAAAAACAAAAATCAAAGAACAAAAAGAACCAAGGATATAGTTCAGTGGCATAGCATCTGCCTGGCAAATGTGAGGTTATGAGTTTGATTTCCAGTATAAAACAAGCAAACAAACAAACAAACAAAACCAAAATACACCAAGGAAAGAAAAAGAAAGAAAGAAAGAAAGAAAGAAAGAAAGAAAGAAAGAAAGAAAGAAAGAAAGAAAGGTGAACTCATAATGGACACTTCTGATATTCAGACTATTAGCAACTAATTTACAAACCTGTCAGTCAACAAAACTGTAAGAATTCAGAGGAAATGACTAGATTTCTAGTTGTATGAGCTGCCAAATCTGAACTGAGAAGTTAAAAACCCTGAGTAATCTATATAAAGGAAATAAAATTGAAGCTGTAATAAAATGACTATCAGACAAAAACCAATCCTGGAGTTGATGAATTCCACAAGAACTTCAGGGAAGATCTACTACTAATGCACCTCAAGTTCTTCAGTAGAATTGAAGGGGAGGAAATACTTCTAAAGTCATTTCTGGATGCTAGCATTACCTTAATTCCTAAGCCAGACAAGGATTGTGCGAAAAAGAGAATTGTAATCCAATCACTTTAGTGAACATAGATGCAATAATTATCAACAAATCATTGCAAACAGGACACAATAATCATGAAAATGATCAAACATCACAAACAAGTAGGTTTCAATGCAAAGTTGCAAGGATGGTTCAACTCTCAGACATCAATTATATAATTCATAATATAAATAGAAACTAGGACAAAAATGACATGATGGTGTCAACAGACACAAAAAGGTTTTGGCAAAATTCAATATTCATTCTTAACAACATACTGGAAGAAAAATGGGATAGAAAAACTTTATTTCAATCTTATAAAAGCTGTTTATGACACACAGTGAGCATTACATTATATGGGGAAAAACTGAAAATTTTTCCTGTAAAATACAGACAAGGATGGACAGTATCATCAGTATCACTCAAAAGAATACTGGAACCATCATCCACCATCATCCAGAGAAATCGGATAGAAGAAAGAAATAAGCAGATATGTATAGAAAGTAAGAATTCAAATTATTATTATTTGCAGATGTCATAATCCTCTACATAGAATACACAAAAAAATCTGCAAAAAAAATTTATGACCAACTATAGCAATGTATCAGAATACAAAATCAACATGCAAAAATCAATGGCATTCATCTACAAAAATAATGAACTTACTGAGAAAACAAATAGGAAAATAATACCATTCAAAATAGCATGAAGAATAATTACATAATCAGGAATTCACCTAACCAAGGGAGGTAAAGGCTTTGATAATGGATACTAAGCTACTCTGAAAAAGGAGATTTAAATAAAACTCATTAACCCACTTTAAGTGATTTTATATTGTGACTATTATTGATTTAACTTCATTTTTCTGTCTATGAATATCCTGTTTTCCAACATCATTTATTAAAAACAAAACTCAACAAAACAAAAACTGCCTTTTTTTCCCATTTGTACTCTTGATACTTTTGTTAAAGAACAGTTGCCTGCAAATACACGGAATAATTTTTTGGTTTACTCTGTTCTATCTTCTGATGTACCTATTTTTTGGCAGTTCCATACACTTTGGTTATTACTGCTTTGTAGTACAATTTGAAGTCAGATATTATGTACGTCCAGGGTTGTTCTTTATGGTCAGAGTTATTAAGGAAGCTTAAAGTATCTTATGATTTCATATGAATATTATGTTGCTGTTCTATTATATGAAAAATTCCTTTGTTAGTTTTATTGTTGCTTGTTTTTGTAGTGATATATTTTGAACTTGAGGCCTAGAGATGGCTGACCATGCAGTCTACTACTGAGTTCCACTCTAAGCTATCAGTGATATTTTTATAGATTTTAGTGAGTCTGCAAACCACTTTCCAATGTTCTGGACATTTTAGTGGTACTGTTATTTATACATACATACATACATGCTTGTAGTGCATAATGTATACATTCTTTGTTTGGATTGGATATATAAACATAATACATCTTAATTCTTTATCTCTTCCCATCTCTTCTTCTCCCACTCCCCTCATCTATTGATCCTCTCCCCTTCTGAAAAAGACCTTTCCCTCTACTTCCTATTACACATCTTTTATTTTGATATTTGTTTATAGTTTGAATTTTTCCTGTAAAAGAAATCATGCAGGATTCAAGAACGTATGTCTAATTTATTGACAAGGTCACGATGTGCTTTTATTTTCACTCAAATGACTCAAGGTCAGTGTCCTTCGTGGCAGAGTGGTACTTGATCAAGTTAACGAAATGTGCTACCATTCAAGTCACCTGTGTCTTCTTCAAATGGACACTTTTACATTTTATGGAATTAAATTATTTCTAAGTTTTAAAAATTTTTGCAGTTGCTACAGAATGACATTATTGGTATGATTTTTCTTCATATGGTTTGATATTAGTACACAAATACACTATGGATTTGCATATTTAAGAGCATACATTGCAGTTTATTTATTTATTAGTTCTAATGGTTTCTTGATTTCTTGATTATATATATATATATATATATATATATATATATATATATATATATATGACTATTTCATCTGTAAACAGGTGACTTAACTTTCTGCTTTCCTTTTTTCCTATGGTCATTTTACATTTACTTATGTTACTATATTTTTTACCTTTATTTTTTATCAGTGCATATTTTCATAAACATTGATCACTTTCATCATAGGGAACTTGTACCTGTATATAATATTTTAAGCCTTTTTTCCCCAATTCCTCTCCACTCCCTTAAACTCTTTTTTTTTTTATATTTGTACAAACTTTGTTTTCAGTTTTTCCTTCCAGGTTATTTTTCTTTCCTTCCCTCCCCAGCTTGAGTCCTTCCAATTGAACCCACGATTTGGCAGGATCTGTCATCCATCGTGCTCCTTATTAACCCTTTGGATTCCAACATGCCATGGTTTATGTCAGTGGCCCCCAAACCTCCTGCAATGCGACCAAATCTAGCATTTGTGATTGGTTCATCATCTAGCGCTCAGATTGGGGGTGTGAGTGCTGCACCCGCCTGGGGCTGAGCCAGGATGCGATGTAACGGCAGGAAGAAGGCGTGTGTCTCTCTCTCTGGCTGGTTTCCGCCTTGCTGTGGGCAGTCGCCGTGAACTGCAGCCTGGCCACGCCATGCTGCCACTTGGAGCAGCTGAGTATGCACTGAAACCTCCAAGAACTGTAAGAAATAAACTTTCCTTCCTTCATTTTGAGTGTTGGGTTTTTTGTTTTAGCAATGAGTAAAAAGTAACTAAGACACAACACCAGAGAAACATAGTGATATTTAAATTTGTGTGTCAGATTTACTTTATTTAAAGTTATGGTTTTGAGGTGCATGTATTTACTTAATTTTATTTTATTAATTTTACTTGATATCTATATCTACCAATGACATTCCTCATGGGGAATTTATATCTGTACACGATGTATCTTGCTTCTTTTTTTTCCACTCCTTTCTCTTCCCTTTAGCCCCTCTTCTCTTCCTTATTTATAAAAGCTTTGTTTTATTTATTGTCTTCTATTCTTTTTTATCTTGAACCTTCCTTATGTTTTCTCTTTTTTCCTTTTCCTTTTTCCTCCAACCTGTTGGAACAGTTTCTTCCTATTTCCCATTACCTATTATATATTTCAGTCCTTATTTACATATTCAGTATCTCATATCAGAGAAATAATGTAATATTTAAGCATGTGTGTCCTATTTCACTTTAGAATATGGTCTCAAGGTGCATCTATTTAGCTAGAAATGTTTCAAGCTTATCTTTCTTTAAGACAGAGTAGTACTCACTGTAGAGAGATAAATATTTTCTTTATCCATCCATGTCTTGATTGGGAATATCAGCTATTTCCAAGGTTTAAAAATGTTAAACTGTACTGCTATACTCATGGGTATGCATATATCACTGCGGTATGATGTATTTAACTCTTTTGGAAAGATACATAGAAGATGAACAGCTAGGTCAAATGAAACTCTAGCTTTAGTCTTTTCGAGGAATCTCCATACTGCTTAATTGTACCACTTTACACTCCCATCAGCAATCACAAAGTGTTCCTGTTAACCTCACAGAATTATGTGCATTTGTTATTGTTTGGTTTCTTATTGCTATTCATTCTTTGTGATGTGAGATGGAATCAGTGTTGTTTTAACTTTCATTCCTCAAAAGACCAGTGACATTGAGCATTTTAAAAATATATTAATTCACTGCTTTCATTTCATCCTTTAAGATTATTTTATATAGCCATTTTTGGATTGGGTCTTTAAATTTGGGGCATCTGATTTATTTGAGTTCTTCATATATTACAGATTTTAGTCCTCTGAGGAGTGGTTGGTAAAACTGTCTTCCTATTCTGTGAGTTTTCTCTTTAATCTGTTGGTGTTTTCTTATGCTGTACGGAAGTTTTTTAATTTGATGTGATATCAGTTGTTGATTCTTTGTAATATTTTCTGTACAATCAAGAGTTTGTTTATACTTTTTCCTACAACTGTGTGTTTTAGAGTATTATCTATTCTATGTTCCAATAGATTAAATGTTTCTGTTGTTACATTTACATCTTTGATACATTTTGATTTTAGTTCAGTGCATGGTGAGAGATACGGATGTTGCTTCAATTTTCAATGTGTAGAAAGTCCATTTTCCCAGCACCATTTATTAAATATGGCAGCTTTGTTTCAGCGAAGGTGTTTGGCCTTTTTGTCAAAAATAGGTAGCTGAATATCGTTTGAACTGTTTCTGTATCTCCTACTCTGTTTCACTGATCCTCATATCTGTTTTTAAATTTTTTTCTCAGTACTATGCTGTTCTTTTCTTTCTTTTTTTTTTTCCTAATAAAAGTAGTTTTGTATCATAACTTCACATTGGGGATTGTAGTACACTTGTCTTGCTTTGTTACCCAGAATTGCTTTTTCTAACCTAGGTCTCTTCTGGTTCCATATGAATTTTAGGGTAGTTTCTCTAGTTCTTTGAAGTACACTATTGGTATTTTGATTGGGATTGCATTAATCTGTATAATAGTTTTGGAATTATGGCCATTTTCACTATATGGGGTCTTCCAAGAATAGGTATATCTTTCCATTTTCTGATATCTTCTTTGATTTCCTTTTTCAAAGAACTGCAGTTTTCAATGTAAAGGTTTTTTACTTCCTTCATTAGATGAACTCTTCAGAATTTCAATTTTTTTATGCCATTGTGAAAGTGCTATTTCTTTAATTTGTCTCTCACTGCATTTTTTATTTCAGGAATGCTATTGATTTCTGAGTGTTGATTTTTGTATCCTACTATGCAGTTTTAGGGGTCTTCTATATAGAGTATCATGTCATCTACTAATGGTGATAATTTAACTTCTTCCTTTCCTATCTGTATTCCTTTTGTTTCTCTCTTTTGTCTAATTGTTCTGGCTAGTGTTTCCAGAATTATATTGAACAACAGTGTGGCAGTAGACACCTTTGTCTTGTTTTTATTATTATTATTATTTTAGAATGAAAGAATTCAGGTTTTGACATTTAGTATGATGTTGACTGTTGGTGTGTCAGATAGCTTTTATCAGATTGAGATACATAACTTCTATTCTAATTTTCTTTAGTATTATAATCATGAATGGGTATTGGATATGGACAAATTCTTTTACTGAATCTAATGAGATGACCATGTGATTTTGGCCTTGGTTCTGTTGATGTGATGTATTAAATTTATTGATCTGTGTATACTGAACCATGCTTACATCCCTGGGATGAATCTTGTTTGGTTGTAACAATTTGACAATTTGCTACATTGTGTTTGCTGCATTGTTTTGTTGAGAATTTTATCATCTAAGTTGTTTTAATTACTTTTCTTTCATTGCTGGGACAAAATACTTGACACTCAAAGTTAAAAAAAGAAGAGGTTATAAAGCTCACAGTTTGCAGAGGTTTCAGTCCATTATCAGCTGTCTCCAAGGCCAGGTGGCATGGTGAGGGGCAACAGCTCAAAGGGGCAGGAGGCAGAAAAAGCAACAAAAGCAGAAGGAAAGGGAAAATCTCTTCCCGCCTTGTGTTATATGCAGGCTCTCTTTCTTAGCCTGGGTCTTCTACTCCCTAGAATGTAGAACTGCTGAATTAGTTAAGCTTTTAAACTCAAACTGACACAAGGAATCAAGCATTACAATATCCAGGGCCTAAATAGCTACCTTATGGCATTCCTCCACACCCTAGGATGTAGAACTACTGAGTTACTTAGTTAAGATTCTAAACTCTCAAGTTGACACAATGTACCCACTATTACAATACCTCCATTAAGGGGCTTGACCTGTAGTTCCCTCTTTTTTGGTACAGGTCTCTGCTTTTGGTGTAAGGGCAATGCTTACTTCCAAGAATCAGGTCCGGGTATTTCTTTCATTTTCATTGAAGAGGTTGTGGACTAATGGCCCTAGATATTCCCTGTTCTGGTGCAGTTCAGCAGTGAATCCATCAGGAACTGGGCTTTCTTTTTTATTATTATCAATTCACACAACACTGATTTTGAGTTGTCTAGAATTTTTATATCTTCTTGATTCAGCTTTGGTAATTCATTTGCATCCATTTCTCTCTTTTTTTTAATTTTAAAGAGAGAAAAACAGAGACATACAAATAACAACTACAAGGACAATAAAATTACAAAACAATAACAATATAGACTTTCAAAACAAGATGATAGGGATTTAACAATAGTTGTAACATTGTATATTGTTATCTTCAAAAGTGTTGCTTAGATTACCAGATAGAGACAGGCAAAATTGATCTAATTGTATGAGTATTAGCTATTCTTTTCTAAGAACTAATAGCATTAGTAATATAATCATCTTAACTATTTTATGTATATATAAACAAATTTATATCTTTTTCTTTTCTTCTGAGTTTGTATCTTAGAGTACATTTTCTCAAATTAGGTATTTATTATCTTCTGAATTTCTGCAAGATCCTTTGTGATTTTTCCCTTTTCATTTCTAACTACTTGGATTTGGTTCTTTTCTTTCTGGATAAGGTTAATTAAAGGTTTGCTTATTTTATTTATTCCTTCAATGTACCAACTCTTCATTTATGCTTTGCAGCTAATAGAAGAAAGTCTGTCAGCTTTCCTCTGTTTTGTATGATATTACCTGTTGATATTTTTCATACATGGCTTTAATTTGTTGAGTTATATTTCTCTTATATCTAACTTTCTGAGAATTTTTTTATTATGAAGGGATATTGAATTTTGTTAAATGTCTTTTTTTGCATCATTTCAATTATTCTATAGTTTTTATTCTTCATTAGGTAAAAGTAATGAGTCACATTTATTGATCTGTACACATTGAATCTTACTTGCATCCCTGGGATGAATCTCCCTTGATTATAATGAGTGATGTTTTTATTGTGGTGTTGGATTCCATTGTTAGTATTTTATTGATGATTTTTAATTGTGACTATTACCTACAACTGTCTTGTCTGACTGCCTGTCTCTCTCTCTCCCCTTCTCTCCTTTCTTTCTTCATGATAATTCTGGTTTTATAAAATCAGTTTGGAAGCATTATTTCCTTAAAACTTGTTTATGAAGTTTTAAGTAGAATTGACTTTGGTTCTCCTTTAAATGTGTGATAGAATTTTGCATGAAGCCATCGAGTCCTGGGCTTTTCTTTCAGGAAAAATATCAATGATTTTTTTCTTCACTAGATGCCTAATGAAGGTTAGTAAGGTACTGTCTCTAGCCAGCCAGGAGTGGGAGACCTGCTTAACTGCAGTGCTAACTTCTTAATGTGGACTCAGGGACAAGAGTCAGAAAAGAGTTATACCAGCTCTACAAATGCGACACATGGTACATTAGCTCACATTCTACTGCCCAGAATTAATTACATGAGAAAGGGACTACAAATAAAATGGAAAGTGTGTTGGGACATTATTATTTGGAGAAAAATATACAGTTCACTCTTATTTCTCTGATTATCTTTTCACCTGGGTATGACAGGTGTCTGCTTTGCATTGATCCCAGGCTTTAGAGTTCTGAATATTGTGCACCCATATGCACATCCATGATTCTCACACTCTTACTGGAGAATATATGTGCTCCTATGTCATTCAAGATCAAGGACACAGAATTAGTAGATTATGAGTCATGTCAAAAGCTCTGTACTCATGTTTAATGTTATTTTATGTCCCTGGAAGATATTCTACCAGAACTGTTTTCTTATGTCTTAGAAAAGGAAAACAACTGTGTTTCATACACTCTAAAAATATGTTTCATTCCTAAAAATCGAATGGCCACTGCTATATAGGCAAAATTTGAGCAATGGAGGCAATTACAGAAAAGACAAGACAAATTAATGATCGTGTGACCACTAATTCTGATATGACAACTTCACTGAATTAAGAAATGCTTAGCAAAATAATGCACACTAGGGCTGGGAATTTAGCTTAGTGGCATAAGCACCTGCCTGTCAAATGTGAGGTCATGAGTTCAGTCCTTGATACCAATAATAATCATCATCCTAACGCACACTGCTTTGTGTCTGGGTGGATCATTACCTTGGAGTAATGGTCCCTCAACCATTCCTCTATAGTATTGTTCTCCTGGTTTGTTTCCTGGCCACCATGAGCAAAGTAGCTTTGCTCTGCTACAAGCTTATGTCATGTTTCTTTCTTGGAGTCTGAAGACTATATACCAAATCTTCAGAAACTGCTATGTTAAGGCTTTTCTCTTTTAACTTGTCAGTGTTGGGTATTAGGTCTCAGCAACAGAACATCTAATTAATATGACAAATTGGCACCAGAAGAGGGTCTTGTGTTGTGCCTGATCTGACCATAGTTTAGGAACTTTGGAATTCCTTTGTGGGAGAAGTTCGGCAAGGTTTGGAGATTCCGGCTAAGAAAGCCCTAGAATGCTGTAGACAGAGCTTGATGGGTGATTCTGATTTGAACCTAGTAGATCAGGATAGCCATTTATGTTTTGCATAATTTTCTTTTAAGCTAGTGTAGCTTTCTGTTCTCTTATTTTGTAGAAAAGTTCCACGTGCTTCTTAGAAAACTGTGTCTTCTGCTGTTGTTTGATGTGAGACATTATAGATATGTATTACATCCATTTGTTCAAATGTTTGCTTCAACTTTAATATTTTTCTTGATTTTTTAAAAATCTAGTTAGTCTCTTTGTGACAGTGGGGTATTGAGAACACCCATTAATATTCTATTGCTTTTGGTCTGATTTTCCATGTCTGTTATATTTATTTTATACATTTGTGTGCTCCTATATTTACCATATATATGCTTATAATTGTTAACTCTCTCTGTTGAACTGTTCCTTAACCAGTGTATAATGACATGTTTGTCCCTTTGAATCAGTCTTAGCATGAAATCTACCCTCTCTGAAATTAGGATAAGAATTCCTGCCTTCTTCTGGGTTCCTGTTGTATGGAATATTGTTTCTCATGCTTTGATTTTTCATCTGCCAGTATTATTTGAATTAAATGTGTCTCTTGTGTGCTGTAGATGGTAACATTTTCTTGCTTGATCCATTCTGCCAATCTATGAGTTTTGATTGGGAAATTGAGACTATTCACATGAGGAGTTATTAGTGAGTGATATTAATTTATCCTTATTATTGCATTTTCTCCATTGATGATTTCCTCATTTTTTCTTGCTTTGCTTAGCTGCTCTTTGATACACCGAGTGTATTCATTTTTTAAATTTGTTGACATTGTTGGCTCCATTGTCTCTTTCTGTTTCACTTATGAGTATGCTGCATCCACTTGCCTATGAAAGCCTCTAGTTTACCCTTCTTCATAGCTGAATGGTACTCTTTTGCATAAAAATACCACACCTTTTTTATCCATTCCACAGTTGATGGGCATTTGGGTTCTTTCCAAGATTCAGCTATTACAAATTGTGCTGCTATAAACATGGGTGTGCATATATTGCCGTCGTGTGATGTTTTCAATTCTCACTGTCACTTTCTAGGATATCTTTGATAGTATTTTGTAATTCTGGTTTGATGGTCATGAATTTCTTGAGGTACACACCTTGTCATTGAAATATCTTATATCCATGAATTTTAAGGCAAAATTTACAAGGTACGTAATTTGCTGTTGGAATTTGTTATCTTTTTGGGCTTGAAATATTTCAAGGACTCCTTGCCTTTAAGGTTTGTGTAGAGAAGTCTGCTGATTCTAAAGGGTTTCATTTTGTGTAATTTTTATTTTGTGGAGAGGGAGACTTTCAACAATAGCTTTTAAGATTTTTGTCCCTGTGATGGATTTGTAGACTTTTCAGTATAATATGTGTAGTGATGTTTTCATTTGGTCTTAAACATTTGGTATTATATAGGCCTCAGTTATCAGTGTGTTTGCTTTTGAGATTTGTGGATCTTTGTAGTAAAGACTTTGTTATTAATGTGGAGCTCTCTTTAGTTGCTCTTCAGTGATGTACTTTGGTTGTGCCTTGCTATAACTTGTTGCTATAGCACCAAGAGTCAGCCACCCTGGTCATTCTGGGAAAGGAGGATGTGGTACAGTTAGTCCAGCAACCGAGTTCTCCGGGAAAGCACTCAAACACCATTAATGTCACAAAGGCAGTCTGAATGTTGGCTTCCAGAGAAATAGTAACAATTATGTGACTGCTAATTCTGAGTGAAATAGCTACAATAGTATTGCCTGAGGGCAAATTAGACGTTAGCATGCCCTATGAACTAGTTATGTACCACCCTTTTTCATTAGAGAGGAAACCGTCCATTGTGGTTTAAATGTTAAAGTAACCTGAATATGGACTTATAGCTAATATGTGTTAAATGCAACAAATATATATGTTCTAAGTTAGAAAATAATTCAGTAGTAATTTTAACATTAACTGTTGAAAGATTAACAAAGATTTATGGTTACACAATTAATAATTTATGGGTTTGGTAATGTGGGATGAAAAAGGAGAACTTTGAAACTTTAAACTTTGTGATACAAAAAAGGAAAGAAAAAAAATGGTACAAAGGATTTATTTTTATTTTTGGGTACAGGGAATCGAACTTACAACCTCATGCCTGACAGGCATGACACTGTATCACTAAGCTATTTCCCTGGCTCAGTTCAAAGGATTCTATTGGTGAGTGTAAGGATGGCTATAGAATTGGTAAAGGTAAGACAAAAAAAAATAGAAGACATAAGAGAAAGGAGAAAAGGGGAAGAAATTATATACAGAGTAAAAATAAAAAAGAAAAATTAGATGTAGAAAATTTAAAATGGAGAATAGGAACAATAAAGAAATGAAAATTAGAAGCAAGGTTGAAGGACACAAAGAGATTACCCAAGCCTGGGAGAGCGGGCGAAGAAGGCAGCATGGAAGGAAAGAAGAAAACAAGAACTAAAACCAAAATTGATGTTCACACTGGAAAAACGGAAACAATCAACAACAACATACAACAACAAAATGAACAAAAATAAAAATCAAAAGCCGAAAAAGAAAAGGCATCGCCTATGGTCGCCCTTGCCCCGGGGCAGCCCTCGGGGGCGCCTGGCACCTGGGAGTGTAACGGGAGTCCCGAGGGGAGGCCGCCCTCTGCGAGCCCGGTTCGGGCTAGGCTGTGCCTGGCCGGCGCCCTGGGGATGCTCGCCTGGGGCCCTGGCCAGCCTGGGCTCCTCCCTGAGGCCTCTGCAGCTTCAGTCCGTCTCCTCGCAAGCCGGGAGCTCGGAGGTGTACATTCTCCCTCTCTTTTTCTGTGCTGCAGTCTGTCTCTTCCTTTCTCTGCAAGCTTGAATTCTCCTGCTAGGACATTTCTGGCTCCCAGAGATCCACCTTCACCTTTCTTTTCTTCTCCAAGTTTTTATTTTCCGCTATCTGAATTCTGACTTTTGCAAAGGCTGATTTGTTTCTGCTCACCACTCTGCCATCTCCTTGGAAGTCCTGGCATTGATTTTTTAAATGTATTTTTCTATTGTTGCACATCCAAATATTTCTTTGTCTTTAGTAATATATTTAGATATAAGCAATAATTACTAAATTTTGATATTCTGTACATTCTGAGTTTCAGTGATATATATCTGTGTACTATACCATTATATACTTTTGTTCACCATATATATTTTTTGTTTCCTTCTTCATACTCATGAAATATACTCTGGTTCCAAGAAATAATTTCTACTACCAAGTAATAAATTTATTAGTACCTCCCAGGGATGTATAGGAACTACTCTTTCAGGTCCAGACAGAGATCCAGATAAAATTCTGAAAATTTAGGAGTTAAAAAAGCTTATCTTTCCCAGTGGGAACCCACCCTTACAGGAAATAGAGAAGGAAAAAATAAATATAATGAACATTTCCATTTCTGAAGTGAAGAAGTGTGGGTTACAGAGCTGTCAAAAGTTTGTAAGAATCCCGAAATCTTTCTATCCTTTAAATTCTAGCCGGGAGCAGAGACTGGTTGAGGTCTTGAAGGTGCCGTCTGGGCTGAGGGCCTTTGCCTCTGCCCTTGAGGCTCGGAAGACTGCCTTCCACAGCCTGTTCCGGTTATTCCGCCTAGTCCTTTGGGTGGGCTGTGCAGCTTTCTTACATTGCATTTTGCCTATGAAATTTGAGAGACAAAATATTAAGTCTCAAATTCTTGGTTTCTTTGGTATTAACTACTTTAAAAATCTTAATAGGCTTTTACAATTTTTGATTTCAGTAAATTTCATGTGCTCATAATTACGCTGAAAGAAGGTTTGTTATCTGGATTTCTTTTACACTCCACTTGTCCTCTTATCTTCCAGGCCCACATCTCTCTTTTTCTTAAGAAATTCTTTGCAACAATAGGTGCAAGTCTACACCTTTTGTTATCTTTTATATGACATATATTAATTCCCTACAAATTTTAATAATAAATCTGCAGGGTAAAACTATACTTTGATTTTTAATTTCATTATTATAACTATGATAAATTTTATTGGTGAACTTTTCATTCAACATCTCTTTAATAGCCATCAAAACCATCATAGAGCAGCAGTCTAATTAATATTTCAACACCAAAATTTTAATATTTATATTTACAAACCAGCCAGTTCTACGTGGAGTTAAGTTCTTTCTGCTAGCACTTTGGCAAAGGTATCAAGTGAAGGCCTATAGACATTATTACCATATCTGTTTCTGGCTTCCTTTCTTACAGCCTCACATTTGTAATGTGATTTGATTCCTAGGTTACTACAGGCAACAGTTTTGCCAAGTATTTTGCCATATTTCCAATCTCTGTCATTTTTCTAACACCTACTCTTTGATGACTAAGCCAAAGCTTCCTAATTGGGTTTTAGTTACATCAATCTGTCTGTTATAAATTTCTTTATTATTCCATGATAAAATTAGATGTTGTTTCATATTTTGTGTTGAAAAATTATGATGAAAAAGTAAAACTCAGAGTATTTATGACACTTCAAAAATTCTTGTTATTTACAATATTAATTATAATAGGTTACAGTGCTAGAATCAGTATCATAATTCATATCTTTCCATTTGTCAGCTAATGTTCATTAAACTTTGTAATGTGACAGCCTAAGAAACTTGGTTCTTCTTCAAGACCATTTCAGGAATGTGTGTTTTGCATCCCATTTAAAGTATTATTTTCAAAGTATAGGATGTCCATATCTTAAATTCTTTTATACAGTGGATCAGGTAACTTTCTGTGTATTTGGGAGGGGTTATTGGCATTGACCCTTGGGCATTGCTCATACTGAGTAAGCACTCTGTATGTAAATAAGCACTCAGGGGATCATATTCCTCATTGTTTTTAAATTTTATTTTGAGACAAGATTTCACTAAATTTCCCAGGTAGGCCTTAAACCTAATACTCTCCTGCTTCACCCTCCCAAGTAACAGAGATTTGAATACCAGCACACCAGTCTGGGTTAAGTATCTTATTTTGTCCGAGGAAGAGTTATTATCTCTATTTTCAAGTCTCCATATACTCTATCCACAGCTTGTTACCTTTCATAATACTGATTTACCAGCCCTGTCCTGTGCACTAGGCTCCTTGAGGGTAGATTTTCTCTTTTTTTCTTTTTTTGCTAACACTTAAAATAATGCTTGGGGCATAGTGAGAGCCTAATAAATACAGAAGAAAATAATGGAATATAAACAGTAAGAATTTGTACTAAATACCAACTCAGAAACAAAGTAATAGCATTGGGAATGTTGGTTACTATATTTTCTTCCTTTTACTTCGCACCATTTAACATTTCCAAAGGATCTTTCTCTCATTAAATGAGTACATAATAAAGAATTAGCTAGTAATTCTTAGCCAGGTCATTTACAAGTCATTCATACAAATTCTAAAAATTTCAGGGTTAAATCTTCCTAATGGCTATGTTCTCCTCAAAAGTCTAAGTAAATTATTGTAATGAGATTGTATAATATGTTGTTTTTAGTAATAATAGCAAAGTAATAAATACTTTGACATAGAAATCAAATGATTTGAGTAATATATAAAAATATTTATTTTTAACAAATGAATTTTTCCCAAAATTATGAAAAAATATTGAAATATTAAGACTGAAACATTTTGAAGTTTCACATGTCAGATTTGAGTAGTATATCTCTACTTCATGCTCAGAAAGAAGATGGTGTCGTGATACTCCTGATTATTGAACTCTTCAGGAAAATAAAGACTTGATTATCAAATGTGAACCATACAAATGGTCCCAGTCAGTGTCAAGCTTCAGTGATTATTTCAGTATATAATAATTATGAGGTACAAGCAAAGAAGAGAACTTTTGAAATTTCTTTCTGGTTCTTCAGATTCTTGCTTATGAAACAATAAGTCTTCAGATCATATTAATGCTTGAAGTTTTAAACTGAAGTTTGTCATACTTTTTCAATATGGGAATTTCTTTGGTATTCCAGATAGTTGTTATTACCATTTAAATATGAACTGTCCCTCAAAGACTTGTGTGTTGGAAACTTGATAATCAATACACCATTTTCGGAGGTGGACTTGGAGAGATGGTTGGTTGGATCACGTGGATGCTAACCTCATCAAGAGATTAATCCATGCATGAGTTCCTATCTGAATGGGTCTTGAGGACATGAAACCTAGTTGCAGTCAGCAGGTCATATTGCTGTGACCTGACAGATTATATTTTTTGTTCTTTCTACCCTGGCTATCTTTCTCTGTTTCTGTCTTCATTTCCTGACCACCAGGAAGTGACCTGCTTTGTTCTACCACTTTTTTTGCCGAGATGTTATGCCTCATCATGAGTCCAGAAACAGCAGAGGCATGTGATCATGGTCTTAAACCTCCGAAACCACGAGTCTATTAATCTTTTCCCTTTTTAAAAGGTATATCTCAGGTATTTTGTCACAGGATGGAAATGTTGAGTCACACAGATGTTAGCTTCTATGTTATTCTTAGGGAACCCTGCTTCATAAATTCATTGGTATCCATGTCATCTATGATAAGAATCCTAACTCAGGGAGATTTGATTAAGAATATTCCATGATAAGGACATGTTTTGTAACTAATGTCTTAAGTCTATTTATCAACAGGTTTATTTATTGATATGTTCACATAATTAGCCTATGTTATAGTCAGTGTTTTGGAGGGAATGTATTTAATATAGGACACACAGTTTATATGATTATTTTACAATATTCACCCAAAAGTTCAAGTGCAGAGGAGTGCAAGAAATCTGTCCACACATTAGACACCCAAAGACTCCAGCTAAGGGCCTGGATCCCATGAAAATGCCCCATCATGAGTCCAATTGGAGACCTAGAGCCCATGGCAATGTCTCATGCAAGCCTGTTTCAAGGATCTGTTCTGGGAAGGCTGAACAGTTCACAGTGGATGCTCAAATGTCTGTACCAGTGGGATGAAGGATCTGTGTCAGCAGGATTAGGTAGCTATCCTGGAGCCAGGAAGCAATACTCAAGGTAAGAACCAAAGCTCCTCTGAAGAGAACCACAGACATCCTCAGTGACATCAAGGACCCGAGCTCCTCTGATGATAACAGCCAAGTTCATATCAGGAAAACCAGCATGACAGTCTACTCCAGAAAAATCAGCAGCACACAATCTGACTCTCAAGTTCCTTTCTTATGCTTCTGGCTGCAATTCTCAGGTGGGTCTACCATACCCAGAACCTCATTTATTCAGTTCAGTTGAGTTTTACAAGTTGGCCGTTAGTTAAACTATCACAGGCTGGGTCAAGTGCTTTAGCTTCTATATCCTTATAGTCAGAGATGTAGGGATTATGAAACAGACATTTTAACTTCATTCTTCCTAGCTACAGTCTTCATTTTCATCATCAAAGTATAAATTATTGGCATTCTGTCCTAAAGCTATAATTGGCTAATCATATTTTGATGGGTTACATTTACCATTGTTTCATTAGTGCAGGGGTTTTTAGTTTAAATCATCTCTTGGTTGTCTAGGTTTTGTAAAATAATTATCTCCAGGAGATCTTGTAGATGCCTTGTATCTTGAGATTATTTGTTTCACAGTGTTGAATAGCTTGCTGTGAACAATAGGTTGACTGAGAAAATATTGATTTAATATTTCTTTAAAAATCTGATAGGCATTGAATAATTTTACTTTCTTGACTTGATGATTGTTTAAGGATAGAGGACAAGTAGGTTTTAAATGAAGGACAAACTACTTAGTTGGTAGCAGTAAGTCTGAGCAGTTACTACAAGGCAGCATCTGGACTCTGTAGGAAGCAAGACCTTGATCAATTAGCCAGCTCTGGCAAAGACCCAGGAGAGAAGAGAGATGGCAAATGTATCTTTTTCAATCTAATTGAAAGTGTCACTATTCAACACTACTGACATTTGTATAGATACTTTTTGAATATGAAATTGATTTGGATACAAAGAAATCCAATACTGATAGAATTTGGAAAGTGGAAGATACTTTCTATGTTACCTTCATACAGGATATATATATATATATATATATAGAATATACATAAAATGCATATACTATATCTTATATGAACCTGAAATGGAAGAGTCATGTAGTTAACTGACAAATCTCAAAAGAGAACATAGTAAGGATATCAGAGTTAAGAGATGCATTTAAGAAGTGTGATCTAATAGCATTTTATAATACTTCATACCATCCAAGGAAAGAATATGCATTCATTTCAAGCATATGAAACATCAATACAGAGAAAATGTTAATAATAAAGAATTAACACTAACTTACAAAATAAATACAGAATATATGCTATCTTGGTGAAATCAAATTATATATTAATAGTATATAGATGATTCATGCATTCTAAAACATACTTGGAAATTAAATTGGGTACTTTTAAATAATTAGCTGGTGAAAATTGTAATAACAGAAAAATAAAAGCTGTTTAAAATAAAACATTTTAGGTTAGGTAAAAGCAACAAAGCTGTGATAGATACAATAGATACATCATTAGAGTAATTGTATGAAGAGTATGAAAGGATACATTGAACTCTGCTATAACAAATATTTTCCAAAATATTTTAAGCTTTGGAAGTCAACTCTCTAAGATAAAATAATATACTAATAAACACTGAGGAAGTAAATGGATAGCATATTTTAATTCTAAAGTGTGTTGTGACTGCCTTCAAATAACTATGAGGGCTTGAATAAATGAATATTTTAAACAAAAGTATAAACTAAAAAAAGAGACGCAAGAAGGAATTGAAAAATTCAAAAGGCAAGGAAAGATATTACCCACTAATAGAAAAAATTCTATAGGTCAACAGTCCTCTCTACTTATGGAAACTGACGGGTCAGCATTAAAATATATTTGTTCCTTTATAATTATAAAACAGCATTCGTGGGTTACTTATTTCATTGAAAAGTATGTGTGTATATATATATATGAGAATATAATTGAAAAACAAGTGAAAAAACAAAATTAAACCAATCACTAGCATATGGCTGCTCTTCTGAAGCTGAATTATTAGATAAACCAACTCTTCCTCTCTTTCATTTAGACTTGAAAGTCAGGCTCTTGTTATGGTTGATACATTGTGCCAACCTGAGAAGTTTAGAAGTGTAACTAATTGATTCTGCAGGGAGCCAATGTCCTTACTTTATAAGCATCTTCACACTGAGCAAGAGGAAGGCAAGGATATTTCCTGAGTGCTACATCCACTCTGGAGGGAGGGTTAGCTTGTGTACAATATAAGAGAGGAAATAAGCTTGCTTTTCCCTCTTCTGCTCTTGTTGCTTTGTTTCTTCTGACATGTTGAACTGTTATCCCTGTTCTGTGCTACCCTGACTTGGAGCCAGCTGATTATAGATTGAAACTTCTACAAACTGTGAAATAAATAAAGCTTTCCTTCTTTCATTTTTGACATTGGGTAGTTTGTCTCAGCAATGAGAGAAAAGTAACCAAAACAGAATTTGGTACCAGGAGTGAGGTTCTTGCTATGTCTATATGTGATCATGTGATTCAAGAGCCTTTGGGAATGGCTTGTGGGAAAAGTTTGGAAAGGTTTAGAGATGTCATCTGGAAGAGAAGCACTGGAACACCTTAGGTTGTTACGTATGGGAATACTGGTTAGAGCTCAGAAGACCATAAGGCTGATAGACAACCTGCTGGTAAAGAACAGGTTCTGGAAGCTTGTGCTGGGAAGGAGCACTGAATTGGGTGATGAACTCCAGGTGTTGTATGAACTCCAGGCAAAAATTTACCTGCATTTTGCTCATGTCCAGAGACTTTGCCTGAGACTAAAATGAAGGACAGTGGATTATTTAATCTAGCAGAAGAAATTTCAAGGCAGTTGAATATTGATGCTATAGAACTGCTATTGTTGGGGGCTTTTAGCCAGATTTATGTTGAGAAACAAGAGCAAAAAGCCCAACATGATGATTTAAAACATGAGTTTGGCTAGAAAGGAAGCTGCAGTACAGCTGTGGACTGCAAAGATGGAGCTGAGGAAATCTCCTTTGCTGAGAATGAGCAGGAGAATGCAAAGTAGAGTCTGAGGGCATCAAAAAAAAAGCAGCAAGTCTCAAATTTTTGCAGCTTCAAAACTGCAAAAGTGAAAGACCACTTTGAGGCAAAAGCCACAGAGCGCCATGCTCCAGAATGGTGGCAGCTGCACCATGTTCCAAAACGGTGGCACATAGAAAACTTGTTCCTCAGAAATGGATTCAGAGTGCCCAGTGATCTAGGCACTCGACCTCCACAGCCAAGAGAGAGGAAAGTCTGGCTACTGCTCCAAATAACAGCAGACCTCAGTATCATCCACATGGCACTGGTTTTATATGCACACAGAATGCAGGAGTTCTAAGGTTAAAAAGGCTTCCACTCTGATTTCCGAAGACCTGGGAAGCCAGGCAGTGTGCCTCTGAGAAGGCAGTGTTTGCAGCTGCTAGTGTGAAGCCAAAGGTACAGAGAGGACCCCAGAAGTTTGGAAAAGACAGCAACATGGATCATCTGAGAAAACTGCAGGGAGAGAGAAAACAGGCCTACAGCAGCTGTGGGAGCTACAACTACCAGAAGTGCCGTGGGGGTGGAGTCATGTAAGCCCTTTGGAGCTCACAATTTGTCAAAGATTGCTTCTGATGCTGGATGTGCAACTACAGGACTTAATATTTGCCCTGCTGGATTGTGGACCTGCTTTGGTCCCAATCCTTTGTATTTCTCTGTTTATAACTTTTGGAATGGGAATATTTATCTTGTGCATTGAGTGTTGGAAGTGTTTAACTTTGTTTTCATTTGTACAGGGGCTTGTTGCTAAATTTGTCTTACATCCCAGAGGATACTTGAGAGTTGAATTTTTCAGCAATACTGAAACTATTAGGACTTTGGCAACTCTTGTAGAGGGAGGAGATGGCTTTTTCATAAAAGGATATGCATGAATCATTAGGGGGTCAAGTAAAGAATCCTTTGATTTTAACATAGTATAATGTAATAGACTTAATACTGGTCCTTAAGGATTGCTAAACCTGTGTCATAGCATTCAGGTTGTAAAATGGTAAGAATGAGCATGTCTTTGTATCTGGAAACCTGCTTAAAGAAATGTGTCTGGTTGCCAAGTTGACAAGGAGTGGATTGTTGTGGTTGATACATTGTATCATTTTAAAAAGTTAAGAAGCATAACTAAGCAACTCAGCAGGGGGCCAGGATCCTTGCTTTGCAAACATCTTCATCCTCTGCAAGAGAAGGGCAAGATTTTGTGAGTGCTACACTTGCCATGGAGGGGAGGTTGGCTTGTATACAAAATAAGGAGGGAAAGAGGCTTACTCTTGTCCTCTTCTGCTCTTGTGGCTTTGTTTCTTCTGCCATGTTGAACTGTTGCCCCTGTTCCACGCCATCCTGCCTTGGAGCCAGCTGATTATGGACTTAATCTTCTACAGACTGAACTAAACAAAATTTTCTTTCCTTCATTTTGGGCATTTGATATTTTGTCTCAGCAACCAGAGAAAAATAAACCATGACAGCTCTTAAAATGAGATACACAAAGACTATTGTCTACATATATTCCTTGGCCCAAATGTTGTCCTGGTATGATCTTTCCTTCTCAATCTTCCTCTTCTTCCTCCTTCATCTCCTTCTCTGGTGCCTTTTATAGTTATTTTAAACAGTTTTCTCCTGTATCAGAACATATTTGGGGGAATGTTAAGCAAGGTATGGAGCTATGTAAACAATATTCTTTGCCTATGGATACATTCCCTAAAGATGATCTTGAAGATGGGATGGTGACATTGATTAAAATTATTCTGAACAACACTGCTGAGTGTTGATGTTATAAAATGTTTTAGTCTCTTTTTACACATTCAAAATTGCTACCATTTCTGTTACCTGGGAACAGAGTCTGAGCCAGGTTAGTGTGCAGTGTTTACAATGTTAAGTGAAATATGTCAAACGCACAAGTTCAAATATTGCATGATTTCTCTTATATGAGAAACACTAAGAACAAAATAGAATAGAGATAAATAGGAAATAAGTTCACACACTTCCCAAACTATAATTTCCATTGTTTTAAAAATATTCCAAAATATAGGCTAAGATATGCTTACCAGTTTATATTAGTTCTTTGAAAGGAATCATTTATGTTATTGTTTTCTTTTTTGTAAGAATCTTTTTAGCTTATATTTTGTGCCCTGAGTAACTACTTTGAAAATAATGATACACAAAGTAATAAACATTGGTATCATTTGATCATGAAATTCTGTTTTATCTATTCATAAAATAAGGAAAGAGGACTCGGGGTTCACGCCTGTGGTGGGAGGGAATTTCCTGATCAGAAGACAAGCTCAGCTTTATGCAGGCACAGTGACAGTTTCAGCTAGACCCCATCCCTGACAACCAATAAGGAGCTCCGAAGCTGGGACAGCCCTTTCAGATTTCTTCTGAGTTGGACTGTCTAGGAATTTTTAAATCTATAGCCATCTGTCCTCAACTATGGACTATTTTGGGAATGGCCATGACCTTAAACGGAGTGATTCTTGCCAACTGAAACAATCATGAAGGGCTGACCACTGACGGCTGTCCATAGACAGTCTTTCCAGGAGATTCAGCAAGTCTGCTTTCTTGAAGGTGACTCTGGAATTCATACCTACATGTGCACTACAAAAAGAACCCTAAGGGATAGTGGCAGAAATTTCAACCCAAGTCCTTCCTTTCGGCTTTAAAGACCTTCTAGTGCATTCTGGCTGCATACATTGCCTTTTTGCCACAGAATAACTGTTTGTGTTTGTGTGGATTTTCCCAAGCAAGCCATGTTAAAAGTAGGTTGGAGCAACTGGAATTAGAAAGAAAGGGGTCTAAACTTGTACTCTCCCAATGATTAGTGGTATGGCTTTGAGCATGACAATTTTATGAGCTAATATTTACCAAACATTTATTTTACACTAGTCACTGTTTTAACTGCTTTACATATATTAAACTATCTGATTTTGTGTCTTCTTGATATTAGGCCATAATACCTTCTAAGTAGCTTTGCACTGTTAAATGAGTCAATTTTAAAATTAGCTAAACCTCTTTGGATAGCCTGGGCTTGGCTCTAATGTCAGTTTGGCCATCCCTCTTCTCCATCTTGTGTTAATGCTAGTTCCTCAAATATATTGATGGCTACATAAACCTCAATGTCTAAAAATATACTGCTGACAGTAATAGTTACTATTGCTGGAATCTATTGAAGGTTGATTTGTAGTTAGTGTGTTAAAACCTTTACTTATATAGATTCATTGAGTTCTCAAGATTCTCATCTAGCATGAACACGATACCCTGGATTCTGCCCTGTCCTGAAAGAAAACGCCACGGAAAACATTTCTCTTCCCAAACCACCACCAAGATTTATCATTCCTTTTCTTTGAACACACACACACACACACACACACACACACACACACACATGCACGCACTTGCGCGCTTACATATTTTTCATCTTGTTTCTCTTTTTTAAACTGCCTCGATTTTCTTTGCTGCCACTTCAGATATATTTAATGTTTTTCATTATATATTCTGAATTACTTCACGCTTATAAATTACAGTCCTGTAGAGAAAGAAAAAGCCTCCCCTTTGCAAAGCTCAGCACGAGTGGGAATCTTGCCATTGCACAGTCTGTCCACGTTCAATTTTAGCATCATATAATTTCCTGCATAATTGTTTAAATGTCCTCATTCTCATCCCTGTCGCTTTCCCCATACTTTGCAGTTTTTTAAAGAAAGCATCCAAACTGCATGTCTGCTTCACAGGGGAATCTCACAGAGGAAGGATGCCAGACTGCATCATATGTTTTGAGATACAGCAATACTTACAAAAAAGTTCTGCATCAGCCATGGAAGTCCTGTAGATTGCTGCTGCCATGGGTCACTTCCCTGCCAGCTGCCTCAAGGCCAGGCTTGTGACAACTCTTCGTGTGTTTGTGTCATTTGATTCCCAAATATCACATAACCAAAAATATTAAAATAAAACTGTTCATAACATTTTCCTGAATGCCATCTGGGCCCCACTGGAAGCTGACACTATCTGTCAAACCCAAGATAACCACATTTTCCCCTCCTTTGTATGTGTTAATGTTTGTCATAATGGATTTCACTTTAATGTCCCAATTACATTTATGACATTCTTTCAACCGAGTGGCACTAATGACGTTCATTATTATTTATACTCCTCCTTAATTATAAGACTCTCACCTCCCTCATCACGCACACTCCTTCCTTACTCTGTGCTTGCATACGTGCTCTCTGATATGAGGCTAATGCGCTTTGGCTTCTAATTTTAGAAAATACAATGATTAATTACTCCTGTTAAACCGTTCTACCTTAGGGTGATCAGATTGGAAACATGAGAAGAAAGGCCAGATTGCTACTCCAGAAGGATTTCCCAGGACACCTGTCAGAAAGGTGGAAATAAAAATAAGCCCTTAACCTCCAAATAAATAAATGCATGGCAACAGTGCTTGTCTTAGTCTTGGGATCAGTCACAAGGAGAATCAATTTTAAGTTAAAATAAAAGTAATCATTTGATATAAATGGCTTACATTGTAAATAATGTTCACAAGATCCAGTGAAGACTCCAGAAATTGGCATTTTGCCATGCAGTGCAATACTTCTATCGTGAAGACATGTCCAAAAAGAGTTTGCCTGTTGTGACATGTTGTAAAAACTGTACCAATTCTTCCATCAAAAAATGCTACTTATTTTGAACTCCTTAGATTTGTATTGGAATTACATCATATTATTTAACCAAAATAATGTGGCAGTAGCTACATTGTATTTATTCCCCACCTGGCCTTCAAGAGGTCTTAGTGCCTACACTCTGATTTTTAATTATCTTCTCTGTTCCCATGAGAATGACTCAGAGTCTTCATACAGAGTCTCCAGGTTCTTCAGACTGGCCTGTTTTGCTTCACACCAGACTGCCGATGTGTGAGAAAGACAACCAAGATCATCAGAACCACTCAGAGCACACCACGCAGCTCAGTCCAGTGCAGATAGTTCATTTGGTATCAACGGTTCAGGCAATGGTTGTTTCAAATGTTTTGGGTGGCTCATAGCACAACACATAGAAATACCTGTCAAGGGAAACATGCTTGGCCGGGGAAACACGAGGAGGCTGTGGTGAATGCTGAGCATAGAACCAATCATTCCAGAGAATTTGTAGTATTTTGCTCCAGGTACCAAAAGAAAGAGAGTTACTTCAGCAAACTGAGAAGGAGCTGTAATGTCATCTTTTATCATTTTATAGGTGAGAAAACAGACGGATGGCACAAGATAGGACTGACGGAATAATCTGCACAAGATGTCAGGGCAGAGAGCAAGTTTCAAACCTGTTGGACTCTGGTTTCCGCCTCAGTGCCGTTTATGTACCATGCTTTCTGCCTAAGAAAATAGACTGAAGCAATATCATGATCTGAAGCAACGTTTTCTGTGAGCCCTATTCCTTTGGATTGGTCCAGCTGTAACTGGCAGATAAAGGTACCTGGGAGCAGGGAAGACAAGGGCTTAGCATGGTCTCTCTGGTTCTTTCCTCAGTAAGAATCAAGGTTGGACCCTTTATACATCTGTCTGTCTGTCTGTTTGTTCTCTGTTTTTATTCCTGGGGCTAAAGACCAAGGCTTTTGCACTATGCCATGTCCCCATATCCTCTTCCCCTTTTTAGTGGCTTTTGTTTTGTTTTTTGAGACAGGGATTTACCAAATTTCTAAATTGCACAGACTGGGCTTGACTTGCTGCCCTCTTGCCTCAGCCTTCCTGAATGCAGAGTTGCGAGATGTCTACCTCCATGCCCATCTGCTTCAGATCTCCTTCAAGAGCTGATGGATTGTTGAAGAATCAGAGGCAGCTGTTTAAACCAGTCAATGTAACACGCAGAGAGTCATGAATTTTATCCAATGCTTCATTCAATGTATAACATTTATTTACTGAGAAGTATGAATAAAAGGCTCCAAATGTCTGCTTAAAGGACCAACTGTGTTTCAGGATGTCTGTTTAAATCACTGATGTTTTGTCCTGGACCTTGTAACATGGCCCTTTGCAATTTGTAGAAAAGGTTTCATTTAAAATCACACTGTCTTTAAAAGATGAATATTTTCCTGCTTTCCTGAAGAACTAAAAAGGATAAATCCCTTGTTCTTCTTACCTGTTTTTAATTACTACCTGTTTGCATGCTTACACTCATGCTTACACTGTGTGAAGTTGGTACATATACGTAACATATCTTCATTACATTTTCTTCCCCTTTCACTTTCTCCCTCCCTCCCCTATCTTTTTCCTCTCCTCTCTCTCACTCTCTTGATACCCTTCTCTTTTAGAAAGATCTATTTCCCTACTTGTATCTTCTAATTTTTTGTTTTACTCTTTATAATTAATTTGAGTGATTTCAGAGAAATCATGTGACATTTAAGCTTGTTTGTCTGATTTATTTCACTTAACATTGTGGTCTCAAGGTCTATCCAGTTTTCTATAAATGACTCAAACTTATCTTTATTTATGGTGGAATAATTCTCTATTGTCTCTAGATATCACATTTTCTTTATTCATTAATTGGCTGATGGACATATAGGGTACTTGCAAGACTTAGTTATCATGAGTAGTGATGTAGGTAAGAACTTTCTGAATAGAATACCTCTTATAAGGAGGAATAGTTCTGAATCAACAAATGGGATCATACTAAATTGGAAAGCTTCTGTGCAAAAGAAGCAACCAACACAGTTTCCTTATTCTTGCACCACTGTGTATCAAAATTTCATTTAAAAGGAATACTAGTTGAAAGATAGCAATGAATAATTACCAGGTTTCAAAGTAATCTGTTTTCTAATTTGAATTGAATTTTTAATCCCATTTTATTTTTATCTATTCTGATATAGTTCATCTTTCAAGTGTATATCTTCTTAGGAGAACTTTAGTTTATATATTACCTAATAATTTATTTCACAAAGGCTTACTTTGTTGGCCTTTGCTACAGGTCTTAACCTTATAGCTTTTAACTTGAATTCAAGTTCAAGGACTTTGTGGGTGACATAGTGAGGCCCTGTATCAAAAAAAAAAATCTTTATGAAGTTACAATATGAAATTTGAGATCTGGAGCAATCTCAGTTTTGGAGGTCAAAATCTTACTACAATATATTCTTACAGTCAGATGTTTGTGTATGGAAAGACAGCTGAGTGCAACTGTTAGTACTGCTTCCGTAGTCTTCCCACTAGATTTTTCAGTCAAGCAACCATGTAGAAAAATGGACTTCAAATAGAAGCCTGTAAAATTGGAGTGGTATAGAAATACACTGCTTCAAAACTATAGTTATGAATGAATTCTACATGTAACACCCCAGCTGAGGAGAATCCTTAGTCACTTTGTCCCTACTATAAGTAAAAACCAGTTAAATATTCTTCTGAATTTCCTAGTTACAAAGTTTTATGAGTCACAAAATTTGTAGAATAACCCCAGTGGCAAATCTTGAGCCTGTTTCTTGTGGAGCTACAGTAAATCAGGTAGAACATTTCTAATCTCTCTTTGAGGCCTAGGAAAATTTATCTGATTCGTTATAGAATGTCATACTAATAAAGGGGAGGGTATATCAAGACATGGGTGGGAAAGTGAGGAAGGAAGGGAAATGGGATTAAAAAGAATTAAAATTTATTTAATATATATACTGATGCTACAAAAAGAATGTAAAAATTAGGTACTATAAAACAAGTACTGTTACATAAAGTGATATGGAAAATAATTTTTAAAAACTATAGAATGAAATTAGGGGTTCCAAGTTGCTGATTCTGTGTTATTAAAGCGTGGTAGAGATTCTGAGACTCATTGTTTTCTAAGTTATTTCACATGAGAAAATGAAAGGATTAAACAGACTTCATTATAAGGAGGTAAAGTGTTGTTCTTGACTCCGTGCCCAATTCCTGATATTTATCACTAAAAGGACACAAAATATTAACCATGGCAAAGTGAAAAATGACATGAATCCTAGGCAGCTTTGACAGCTTTTTGCTGTGTGACCTGAAGGAATCAGTTATCTTTTCTGGGTATTAATTTCCATGCCCCTATAGGAAGAATTTTAGACAAAACAATGATTTTTCATCATCTGTAAAAATGAGGTTACAAGTTGTCCTTGAGGGTCACTACAGCTTCAGATCTTGGCAGCATAAGACCCCTCAAGTGGACTTGTATACAATGTTAAGTAAGATATAATCTAGAAAAAGGTCTCCAAGGATAAAACTCTGGACAAGATACCTTCCAGGGACAGTATGGCCCTGCTGTCCTGTATAAATAGCCATTAAAAGAAAAATTGTATGAGAAAAGGATCTCTTACAAAATGAGGTTGTTAGCACAGTCAGCCCCGTAGTTACAGAGCAGTTAGTAGCAGCTGTGTCTGAAAGATTTACAGCAAAGCCTGGCTTCTCATTGATTTTTGTGACTATTAGAACTAACTTCCAAAGCTAAGGGAACAAGCCTGGCACTCATGATTAAAACCCTGTAATTGTTATCCTTTACTTTTCACGCTGTGCCTTCGTTTTATACAGGGCCGAACATGAGCCATGTTTGCTGACTAGTAATATTTGAACACACAAAATCTTCAGTCCTCAAAGACAGGTAGCTTTTGCACATGCACGAGTGCCGGAGTCCAGCTGTGGCAGGGCTCAGGGGTCCCAAAGGTGGACAGGGAGTCGGCGAGTGAGAGACAGAAGACACTGCACACCCGTCTGTGAGTGAATCTGAATCTATTTTATTTTTTAGAAGCTGGAGTATATATTTGCTAACTTTTTTCACCTTTGTAACACTTTAATCTTGTTATTTAATTAGCTTGGAAAATGTAAGCTGACGCACCTGGATGCCCACAGGAGGGAGAGTTGGAGCGGCAGCTGTGAAGCTATCATGCCGCTCCCTACATTTTTTCCCTTATCACTTATGGGAGAATGGCAGTCCCTGTGAGGACAGTGCCTGTCTTGGGTCAAGGACTCTTCATATGAACCCAACCAGGCCTTACCCGTCATGGGCCTGCAGGACAGCAATTGGTCCTGTGCCTGTCTTAGGTGGCCGGTGGTGTAACATATGTGTCCTAGTTGCCCGTCTCTGGCTGCCTGTCCAGTGTCTCAGGGCAGTTGTCTCACAGGAATTTTGTAAATCCTCCCCCATGAGCTCTTTCATTTAAAG
>PVLA01003926.1:0-193667 GCA_004027455.1 Hydrochoerus hydrochaeris
TGTCCCACTCATTGAGGCCTTTCTGCCACTGTTCCTAAAATCCTGGTATTTTTTTTCTCTCTTTCTAGAATGTCCTTCAGTATTCTCTGTAGGGTTGGATTGGTGGTCACAAACTTGCCCAGTTCCTCTTTGTCATGGAAGCATCTTGTTTCTCCATCAACTTCCAGTGACAGTTTTGCAGGGTACATCAATCTGGGCTGGAGGTTATTTCCTTTCAGGCCTTGGAACACTTTGCCCCAACCTCTTCTTGATCTGATGGTCTGTGTTGAGAAGTCAGCCGTGATTCTGATGGGCTTACCTTTATAGGTAATCTGTTTCTTTTCTCTGACGGCTTTTAATATTCTGTTTTTATATTCAATTTCTGGTATCTTGATTATTATATGTCTGGGTATAGATCTATTTTGGTTGTAGGTGGCTAGAGTTCTGTATGCCTCACACAACTGAATGTCATTTTCTTTTCCCATGGTTGGGAAGTTTTCCTTAATTATTTCTGTGAATAGCCTTTGCAATTCACCTGTTTGTATTCCTGATTCTTTGTTCACATTTCTTATTCTTAAATTGTAGATTCTCTTGTCATCTTCTAGCCTTTGTATTGTTACTGCCTGTTTCCTTGTTATTTTTAAGAGATCTTTTCTTTCATCATCACACACTGCCAACTTGTCTTCAAGATTTGATAGTCTATCCTTAGTTTCTTTTAAGGTGTTTTGCCAGCTTTCAATGGAGTTTTTAATTTCCTGGTAGTCTCTTTGAATCTGCTTCCTGTATTCTATATTTTCTTTATATTCCTTATCAAATGTTTCTCTCCTTTTTTTGTATTCCTTCTTCCTTCTGTCTGTATCTTCCTGAGAGATGCTTTCTGAGAGCATTTCTTTTATTACTCTACTCATATCTTGCTTTACCTGATTTCATATTTCAGTTTTGAGCTCATCTACAAGGTCCCGAAGATATCTCTTAATGTCCATTGAAGCCATGTCTGATGTTGCATGTTTGCCGCCCTCAGTCTCCCTTGTTTTTCCCTCTCCTAGATCAGGGCTCTCAGGGTTCTGGGCTGGGGGCCTCCTCCTGCCTCTCTCTCCTGTCATGGTCCTGGCTTCCTCCACACAGGTTACAGTGCAGGTCCCAGCCCCCTTCCCTGTTGGCCACATTTCCTCTGAAGCATGCTGTCAAGGGATTTCCACCCTCTCCTGCCTGCTCTTGTCACTGAGGTGTAAGCAGCAGCTGGGTATGCCTGCCCCTCCCCACCGGGCCAGCCAAACTTCAGGGGCCTTCACCCGGTTAGTGTGTGCTAGGTGCAGGGAATCGGTTTGGGATGGCTCATTGGGTCCCAGCCATGGGCACAGCCAAGTCCAAGCAAATCCCATGAATCTGCTCTGGGGAGAGAGCAACCAACTGAAGTCACTGTCACTGCCAGTTCAGTCTCCTTCTGCCCGATTCCAACATGTTCCAACATGTCACCCATTTGGTCACACCCTTCCTGTGTGTGGGGGGGTCTCATTCCCAGCACTGAACGTGGATTAATGAAGGTCCCTTTGCTGGCTCCACTCTCCATTGGGCTCACCAACCCCCAACTTCAGCACTCTTGTAGCTCCTGTGTGTGGCAGTGGGAATGAGTTTGGGCGGCTCTGCCGGCCATCATGGATTCAAGCTGGTGCAAATTCAGGCCAGCGCAAACTTGGTGGGTCGCCGTGAAAATGCTGTGTCCTGTAATTTTTAGCTGTTCCAGTTGTAGTCCCAACGTATTTGATGAGCCTTTTTATGTTTTGATTTCTTCCTGTGTCAAGAGGATCCATCTCCCTCTGTCTGGGTCTCTCCAGGGTGTTTTATTCTGGCATATGAGTTGTTTCTCCCGGGAGACTTTGTATTTTGTTGCTCACTGATTGGCCATCTTCAAAATTCATCCCATATCTTTTACCATGCACTACACTAATATCAAAATTAACCAAAGATGTAAATATTAAAATAGAAACACTAAATCTGCTGGAAAATAGAACAGGTAGAACTCTTGAAGACACTGGTGTAGGCAAAGACTTTATGAACAAAATCCCAATCACACAGAAACTATCACAAAGAATCAACAACTGGGACCTATGTTATTAAAAAGCTTTTTTTCTTTTTTGTTTCAGAGATTGAACTCACAACTTCATCCTTGCCAGGCAGGTGCTTACACCACTGAGCTAACTCCTGGGCCCCTATTAAAAAGCTTTTACAGAGCAAGAGAAAACACCAACAGAGTGAAGAGATAGCCCACAGTGTGGGAGAAAATGTTTACAAGTTGTTCCTCAGACAAGGGACTACTGTCCCAAATATATAAAGAGCTAAAAAAATCAGACCTCACCAAATCTAAAGATCCAATTCAAAAAATGTATCTGAAATGAATAGACACTTCTCAGATGAAGAAATAGAAATGGAAAATAAATACATGAAAAAACATTCAACATTATTGGTCAGTTGAGGAATGCTAATTAAAACAACACTGAGATTCCACCTTACCCCAGAAAGAATGGCTATTATCAGGAAATCAATCAATAACAAATGCTGTTGGGGGGAAAAGGAACACTTCTCCAGTATTTGTGGGAGTGTAGACAGGTACAACCACTGTGGAAATCAGTGTGGAGATTCCTCAAAAAACTGGGACTAGAGGTTTCATTCGACCCAGCTATTCCCCTTCTTGGTATCTTCTCAGAAGAATTAAAAGCATCATACCACAGTGATTTATACATACCCGTGCTTTGAAATTTTAAAAAAATTTTATTTTAAAAAGAAAAAAGTAAAAACAAAAATCAAGAAGCAAAGAAACCTAAAAAGTAACAACAAAAGTAAAAAAAAAAAAGCTATATAGGTTTTCAAAACAAGATGATAGGAATTTAGCAATGGTTGTTATACTGCATATTGTTATCTTCAGAATAGTTGCTCAAGTTATCAGATACAGGAATAAAACTAGTAGTAAAATGGAGCAAAACACTGGATTTCAAAAACAAGACAGAAGGAAATCCCCCACAGTTGCCACAATGCACACTGCCATCCTCCAAATAGATGCCTAGACCTCCAGCCCCAGGCCTACAAAGTCAATCAAACAATACAAGAATCAAGCTAGTCCTTTCACTTCAGTTGCTATCTTCTCATGCTGGGTTCCTCTGAATCGGACCATTGCTTACCACGGGATGGGAGAGTAAGGTAGGTTGGGGGCACAGGTTTTCTCTTCTGGTTTCCCAGGCCACGCACCAGCTGGCTTGCAGGAAGATGTGGTTCATCTTCTTGCTGAGTCTCTCCCCGTTCCCCATGGTGGGTCCTGGCTCACAGGAAGGCATGGTTTGGCTTCTGGCAGAGTGTCTTCCCATTCCCCACAGTGGACCTTGGCTCATGGGTGCATACCCACATTTATAGCAGCACAGTTTGTAATAGTTAAAGCTTGGGAAAAGCCCAAGTGCCTATCAACAAATGAATATCCTTTCATTAGATGTGCTTTTCTTCTTAATATAATGAGTACTACTTTGGCATAAAGGATAAACTCAAGACATTTCTGTTAAGTGAATGCATCTTGAGGACATACTTTTAAGTGAAAAAAACCAGACACGCATGTAAATACCGCATTGTTTCTCCAGTGTGAGAAACTGAAAGTGTGAAAAAGGACCAAAATGTATAATAGATATAAAATAGGAAGAAAATATTCAAATGGAAAGGGGAACTAGGTATGGGGGAGAAGTTTTTGTAAATCAGGAAAGGAAGGAGGAGTTGAAGGAAAGGTAGGGAATGGGGAAAAAAGAAAAAGCTTACTAGCTATATAAGGTTATAAAAGCTAAAGAAGTCATTAACTTTCAGTTTATGTATGAATGGATACACAAATGTGGTATATTGATGCAATGGAATATTATTCAGCCTGAAAAACGAAGGAAATTCTGACTGTACTACAGCATGGATGGACCTTGAGGACATTATGCTAAGTGAATATGATTCCAATTAGATGATCTACAGTAGTCAAATGTAGAAACAGAGAGAGTGATGGGTGCTGGGGCTGGAGGGGAGCAGGGAATGGTTTCATGGCTACAGAGGTTCACTTCCGTAAGATTAAGAGTTGTGGACATTGGTTGTGGTGTGTTTACCACTACTGAACTGTATACTAAAAAGTGGTTAACATGGTAAATTTTATGTATTTGCAAATAATAATTTGCTGTGATTTTAAAAAAGTGTTTAAATAGAAAAGCCAAAGGGGCCACATGTTCTTCATTCTTTGGAGCAAGACCAGCTGCCCTTGAAAGATGGCTCCAGGGGCTCTGAGTATTGCCTAGCCCACAAAAAAGGAAGAGAAGGTAAAGGACCAGGAGGAGGAGAGGAAGGCAAGAAAGAGTGAAGAAAGAAAGGAAGGAGGTAGAGAAGGGTTTCTTCCAGAGAGAAGAAACTCTGGCTTTAAAATGGTTCAAGAGGGCTGGAGATTTAGCTCAGTGGTATAAGTGCCTGCTTGGCAAGCACAAGGTCATGGCTTCACTCTTCAGTACCCTCTCACCTTGCCCTGCCAAAAAGGATAATTTCTAAAATGGTTCAAGAAGCCACTGCATAATCTATCATCCTTCTCTGAAGTTCCCAGGGACCCTTCCAGCCAGTGTTCCTGGTTCCTCAATTTAAAAAAATAAGATAAAATTCACATAATATGAAATGTTACCATGTTAACTATTTTAAAGTGTGGAACCCAGTAGTTTTAAAAAAATATATTCACTGGTTGGGCATGGTGGTGCACACTTTTTTTTTTAATTTTATTTTATTTAAAGAGAAAAAACCAGCAAAACATAAAAAAAGAGAAGAAACAATACAAAATTTCAAAGAAAAAGGAAAAAATAAGCTAAGAAATCACTAGTTGATAAATTACATATTGTCTTCTAGATATAGTTGTTCAAGTTACAAAATTAAAGCATACAAGGTGGACATTCAAACAGTGAGGCTGCAAACAGTTCTATTCAACGATCCAACAAAAACTTAGCAACATGGTTATCAATCCTACACACTTAAACATACATGCAGTTATATCCTTTAGAGTGCTTTCTTTTCCTCCTTTTGCTTTTCAAGTCCATTATCTGTTTAGTTATATTGTGTTTCAGCTTGCTCAGTAACTTACTGATCTGTTTTGTTGTTATTTACTTTTTATTTTTTATTAATTTTAATTTTTTATTATTTTGAAGGTATCAAAATACAACAGAACAAGATGGAACAAAGTCAACTGAGACAGTGCAGTGAAATTGGTACAGAAACCCTCAACAGGTTACTGGCATAACAGTAATAAGCACCTCAGTATATCCGGTTATCTTCACAACAGTTGTTCTTTCAATCAGGTATAGCCAAATCAAAGGAAATACAGAACATTCTAGAACTTACCAAAACAGAACATTGAATAGAGCAATGTCATTAATCAGAACAAAGCAAAATAGTGATAACAATATTTGCCTTTAAAGAGATGGTAGGAGGAAATCCCCCCTATTTACTACATTGCATATGGTCAACCTCTCAAGAGATGTCTAGATCTCTGGCTCTCACTTGCTAAGGGGTTGGGGGGAATTTGATTCCCTGCACCAATAAGCTCATGGGAGCCGCTGAGTGATTCTTCTCCTGCCTCATGCCAGGGGTGCTTACCGAGAGGGCGGGCAAACTGCCTTTCTGTGTTGCGCCTTGAGTCCCTCCATGGTTGGAGCTCTCAGTGCTGCACACTTGTAATCCCAGCACTTGGGAGGCTGAGGAAAGAAGATTGCTGTGAGTTTGAGAACAGCCTAGGCTACATAGTGAGTTCAGGGCCAACCTGAACTGTGTAGTGAGATTGTCTCAAAAAAAACAAACAAACAAACAAACAAACAAAAACCAAATACATATATATCTTGTATATATTACATATTATATTATGTAATGTTTTCATCACTATTTTCAGAAAATTTCCATCTCCCCTGGGGGGGAAAAAAAACTATATTGCCTAACTTGCCTCTCCTCCTAAACCTACTTTTATCTCTATGATTTATCTGCTCTAGACATTTCATGTAAATGGAATCACACACTAAGTGGTGTTTTGTGTCTGGCTTCTTCCACTCAGTGTAATGTTTCCAAGGTTCATCTGTGTTGTATTTCATTTCTTTTTTATTGCCAGCAAGTACTCCACTGTATGACTAAATCACATTTTCTGTCCTTTCAGTTTTGGCTATTGTAATCATCATCGCTGTGTTTTCGGTTCTTTTGTGTTAGTGGCATTGCTCCGAGTGTGACGGTAACTATGTTTAACTTTTGAGGCATTATCATACTGTTTTCCAGAGTGGCTGCACTATTTTGCATTCCCACCGGCAGCATAGGCAGTTATCAGTTTCTCCCCATCCTCAGTAACACTCCTTGTTATCATCTTTGTGATTATATTCATCCTAATGTGTATGAAGTGGCATCTCGTTTTGATTCCCAGGTGACTGATGATGTTGAACATCTTTCATGTGCTTATTTGTCATTTGTATATCTTCTTTGGGGAGATGTATATTCAAATCCTTTGCCTGTTTTTAAAAAGTTTAAAAAATTGCTGGGCTAGGTATATAACTTGGTGTTAGAGCACTTGTCTACTATGTGCAAAACCCTAATTTTGATCCCAATTCCTCAGCTTTTCTATTTAAACATTTTTTTAAATCATGGCAAAATATCATATGCAAATACATAAAATTTACCATGTTATTTATTTTTTATTGTTGAGTTATAAGAGTTGCTAGTACTGTATGTTCTGAATATTAAACCATATATATTAGATATATGATTTCAAATATTTTCTTCCATACTGTGGAATTTTTTTTTTTTACTTTTCTGTTTATTTGTTTTGGGTTTTCTGTTGTTTGTATTTTTAAGGCAGGATCTCACTAAATAGTTCAGGCTGGCATTAAACTACTATGTAACCTAGGCTGAGTGGTCTCAAACTCACAACGATCCTCTTGTTTCAGCCTTCTGGGTGCTGGGATTACAGGCATGTGCCATCACACCCAGTGCTTTTTACTTCCTTGATGGTGTCTTGAGGCACAAAATTTTCGGTTTTGCTAATGTTAGACGTATCTAGTTTTGCATTCTGCTTTTTACCCAGCTGGTTGCTTTAGCTGCTTGTGGTGGAGTCAGGCAAAGTCCTCTGTAAGAACATTAGGACACTACCAATTTGCAACTTTCTTACCAATTTGCAACTTTTTTTGGTAGGAACTACTTCAAATTTGCTGCCCTGGCCATAACCTCTCCCACTTACAGTGACTTTTTAAAAAAAATATTGGGCACAACCTAATTTATCATTAGGGTTTACTCAGGAGCAACTCATATTTTCATTTGATATTTGTTGATTTCAACATACTCTGTCTACAGTGTCCAGGTTTGGCCACTAGGTTCCTGAAAAATTCACTTACCCACTAGTGGTGATGATAAATTTCCTTTGGGGAAATTGAATAAATTAATATGGTTTCTGTTGGGTTTGCATTCCCACCCACACATTGTGCACAATGCCTACTTCTACTAAAAAAATTCTGAGAATACAGTTATATCTTTCCACATTCTCTAAGAAGCAGATGCTAAGGTGGGATGAAATGTGCAAGAAAGTGACAGAAGAAATGTCGATGGATGAGAAGTGGGGAGGTGACAGAGGAAGGGCCTTGTGACCTTGATGCAGGTATTACCTTGTGAAAGGGCAGGACAGGAAGGGGAGCTGGGTAAAAAGAATCTCAAATACTCTAGTTCTAAAAATGTTTCATCTGGACCAAGGAAGGGTTTTCTGTGGTGTAGATGTGGTTGGACTGTTTCATGTGTTAGAAGGTTGTTTGCATATTTAAGGCAGGATCTCACTAAACACATGGTAAAAAATTATGGCAAAGATGGCTTTTATATTTGAGAGTGAGCCAGGCATGGTGGGGCATACCTGTAATCCCAGCACTCAGGAGGTTGAGGCAGGAAGATCATTGCAAGTTCAAGGCCAGGCTGGGTTATATAGTGAGTGTAAGGCCAGTCTGCATTACACAGTGAGACCCTGTCTCAAACGAACAGACAAACAAACAAACATATTTGAGTGTGGCTCTACCCTTTCCATATCATCTGTGTCAACAAGATGTCCTGCGCTGGGGCTGAGAAGCTCTAGAGAGATATCCAGGGTGGCTTCGAGGAGCCCTAGGGCATGGTGTGTGGGGTTCACACTGAATGAGGACTCCTGCCCCGCTCCCTGTATGAAGCTGCTAAACAAGGAGCATGTGATTGAGGCTCTGCGTGGGGCCAAATTTAAGTTCCTTGGCATCAGAAGGTCCATATGGCAAAGAGGTAGGAATTTACCTAGGTAAATGGAGACGAATTTGAAGACATGATGGCTGGGAAGCAGCTCCTTCTAAATGGCCATGGGATCACATGTGTCCCCAGGGTAGTTCCCCAGCTGAGTGGTGGGCCCTAAGCTGGTGAGGGTGTCCACTGTGCTGTCTTCTCTTTAATCACGCTCACTGAGAAATCCCATATTAGGCCCAAAAACAAAAAACAAAAAAGATAAATAAAAGAGCCAGCTTGGCTCCTGCTCCGGTCTCACTCCCTGTCTTATCTCACTCTTCATTTTCTCTTGCCCACCCAGCCACCATAATCCATTTATCACGAAGTTCCAGGGCCTGCCAATGCTGTGCCCCTTGAACTCTAGAACTGCGAGCTAAATTTGCTTCTTTTTTTGGTGTCATTTCATCTTTTCTTCTTTCAGCTGGAGATAGAGCCCAGAGCCTCCCACATGCTAACAAGCAGCCACTCTGCCACGGAGCTTAATAGAATACCCAGTCATGGCTATTTCATGATGGTAACAGAAAAAGGGACTAAAGATAGAGTCCTTGAGCCAAAGTCAACTCAAACTTTGTCATAGGTGTTCAACATAGTTTGATATAAAAAAAGTTATCGGTGTTCCATGTCTCCTAGGAAGGCCCTGCACCAGTACACTGTGCTCTGTAATTGGCTGGGAGGCCTCAGTGCAAACTTGAATGTCAGGTAGATCCAGAGGCCCAGCACCTGGGGCTGCCGGTCAGTTATGATCCTTGCAGCAGGAGGTCTAAATGGCGCATTCCCATGATGACTGTGCACAGTCACATCAGATAACTGAAGGAACTCTAAAAATTCTCTGCCTACATTGCCTGCAGAACCAAGTCCAGAGGTCAAACCCAAGCCCTGAACACATGCTCTTCTTCCTTCTACCCACTGCCCAGGGTCGAGGAGTCAGCAATAAGTACTGAGGATCGAGCATGCACTGGCGAGTGTTCTGTGTGTTTGTTAAACCACATTTAGTGATGAGAGTCACATTGTTTTGGTGTGTGTGCTACTAGGGATGAAACCCAGGGCCTTGTGCATGCTAGGAAAGTGCTCTACTACTGAGCTAAATGCCCAGCCCTTTTTATTTTAAGGTAGGGTATCTTACAAAGAAAAGTTTGTGGGCTGTGATATAGCACAGCAGGCACAAGTGCCTGCCTGGTAAGCACAAGATCCTGGTATTTAAAAAAATTCAAGTCCTACCCCAGGGGTTCCGTTGCCTCTGAATATTCCCACACTGGGGATGAAGCTTCCAGCACATGAACATGGGACAACACACTCAAGTCATATCCAAACCACAGCACCAGCCTAGGTTACATCTGTCAGAAGAAGAAACCAAGGCAGGAATTGCCAAGCAACTCATTAGTTGTGGGAAAACTCTAAGGAGAAATTTGCAGGGAAGTAAGGAAAGCAGGCAGGATAGGGCAGGATAAGAAGCTGAGCAAATACGTGCTTTCAGAAGAGATGGAACCACAGCCCAATCCCACAGGGAACTCTAAAGTGTTTATTACATTGCAGTTTGTCTTGTCTTAAGGCCAGAGAGCTGGGCTTTTAAGTCCTACCCCATTAGTCAGTCACTGGCCACAGGCCACCCTGACTGTGTGTTAACCTCCCAGGAATCTCCTGACAAGGCAGCACCCCCACCCCCTGCTAAGAAAATCCTTCAAAAAAGGATGTAGCTTGAGTTTTTAGCAACCAACATCCAGAGCAAATGGGGACTGGGCATATCAGCCTGATAAAGAGCACATGGTGGGGTCCCAACAGCATCCACCACATGGACAACGACATCTACTGCTGAGACAACAGCACCCGCCACACATTTGCCACAGTGACGCAGTATGCAGTACAGAGGCAGCAGCATTCTCCACACAGACAGCAGCATCTGCCAGAGAACAGTGTCTGCCATGGACACAGAGGTCTGCACTATACAGGAAACTGTCAACTACACAGACAGCAGTGTCCACCACACAGACATCAGTGTCCATTACTGAGGTAATAGTGTCCACCTTAGAGACAAGTACATCTACCACTGAAACAACAACAACTCCTGAAAGGACAACAGTGTCCACTATAGGGACAACAATATCCACTACAGAGACAAAAATGGCCACCTCAGGGAAAATGGTACCTACCAAAGAGATATTGGCATCCACCAAAGAGACATCAACAGCCTCTACCTCAGAGATACCAGCCTCCATGAGAGAAGACAGTGCCCACTCCCAAGACAACAGTATCTGCCACAGGGACAAGGACATCCACCACAGAGATGATAGCACGTATTACTGAGATAACACTGTCCACCAGAGAGGCAACAGCATCTACCACAGAGTTTCACTGTGCGCTGCAATTCAATGAGAATTAAAAACAAATACTTACTCAAAGGCTGAAGTAGAGGTGGAACAATGTGCTGATGGGAAAGGATTAGTGAACAATTTGAACTTGGTTATGCCTTCACAAAACTTAACCAGAGATATTTTACTGTTTTATGTTGATGTTTCATTGATTTAATTAAAATATCCTCTGGCTGTGTTGTTCCTTTATTACTATTATTATTATTTTGGGTACCAAAGATCAAACTCATGACCTCATGCTTGCCCGGCAAGCACTTGTGCCACTGAGCTCAATCCCCAGCCCTGCTGTTTCTGATGACAAAAGAAATATAAAACCACTGTAGATTTTTCAGCTATTAAAGTACTTTATATCTTAGAAAGGAAAAATCCCCCATAATGTCATGCAAACTTATCCAATTTCCCATTCTGATATGACCACTGTTAAGAGTAGGAAGTGGAGTTAGAGTATATATAGCTCAGTGGTAGAGTGCTTGCCTAGTATGCATGAGGCCCTGGGTTCATTCCTCAACACAGAAAAAAAATGGTATGTCATCTATATTTGTTGTTGTTTAGAAAAGCAGAGGTTGGGGCTGGGGATTTGGCTCAGTGGCATAAGTGCCTGCCTTGCAAACCTGTGCTTGAGTTCGATCCCTGGTACCGATTTTAAAAAAACAAAACAAAACAAAAAAAAAAAAACAAGAAAAGCAGAGGTTATCTTACTAAGTCTGATCCACTGAAAACCTTTAACAAATATACTAATAGTAAATTTGGAAGCTCTTTTTGTGGTACTAGAGATTGAATACAGGGCCTTGTACATGCTAAGCAGCAGCTCTGTCACCAAGCTATGTCCTCAGTCATTAGAAATATTTTTAAATTTTTTATTTTGAGACATAAGCTCAATAAATTGCCCAGGCAGGACTTGAGCTCAAAATTCTTTTGCCTCAGCCTCTTGAGCTGCTGGGATTACAAGTAGGTGCCACTGCCTGGCTTGAAACTTCTTCTTTTAGGATGGAAGATAAAACAAGAATCTTGTTTCCATCACAACTGATCACCATGTCCTGAGGGCCTTAGGCCGTGCAATCAGGCAATAATGAAAGGGTAAAGTTTAAGCAGAATGAAATAAACGATCATTGTTCATTGGTGACAAGACTGCATACATGGAGTATAGATGAACCTAAAAGTTAACTATTAGAGTAAATAAGTTTTATGGTCACCCTATGGAATATGTGATATTCTTATTTTTACAGATGAATCAATGGTTGAAGTTTATTAACTTGCCCAAGTCAAATCTATAATAAGTGCCTTCAAACAAGAATAAAACCCCCAATATCTATGCACATACTGCCTTCTCATGTGAAGAAAAGGAATAGGTATTCAGTCCTACGCCTGAGAAAGGTGAACCTTTAATTGGATCGCCCAGATTTGGAATTTTTTAAAAAATTGAAAATAATATAAAACTATAAGTAAAATTTGAAAAAAAATCACTATAGAATAACTTGTTTTAGCATGCTATAATTTTCATATAAATATTTTTGTGTAGGTGGAAAATGTATAAGCTAGTTAATTTTTGTTTCTTCTTCATGTTAATAAGAACATTTTCTGTACTTTTCCAATAAAAACTTGTTATACTGGGACAACAATTCATTTAATCTCTTCTTTGAAATTGGAAAAAATAGAACAAATAAGTTAATTTAGCAAGTTTGCTATATACAAGGTTAATATGGAAAATATACTTTACTTGTTTTGTTTTTTGGAAACAGAGTCTTGCTATGTAGTAGAGGCTGACCTTGAGCTCACAATAATCCTCCTGCCTCAGCCTCCTGCATGCCACCACACCTAGTGAAAAGTGTACTTTAGAGTTGAGTGCAGTGATGCACCCCTGTATTCCTAGCTACACGGGAGGCTGAAACAGGAGGATAACTTGAGCCCAGGAGTTTGAGGCCAGCCTAGACAACTTGGGCAACACAGTGAGACTCTGTCTAAAAAATAAGTGCATTTTATATACATGCACCAATTATAAAATTATTTGTAAAAAAACTACAATGTATAATAGCATCAATATTAAAAATGTAGTTCTGTGATATGGCATTTGCCAAGTGTATTCAAGGGTCTGGGTTCAATCTCCACCCTCACCAATTTTTTTTTGGCATTCATTATAAAAAGATATACATGATCGCTATACAAAAAAAATTCCCCTGAACTATAAAACATTATTGAGAAGTATTGAGGCTTTCTGAGACACTGCTCTGGCTTCTCATAGTAAGCCTTTACTGTATCTTATTTGGGTGAGTTTCTATACGTTGCCCACTCTTACCATATTAAACAAATTAATAGCAATGTTTTACTCTTCAGGAATTGGAAACTAAGCCACACACACCCTTTATCTTAAGGAAAATCCAGCTCACTGTCACATATGTCCTTTATCTTAAGGAAAATCCAGCTCACTAAGCCACATATACCCTTTGTCTTAAGGAAAATCCTCTGTTGCACAACAGGAAAGCAAGGGTCATTCTGTTGCACAACAGGAAAGCAAGGGTCACCCTGCGGCATGCTCTGACTGACACCTCTCTGATTTGGAAGAATTGCTCCAGATGACCGTTCGGTGGTTGGGAACTCGATCTTCAGATTTACAGCGAGGCAATATGTGTACATCCAGAGCCATAGGAATTTTTGTAAAGTGGATTTGAGAAAATGCACAGAATGGCAATCGATTGATCCTCGCTGGATGGGAATTAGGTCCACTGGCTGGGTCCCTGCTGTGAACAACTGCAGTCAACTTGATATGCAGTGAGAAGAGTTGGCCACTAGATGGCCGTGCAGCCCTTTGCGGTGCCCTCGCCAACCTGTTTGGTTCAATGGTTTCCAGGGCCCAAACCACAAAAGAGAAGAGAAAATGAGAAAATTAAGTTCAATGTAGGACATTGCCCAAGAAATTTAATGTAGTGAATCTAAAAAACCATCTTATTTTCTGAGGCCACGTTCCCGCTACTCTTTTGAGTGGTAATAGATAATTGTTCATTGGCAAATATAGTTGATGGGCAAAAGTGACCTCACAGATACTTTCCCCTGTATGCACAGGTTTTGTTTTCCCTTAATCTTGCTAGACTGGGATCAATAAAGTACCAGCTTCCCATAAAAAAAAGATCAGGTCAAATAGCTTTTCTGTTGTATCTTTGTCTTGGTTTGGTTTTGCAGTTCTTGGGATCAAAACCAGAATCTCACACTGGTAGGCGTGTATTACCACTTGAGCTAGGGGTTTATAAGTTGTCTAGGTTGGCCTCTGGCTTTCAGTTCTCCTGCCTCAATCTTCCAAATAGCTGGGGTTACATATGTGTACCATTACACCTGTCCAAGTTAAGTATATACATTATATTTAGAAGCTCTTTTGGGGGTACTGTAAAATGAAAATATGCTTCTAAGAGAATTCCAAAACTGGAGCTGGGTATGGTAGAGCATACTCATAATCCCAGATACACGGGAAGCTATGGCAGGAGCCTCATAAATTCAAGGCCGTCTGTATAATATATCCAGGCTCTGCCTGGATTTTCCTTAAGATAAAGGATATATGTGACTTAGTGAGCTGGATTTTCCTTAAAAGTGCCAGGAGTGTACCTCAGCAGTATAACCCTTGCTTAGATTCCATCTCCAGTACTGGGCAGGGGGAGGAGTCTTGAAGTCAGAGAAGTTCTGAGTCAGTAGGAATTCCCAGGGGAGACACTGACCTCACTTGCCAAATGTCTGCAGCGTCAAGAATGGCTGCAGGGTAGAGGAAGTTGGTCCTGGAGGTGAAGATTAGAAGTCTTTTAGCACATTGCAGGTCATAGCCCAACTGAGGGTTGGTCAAAGGGCTCAGACTTGCAGTTTGGGGATGTTTGGGAGTGGATGAGAGGGTACAGGGAGCTGGGGATGGGGAAGGCAGATCCCAAATAAATATAGGCTTTGAACCTCAAAGATGGTGTGTGTCAGGGCCTCTGGGTGTGCCCTAAACATATCAAGGCCATGGGCTGAGTATCAAAGACCATCCAATTATTGGACACAGCTGTTTTACTTGTTTTTGTCCTCAAGAGTGCTTGAAACCTGAAACCCAGCTGGGTTTTGTTCTCAGAAGTCTGTATTGATTCCACTACCCTTGCACACCCTGCACCAGCTGTCTGCTGTGGTTTCTCGGCCTTGCCTAAAATTTTCTTCTGTGCTTAGTTCTTTTCCACCTCTACCCACTCCTCCATCTCCATCCTGTGGATTGAACCATGGGACTTCTCACTGAGCTACATCCTCAGCCCTTTTCTATTTTTAATTTGCAGACAGGATCTTGCTATGTCACTAAGTTTCCCAGGCTGGGTTTAAACTGGCATCCTCCTGCCTCAGCTTCCCAGAGTGCTGGGATTATATGTATGGGCCACTACACTCGGATACTTCTGTGGTTTTTTGAAGTAACAATTTTCTTAGGCCTACTATGTGCTCATCTCAGTTCTAATTGCGGTACACTTTGTACCTACACAGTATGAGTAATAATTTTTCCCAAATGACTAATGAGAAAGAAGATGAAACCGCAGACATGTGGCAATTCTCTCCAAGATATTACTTTTCCACTTGGTCACGCAAGTGGATCTGGGTTCTGTCCAGGCCAGGATTCCAGGAGTGGGGCTGGCTGTGGGCAGCCTACAGCTGTGGGGTGTGGGATGTAGAGAAATTGGAGTCTGAGTCTTGGATGTGGAAATTTAGAGACAGTGCCAAGTATTGAGTGTAGGACAGTAGCTATTGAGCAAGACTCAGACTGGAAGGCGAGGCGAGGCTGCTGAGAGCGGGCACAGTGGGTGACTAAGGCCCAGGAAGTGGGGCTGAAAAGATTCCTGTAAATACAGGGGTCAAGGAACAAGAGAAGTTTAAAAGGTGCCACTGTACGGTACCCAGAATAGGTGACTTCAAATCACAAAGGACAGCAGAGAAGTTGGCCTGAGTCCCCAGCTCCTCTGGGATCCCCAGGAATTGGGGGTGATGGGGAAGGTGGAGAAGTTTCCTCCCAGTGCTTCCACTTGGTGCCTGTCTCCTCCTTTCGGTTTCTCTAAGCTCCAGTATGAACCCCAACTTTCTGAAACCGGAAATAGACATGCAAAATAGTTCAGTAGCCATGCAATTTGATCCTTTGAAATAGGCTTCCATTTTTAAATAGTATTTTGCTGTATTTAAGTAACATGTGCCTGTAACTTGTTTTGCTTTTAGTCAAAGCAGAATTTTAAAGCTTATAACAAAAACCAGGTCACCAGGTTGTGGGCATATCTCAATGGTAGAAAATGTATTTAGAACACACAAGGCCTAAGGTTCAATCCCAGCAGCACTAAAACTACAACCAAAAACCCAGTTTGTTTACTTGCTACCTCCCCTCAGAATTATTCCTCAGAGGTAACTTCTTTGCCGCTACTGTATGCATTTAGGTAAGTTTACAGGCCTTAAAATAATATATTTACATATGTTTTTCTAAATATTAAGTTTGCATTACTCTCTTGATATGCCAATTTTGACTTGCTTGACTTACAGTTAATCAATTCTTTCTACAACCTCTCTAATTTCCCTCATTCTCCCAATATACTTTGACACCATTTTTATTAACCGAATACTGTATGTGCATTTTGTGAGTCTGTAGTTACTATTCACAGCTAAGACACATAGTGCATGATAATTAAATTCTCATTCTTTTATAAATTTTTAACTCTTACATAATAATTGTCTAATTTTTTAAAAAGTCCTAGTTTTAACAATTTATCTATAAAGCTTTAAAAATTTTGTTTTAGCTAGCTTGTTTGAGGTATTGAACCTGCAGCCTTTGTTACATCTGAATTACAACCTAGATTTTTTTTTTTCCCTTGAGACAGAGTCTAAGTTTCCCTGGGGTGGGCTTGAACTTGTGATTATCCTGCCTCAGCCTCCCAGAGTGCTTGGATTATAGCATCTATTGGTACTTTTCAACCAAACGCTGCTGTGGAGCTGTGTGTGTGTGTGTGTGTGTATGTGTGTGTGTATATGTGTGTGTATGTGTGTGTGCTGAGGATGGAACCCAGGGCCTTGAGCATGGTAGGCAAGTGTCCTACCACTGAGCACTGAGCAGCATCCCCAGACCTATAAGTTGTTTTTTATTACTATCTCCCTCCTGCTCCAATCTGGACTGCTTGCTCTCTTAACCTGTGATATAACTGTCCTGATTCAATTTTCCTAGATCTTATGGCTTCTTTAATGGGATACTCCCTTATTTTTCCAAAGCACATCTAGTGTTTCGTTTTCTTTCCTTGTTTGTTTGTTTATTTTGAGACAGGGTCTTGTTATGTAGTTCATCGCTGAACTTGAATTCATTATATTTCCTAGTCTGGCCTTGAACTTTCTATAGTCCTCCTGCCTCGGCTTACCAAGTGCTGGGATTTCTGGCTCATTTTCCAAATCTATTCAACATACAATTTTTTAAATAACTTTTTTTTCTTGGTACCAGGGACTGAACTCACAACCTTGTGCTTATCAGGCAGGAGCTTATGCCACTGAGCTAAATCTCCACCCTTGCTTTTTTTTTTTTTTAACATATATTCACATACCTTACATTTAGCCCATTTGCAGTATAGTTCATGGCTTTTGTACACTAAGTTGTGGAATTACTCACAGAGTCCATTTTTAGAAACATTTTCATTATCTCCAAAAGTAACTCCATATCCTGTAGCCATCTCCTCCAACCTGTTTTATCTGCCCCAACCCTCACCCTGGGCAATCATTGATCCATTTCTGTCCCCATGGATTTGCCTGCTGTGGACATTTCATACGCACAATCCTTTGTGATTGACTTTCTTTCTTTCTTTCTTTCTTTCTTTCTTTCTTTCTTTCTTTCTTTCTTTCTTTCCTTCCTTCCTTCCTTCCTTCCTTCCTTCCTTCCTTTCCTTCCTTCCTTTCTTTCTTTCTTTCTTTCTTTCTTTCTTTCTTTCTTTCTTTCTTTCTTTCTTTCTTTCTTTTCCTTCCTTCCTTCCTTCCTTCCTTCCTTCCTTCCTTCCTTCCTTCCTTCCTTCCTTCCTTCCTTCCTTCCTTCCTGCTGTTGAAGATCAAAGCCAGGGCCATGCACATGCTAAGTATGGGTCCCACCACAGAGCACAGCCCCAGCCCTGCAAAAAGTTTCCAAAGCTCAGTTGTGTTATGTTATCAGCATTCCAGCTCTGGGTTTTACAATTAAAGAAGTGAATTGTGGTAAGCCGCACAGAAGGTGAAATTTACCGTCATCACCATTTCTAAGATTACAGTTTATTAATGTTAGGCACATTCATATTGTTGCACAACTCATCTGCAAAATTCTTTTCGTTTTGCAAAACTGAAACTCAGTGACCATTAAACCAACTCCTTGTCCTCCCTTCTCCTTGGCCCCGGTGACCCTCTCCTGTTTTCTCTCTGTGAGATTCTACTGAGAATACAGTCAAATTTATCCTTCAGTGGCTGACTTGTTTTGCTTACTGTCCTCAGGTTTCATCCATATGGTCAAAATTTCTTTCATTTTAAGGCTGAATAAAAAAAAGGGCTGAGCTCCGGGGTTTAGCTTAGTTGGCTAAGGGCCCACCCTGGTAAACGTGAGGTCGTGAGTTCCATCCCAGGCGCAGGAAAAAAAAAAAAAAAACAAAAAAAACCACTAAAGAAAAAGGGCTGAATAATTTTCTATTGTACACATATACTGTGTTTTGATTACTCATTTGTCAGGCATTTGAATCACTTCCACCTTTTGGATATTGTGAATAATGCCACTATGAACATGTACAAATAGCTTCAACATCTGCTTTAAATTGTTGGGGGTATGCACTCATTTATTCATTTTGTATTGCTGAATAATGTTCTGTGGTATAGTTAGGCCACATCTTATTTATCTATTCATTAGTTGATGGACATGGGGTTATTTCTACTTTTTGGGTATCATAATGTGCTATGAACGTCCGTGTAAAAATTCCTCTTGGATGTATATATAGGAAAGGATTTTCTGGGTGTACAGAAACTGTGTTTTGAGGAACTGCAAGAATGTTTTCCAAAGCAGACGTACCATTTTTAATTCTCTCTGGCCATTTATTGCTTTCCCTCTCCACACTCTCACTGACCTTATCGTCTGCCTTTGTGTTATAGCCGTGCTAGTAATGTTACTGGGTATTAGACCTAGTGAAGTGGTATTTTGCTGTAGTTTTGATTTGTGCGTCCATTGACTGCTGACATGGGGCATCTTTTCATGTGCTTTTTGGCCATTTGTTTTGTGTTTGTGGTTTTGTTTTTTTTTTTAGTATCGTTGATTGAACTCACGATCTTGGGTTTGCCAAGCAGGCATGTATGCCACTGAGCTAAATCCCTAGCCTCTGTGTGTATGTGTTTTGCTTGTCTTTTTGTATTACTAGGGACTGAGCTCATGGAGCATTAAACTACATCTCTAGCCTTCCTCCTTTAAGACAGGGCCTTGCTAAATTTTCCAGGCTGGATTTGAACTTGCAATCGTCCTGCCTCAGCCTCTTAAGTAGCTAAGTAGCTGTCACGACCCTTGGTAATAGTTGTATATCTTATTTGAGAAATGTCTATTTAGATTTTTTGCCTTTTTTTTTTTTAAGACAGACTCTCTTTGTGTTGCCCAGTTCGACCTCAAACTCATTGACCCAACTGATTCTCTTGCCTCAGCCCCCCAAGTAGCTGGGACCACAGACATGTGGCACTATGCCTAGCTTCCTTTGCTCATTTTTTAATTGAGTTGTCTCATTATTATTGATTTATAATATTTTATGTTACCTAAATATACATCCCTTATTAGGTATAGGATTTACCAAGTTTTTCTCTCTTGCATCCATCTTTTTGTCTTGGTTCTACACTCATTTATCTTACAAACTTTCTAGAATTTTAAAAATTTTAGTTATCATACTTCTTAACACCAAGAACTGTTTTGAGCTTTTGTTCCTCTCTTAGCATCCAGGTCTGGTTTTATGGGTACATATTTTCTCCATCTCTTTGAGGTTAGGAACCCGCATTTGGGAGAATTTGTCTATTGTTGCTTTATTTTTCCCACTTTTTTTTTTTTTTTGTCTTTTTGAGACAGGGTCTTGCTATGCAGTTCAGGCTGGCCCTGAGCTCACTTTGTAGCCCTGGCTGGTCTTGAACTCACAATGATCCTCCTGCCTCAGCCTCCCGAGTGCTGGGATTTCAGACATGAACCATCACGCCTGGCTTTCCCACTCTTTTGTCACCTCTGTTGTTTCATTTTTCTTTTTCTTTTTGCTCTAGTCTTTTTTTTTCTCCTCAGTGCTGGGAATTGAACCCAGGACCTTTGCAGTGAATATCTCCCTAGCTCCTTTTTAAAGTGTTTTTTTTTAATGTTGAGACAGGGTCTCAGTAAGTCACTAAGTTGCCCAGATTGGTTTTGAACTTGTTATCTTCCTGCCTCAGCCTCCCAGCATGCTGGCATTACAAGTGTGCACCACCACACACAATTTGCTCTAGTTGTTTATATTGAAGGTTTTTCTCAAGTGTCTAGGGACCATTGGCCATCAACTCAAAGTGATGAAGGAATTTGAAGTCTGACTGGAAGTTCTGCCTTTGTGTGTGAGGGATTTGTTAACCACTTAATTTTTCTTGTGACATGACCAAGGGGGTCACACAACTAAGTCCCAGAGCTGTCACTCAATTAACCAGTTGGTCTGGTCCCGGAGCACCCAACTTTGACCTCTACCATCTTCCAGGCCTCATTTTCCCCTTTTCACTAGAGAGCTGCAGTCTTCTGAAGGTTCCATCCCAAAGAGCACAGCAGAGAGGCCACCACCTGCTCACCTCAGTGTCCCAGGGACAGGGTGATGGATGAGGATCCCATGGAAGGCAGCTTCGGCTGGCCCACACACCCGCCAGCCCACCGAAGGGTAATGGATCTGCTGCTCCTCTCCCGTTCCCCAGGGGCACAGCTCCATCTGGTCAGGCGCAGTGCCAGGCTGATGGATGGGCCGCCCACTGGGCCACCCTCACTGCTGCTGCCACCTGCACCCTCGATGCCATGCTCCAGGGTCAGGAGGGCAGGTTGCCTTTTTCACTTGATGACCTCCCCACAAATGATGATGTGTGTGGCTGTACCTGGGACAGCTCAGTTTTTCTAGAGAAGAACCATTTTTTTTCTGGGCATGAATTTTTGGGAAGTAGGAGAAATGAAGAGACCTGGAAGCCTAGGTATTTATCATGCCAACCTTCCATCCATTAATCCTTTTGTTATTAGTTCTGAATTTTATCTCTACCTTCTGCCTTGCCTGGGCCTCTTCTATAGTTTGGGTCTGAAAGTTCCCCCACAGCCCATGTTTTGGTTCCCAGCTTGGTATTGTGTGTGAGGTGGTAGAAACTTTAAAAGGTGGGGCCTAAAGGAAAGTCTGTAGGTGACAGAAGGTGTGCTTTTGAAGGGGACTGTGGTACTCCAAATCCAGCCCCTTCATTTCTCTTTTGCTTTTGGTCACCAAGTGACTGCCATGTTATGCTCCTGCCTTAATATGGCAGAATCCAGAATCCCCAGTTAAATATGAATGTCAACTGCAACATGTGGGACATATACTAAGATGTATACTAAAATGTAATCGTTTCTTCAGAGTTTAAATTTCAACGGAATGTCCTGCCTTTTATTTGACAAACTTTCACAGTCAGACTTCCTCATGCCCTCCACCAGTATCCACCCAATGCTAGGCTCTGGGCACCAACGCTGTCCTCACAATAACGGTGCCAAGGAGGGTTATCTTCTACACTGTGTGCCAGCAGGAAGTCCCGGAGGGGTTAAGCAACTGGTCCAAAGTCATCCAACCAATGAGTGGCTGAGGCTGGCAGATGAGGCAAGCGTCAAACGGCTGTGGCAGGATGTAAATCTGGGGCATCTGACTGCAAAAGCCACAGCAAGTAACCACTGTGTCAGTCCCTCTTTAGAGGGGGTGAAACTCCATCACACTTGTGGACAAGGTGCCTCTGACTCAAAGTAATAAAGTTATCCAAAATAAATCGACGTAGAAAAGGCTCATATGTGAGTAATAATGCAACCTCCTCCCCTCGAAACTACATTCATCAGACAATCAGTGAAGCAGCAGAAAATAGTTCTCATGGTGTTTCACAATGTTCCACCTTTATGTGGCAGTGTAAAAAATATTAAAGAAGGAAAAAAAGAATCTGAAGCTCAAAAATAATAAAATAGGTCACAGGGAAAATTGTCAAATCAGAAGCTACCCTTTTTTTCTAGGATATTCACTTTTGCTTTATGTTTTTAAAAATTGTTTTTGTTTTGAGACAGGGTTTCATTATGTAGTTCAGACTGGCCTTGAACTCACTGAATAGCCTAGGTTGGCCTCGATCCTCCTACTTCTGCCTCCCAAGTGCTAGAATTACAGACGTTCACCACCAAACCCAGCTGCTTTAGTTTTTAAATGCTTCTCTTCCTTCCATTCTCCCTTTCTTCCTTCCCTCCCTCTTGCCCTCCTCCCCACTTTCCTGCTTTTTGTCTTTTTCCTCTCTCTCCTTCTCTCTCTCTGGCCAGGTTGGCAACAAACTCTCAACCCTCCTGCCTCATCCTCCTAAGAAGCTGAAATTACCCTTGCTGATCCGAATCTAAGGTCTCTTACAAGATACAGGTACTACTGTATTTTGATCAAACTACTACATCCAGTTTACTTTTATTCTATTTTTAACTTTTACTTTCTAAATGAGGTAGAATTAACAGCAATGAAATGCACAGATCTTCACATACATCCAGTACTATCCAAAAATGGCACACACGAAGCCTGCCATGGGGTATTTCCATCACCCAGCAAGTGTTTTGTGCCTGTTTGCAATGATGCTTTTTCCTCCCCCATCACAACTTCTGCAGTCACTCTGGAGCAGGTTGACTGGCTTTTGACTTTGTACCCATGGATTCGTGGGTTGTATTGTCTGTATCTGGCTTCTTTCACACATTAATGCTGTTTGTTTTAAATTACATTGCTAATTCACATACCATACAAGGAATCAGTGTAAAGTGTTCATTGCAGTGATGTTTAGTGCATCCTCAATATTGTACAACCAGCACTTCCAGCGCTAACTCAGTCCCGTTGCTCCTATGAAATAATATTTCATAGGAGGCTGTGGACTTGGGCTGGCACTGGACCAAGCCAGCGTAGCACTGAATCACAATAACTGGGCTTTTGGGCTGGGTATAGAAGGTCCCATAGCCTATTCAATAATGAAGCTCTAAATAATTAAAGTTAAGCTGTAACCTACTCACCAGTGGACTAGATTGCAGCAAATTCAATTGTTTTTATTTCTCACTTCTGTTTTATTGTTTTGTTGTTTTGCAGTATTGAAGGGGGAACTCATGGTCTGGCCCACACCAGGCAGAAGCTCTACCATTGAGCCACACTCACTTCTGTTTTTCTCTTGGTGCTGTCTGATGTAACTGTCGGCCAGAGGGCTCAGGACCTGCTCTGTCTGGTTCTGAGAATTGCCCAATTCATACATTAATTTTGTTTTGTTTTTCCCTGCTCAAATAAACTTCATCAAATTACATTGATATAAACCAGGCATGGTGGCATACACCTGTAATCCCAGCATTTGGGAGGCTGACACAGGAGGATTGCTGCATGTTCGAGGCCAACCTGGGCTACATAGTAGGAGAGCTAGCCTGGACTACATGACAGATCCTGTCAACAAACAAACAAACAACAAAAAACCATACCTTAATAAAATGAACTGGTGGGCTGGGGATATAGCTCAGCAGCATAAGCGCCTGCCTTGCAAGTGCGTGGTCGTGAGTTTGATCCCTGGTACTGATTTTTTTTAAAAAAATGTAAAAAAATGAACTGGTGTTAATACATATTCTCTTTAACATTCTCAAAGCAGATTTCACTCCTCATAAGCAGTGTAGCCCCTCCTCTGCCACCCCAGCAGCTGGTCACCACTAATCTGCTTCCATCTAATCTTTCCTTTTTAGTGTTCACCAGGTTTTTATTGTCTGGTAAAAATCACAGAAGCAGAGAAGAATCATTAAAAAGTGCTCTAGAGCTTGAGGCTAGGAAAGGAAAAGCAACCTAAGTAAAACTCAGCCAGGGGATGAGCCCAACCTGGAAGAAAATCATTCCGAATGCCAACAGGAGGGCGCCTCCTCCTCCCCCGCCCCGCTTGGGCGCCTTAGCAACAGGGCCCACGTAGCTGCTGACGTCCTGCCCAGGCTCTCTGCATTGACGCTTCTCTCTCAGTGACGTCGTCGACAAGAGAGACCAAAGTAAATGTCAGCATCCTGGAAACAGGAGCAGGTGTTTCAAACACAGGAGCTGTCACTGGGGAGAACGGTGACCCCCTGCTAAGTTGTATCTATTTAGAATTCATTTGAAAGGCTCATAAAACAAGGTTTCCAACTTGGGGCATTTTATCATGGATCTTTTTGCTAGGTTTTAACAAATATATCGCTGTGGCGTTCTGGACAATCCTGATGTTTCCTAACCAAGTTCTTGTTCACCACCATACGCTTCTCACCTACTAGTGTGCTGCTGAATACATAGCAGGTGAACAACAAGAAGTGTGTGAAGGTGAGTCAGGCACAATGACAAACACCTGCAGTGCCAGCTGCTTGGGAGGCTGAGGCAGAAAGATCATTTGAGCCCAGAAACTCAAGACCAGCCTGGGCAACATAGCAAGACTATCTTAGATAGGTAGACAGACAGACAGATAGATAGATTTAAAGGGCTGGGTGTGGTGGGAGGCTCAGGCCAAAAGGTCACAGATTCAAGTCCAGCCTGGGCAACTCTAGTGACTTAGGGAAACCCTGTTTCAAAATGAAAAAAAAAAAAAAAAAAAAAAAGACTGAGGATGTAGCTTAGTGTGAAAGCCCTGGGTTCAATCCCCAGTGGCTAGGACAAAAAAGAGAATGAATAAATGAATGGACCATCTGTCATTACTGACTCTTTAAATGTTTATTTGTACCACTACATGTTTGCAGTGCATAATGATCACATCTGCTGTGGGGGAATCAGTACAGGTACCGGAACACATCTCAATTCTTTTCCCCCTGCTCCCAAACCCCCTTTTTGCCAGCATCTGATTCACTTATTTATCTTATAAGTTTTTATAAATTTAATTATTGTACATACAGATTAACAGCCAAACAGGCAAAAAAAGAAACATACAAAACACATAAGACAATCGTGCTAAACCAAGGTGTACTTTTAGATACATGGTCCATGCTGGATTATGATAACTTTTCTCTCTCTCTTTTTTCTTCTTGCCTTTTATTTTGGACTTTATTTATGTATTGAATTTTTCATGTAAGAGAAACCATGCTACATTTAAACTCGTGTATTTTATTTACCTTGCTTAACATTATGGTCTTGAGGTACATCCATTTCTTTACATGACTCAAGTTGATGCTTCTTTTTGGCAGAGTAGTACTCCATGGTGTATAAATATCACGTTTTCTTTATCCATCATCTATTGATGGGCATATAGGTCATTTTCAAGACTTAGCTATTATGAATTACGTTGCTATAAACGTGGGTGTGCTTACATAACTATGAAACTCTTTCAAGAAGATATCTAGAAGGGAAATAGCTGGGTCAAATGGAATTTCTATTTTTAGTGTTTTGAGGAATCTCCACACTAATTTCCACAGTGGTAGTATCTATCAGTTTACAGTTCTTCCTGCAATTACTGTCCCCTTCCCCCACCTCGTCAGCATTTGTTATTGATTGATAGTTTGATGATAAGCATTCTTCTTGGATGATAAGCATTCTTCTTGGAATGAGATAAAATCTCAGTGGTGTTTTAATTTGTGTTTCTCAAATGGCCAGCGATGTTGAACGTTTTCTAATGTATGTATTGGCCATGTGTACTTCTTCATCTGAGAAATGTCTTTCATTTCAGATACGCACTTTTTATTGGGTCTTTAAAGTTGAGAAATCTAACTCCTTTACATGTTTTGGATATTAGTCCTTTTTTTTTTTTTTCTTTTGTCTTTTTTGAGACAAGGTCTTGCTCTGCAGTTCAGGTTGGCCCTGAGCTCACTTTGTAGCCTACGCTGGTCTTGAATTTACAAGGATCCTCCTATCTCAGCCTCCTGAGTGCTGGGATTACAGGTGCGAGCCACCACGCCTAGCTGGATATTAATCCTTAGCCTAAGGAGTAGCTGTCAAAAATTTTTTTCCCATTGTGTAGGTTGTTTCTTCATTCTATAGGTGGCTTTCTTTGCTGTGCAGAAGATTTTTAATTTGATGTGATCCCAGTTGTTGGTTTTTGGTACTATGTCTTGTGCATGTAGGGTTCTGTTCAGAAAGTCTTTGGAAAAAAAAACCAAGTCTTTGCCTTACCTATGTCTCCGAGAGTCTTACCTAGTTTGTCTTCCAGTGAATTAAGTATTTCTGTTTTAATATTTCAATCTTTGGTCCATTTTGATTTTAGTTTATTGTGTGGTGAGAGATATAGGTCTAGGTTCAATCTCTGGCATGTGCAGAGCCAGTTTTCTGAGCACTGTTTGTTAAAGAGGCTGTCCTTCCTCCAGAGAAAGTGTTTGGCTTCTTTGTCAAAGACCAGAGAGGTGAGAGTTGTTTCTGCAGTTCTGTCCACCTATCCACAAATCTGACTTTTTTTTTTTTTGCCAACACCATAGTGTTTTTATTACTTCTAACCTGATAGTATAATTTGAAGTCCAGGATTGTGATGCCTCCTCCTCTGCTCTTGTTGTCCAGAATTGCTTTTGTTATTCTAGGTCTTTTCTGGTTCCATAGGAATTTTAGGATTGCTTTCTCTAGTTTTGTGAGGAAAACTATTGGTATTTTGATTGGAATTGTGTTAAATCTGTATAACAGTTTTGGAAGTATGTCCATTTTGACTCTATTACTTTTGCCTATCCAGAAACAGGGGATAGCTTTTTGTTTTCTGATATCCTCTTCTATGTGTTTTTTCAGAATACTACATTTATCAATGCAGAGGTCTTTGACTTCCTTGGTTAGGTTAATTCCTAAGAATTTCATTTTTTTGTAGACCATTGTACAAGGTGTGGTTTCCCTAATATCTATCTCAGTGAGTTTGTAATTGGTGTAGAAGAATGCTATTGATTTTTTTTTTTGTTTGGTCTTTTTAAGACAGTGTTTCACCGTGCAGTTCAGCCTGGCTTGACCTCACTTTGTAGCCCAGGCTGGTCTTGAACATACGGTGATCCTCCTGCCTCAGCCTCCTGAGCGATAGAATTACAGATGTGCACCACTATGCTTGGCCTGCTATTGATTTTTGAGTGTTGATACTATTGTTTGGTTATTAATTCTAGAAGTCTTTTGGTGGAATTTTTGGAGTCTTCTATGTAGAGTATTATGTCCTCTATGAACAGTGATAATTTAAGTTATTCCTTACCTATTTATATCCCTTTTATTTTTTTCTCTTGTCTCATTGTTCTGGCTAATGTCTCAAGAACTATACTGAACAGGAGTGACGATAGTGGAATCCTTGTTCATGATTTTAGGGGGAAAACATTCAGCTTCTCTCCACTGACAAAGCAGAGTCGCAAAATCACTGTATTTTAGAATTAGAAGAGTACTAAAGAAAAGGAAAAAAAAGAGCCACTTGGCTCCCAGAAGGAGCAATGTATATGCAAAACTACTTTTTTTTATTTAAAGAGGAAAAAAACCAGGAAAAAGGTAGAAATATTACAGAATTTCAAGAAAAGAAAATAAACAGTAAGAAATCACTAGCTGATAAATTACATATTATTCTTTTAGAAATAGTTATTCAAGTTACAAAATTAAAGCACACAAAGTGGACACTAAAGCAGTGAGAGTGCAAACAGATCTGTTCAACAATCCAACAAGAACCTAGGAATATGGTCATCAATCCCACACACCTAAACATACATGCAGCTATACCTTTTATAGTGCTTCGTATTTCCTCTTTTTCAAACCTACTTTTTAATCCTCACAAAGACCTTAAAAAGGATCACAATGCCAACTTTGCAGAAGAGGGAACTGATAAGCATAGAGGTCCCCTTCTGTCCCCCAGAACTTGGAATCCAACCCTTTCATTGGAAGCTGATGAGCCAGAGAGAGGCCCAAAGCAGTTTGAAATCTCGATCGAGATGACAGAGTAGCCTAGCTAGTGGCCTGCCTAGAAATGTCCCGGTTCTGCTTCTAGCTGAAGACATAGTGTAATGATCCTAAAAGTAAAATGACCAGTTACATCCAAGGCATAAAACTTTCCAAAGGTTGAGTGCTTGGAATGGGGTGGGGAAGGCATGGGACCTCCTGGGCAGGTTTTAGGCAAATGAACCTCTCTAAATGCACGGGAGGTTTCTTATCTCAGGCCTCTCACTGAGTGGATTGACCAAGCAGGACTCTCTGGAGCCTGAGAAGCCTGAGAATCCTGGTGCCAACCCAGCCGAGGGGATTAGTTGGTGAGTCCTGGCTGTGTCAAGGTTGGCCTTTCTGTGCCTTAGATAAGCCGATGACTCTGTGTGTGTGTGTGTGTGTGTGTGTGCACGTGCGCAAGCGTAAGTGTGCTACATACCTCCCAGGTGCTCTGCCAAAGCAGATCCAGGGGAGGAAAGGGAGAACTCACCAGGTGATCAGGTACTATCAGTATTAATTCCCAAGGATGAGCAAGTGGTTTGGGGGTTGCAAAATATAAAAGATCTGCTTCCTGTTTTTTTCTCTGATCAGGTGGCCAGTCATCCTGGTTTGCTAGGGATGTCCCAATTTAAGTGCTAAAAATCCTCTACTCCAGGAAACCTCTCAATTCTGGGCACAACAGGAATTGGTTACTTGGTGGGGTCTGGGTACGCCAGAACAGTTGGTCACCTGTGTGAGTTATTTTTTCCCCCTGGTACTGAGGATTGAACCCAGGGACCACTACTCTACATCCCTACCCACCAACATACATACTTTAAATTTTCAGATGTGATCTTGCTAATTGCCCATGTTGATCTCAGACTCGTGATCCTCCTGCCTCAGCTAGCTGGGGATTACAGGTATGCACCATCATCAGGCCAGGCCTATGTGGGTTGTTTTGTTTTGTCTTGTCTTGTCTTGTCTTGTCTTGTCTTGTCTTGTTTTGTTTTGTTTTGTTTTGTTTTGTTTTGTTTTGTTTTGTTTTTTGAGGCAGGGTCTTGCTATGTAGCTGACCTGGGACTCACTATGTAGCTCAGTCTGGCCTCAAACCCCAGTGATCCTCCTGCCTCAGCCTCCTAAGTGCTAGGATTATAGGTGTGCACCATGCCCAGCTACATGGGATTTTGATGGAACAGGGAACTACGCAATACAATAATGAATGCTGCAGAGTTGATGTGGTGCCAGATTTAATAGAGACGCCAGTCGACTCAGGATGACAGTGTTATACCAACTACATCAGAGCCCGCCATGAAAGGAAAAACCCAGAGTATAAATCTTTCTTTCTGTATTAAATGATCTTTCTTTATTAAAATGTTAATATTTGTTCATTTGTATTGAGTTAGAAATACTATATCAAACTATCATTTATCTTGATTAGTGAATTTGGGGGTTTGCCTCTTAAATTTTGCACCTGTATGTGCCCCATTTGCCTTACTCTAGTTCCAATCCTTGGGGCAGCATAGGCACTACTCCTGCAGCCTCTGATATAGTCCGTGTGCACGTGTGTGCATGCATGCATGTGTGAGCATCAAACCTAGGGGTCCTCTACCACTGAACTACATTCCCAGCTCTTTTTATATTTTTTATTTCAAGACAGGGTCTCTCTGTGTTGCATGGGTGGGATTCGAACTTTGAATCCTATTGCTTCAACCTTCAGTGCTGGGGTCACATACACACCACCACGCCCATCCTGAGATAATTTTTAAGACTAGGGCCAATGTTTGGCATATCTTAACTTCTTTTTCAAAGTGTAACGGAAGGAGGATGAAAGCCTTTCAGGCCCATCCTAGTAAATTCTTGGCCTTTGTGACCAGGAGCTGGGGAAACAGAGGACCCAGAGGCAGATGAGGCCTCTGGGAGGGGGGGGAAGCAAAGTGGGTGTGTCTTCTTCCCCACTACAGAGACAGGGACCCACTGGAAACCAGACCTGCATAAGATTAACTTCAGGAAGCATCTGATGAGGTTGCAGGTCTGGCAAGTCTGAAATCTACAGGGAGGGGGACGGCAGGGGGACCCTGGGCAGTAGCAGGTGCTGATATCCAGAGATGAAATTTCTTCTTCAGAGAAAACTGTTTTGCTTGGACTGAAGGCCTTTCACTGGCCGGAAGGGACCCACTCAGATGACTTCTTTTATTAAAAGTCAACTGACTGAAGTTATGAACCATATCTACAATATACCTTCATAGCCCACCCAGCTTTGTGTTCCATTGAATGACTGAGTCTGTGCTTAAGTTGGATGCTGCAAAAAAACCATGGCAGGAGAGGAAGATTATTCCAAGAATTTATGTACATTGCCCTCAATTGTCCTGAAATGTGCTAGGATTGACCATGAACTCCACCTCCTCCCATGTGTCTTGCTGTGTGTGGGCCTCCCCAGAAGTTCCTGGAGTCAAAGCAGGCTGCTGAGTAATGAGGAACCATTACTCTGCGCGTAGTCCTATGCCTGTGTCTCCTCCTGGGCTGCAGACTGGGACGAAGTCTTTGTGGATCTTTCATCATCTGCAGAACTTGTGTAGTTCCCCACATGCCAGTCATTCAGGAGCTACATGGCAAATTAGGGAATCATGAGTAATTCTTAAAATGGTATTGTTTTCTGTATACCAGTCCTGAACTGAACTTTAACTTTTAGATGTTAATTCTAATATCTTTTCTTTAAGTTTGTTAACTTGGTTTAACTAAATCTCAATTTCTGCACTGAAAAAGAGAACTCAGAGCTGTGCACACACTTGTAATTCCAGCTACTTGGGAGGAAGATCTCAGGTTTGAGGCAACCTGGGCTACTCCGTGAATCCCTGTCTCAAAATTAAATGAAGTGAAAGGGCTGAGGGTTTGCTCAGTGGGAGAACATCAGCCTAATATATTACAAAACCCTGGATACAGTCTCCCAGCACCAGTACACACACACACACACAGACATGCATGCATACATCCATGAGCACACAGGTATACGTACTCCCCCACATGTGCAATACACACATGTGCACACATGTCCATACACACATGTGCACATGTGAATACATATATGTATTGTGCACACATGCATATATGAATGCATGAGTACATACATAAAAGTGGGTGAGGAAATCAAAGGAAAGGACCCCTGTAGGGATGAAAGTATGTTCTAGAATTCTGTAAGTCACTGAACTCTAATTTCAGGAAGAAGATCTACCTTAAATCTCAGTCTTTGAGGGGAAAACAGGCTTTTGGAGTTGAAGATACATGGCCAGGATCACAGGGTGTGTAAGGAGTGTAGCTCAGAATCAAACTATGTCCAACCACCATGCCCAAATCAATCTGTTGCAGACTTGGTCCACAAACATCATTGGGCTGGTTTCTTCCACTTTGCAGATGAGGCAAAGAAAGAGGTAAGTATTACAGTGGCATTAGAACTACATCAAGTGTTGCCTCCTGGGCGCCCAGCCACAAAAGTACCCTCCCAGTCACTCTGCCATCAAGGCCTGGCTGGGCCTCTCATGCTATTTACTCCACTAGGTGTGGATTCTGCCTGGCTTTGAGGCTGTTGTTTGCATGGTAAATGTCACTCAGGTCCTGCCAATCTATATCTCCAAACAAGGGCTGGGGATAATGAAAAAAACAAAAAGGAACATTCTTTTGCTGGCTTTTGACACCTTGACTTGAGTTTTCAGTTTCTGTCTAATAAAATGCAAATCAGATGCCAAGGATGCAGCTCAGTGGCAGAGCACTTCTCTGGCATCCACAGGGCTCCCCACCCCAGCACCCATGCAACACACACCACCCCCTCAACAGACACAAAAGAATTAAGATGTGTGATGTACTGTAGCAACTCCCCAAGATGAATGTAATCATTGTGTACTCAAATATATGCTGATAAAAAGTTTTAAAAAAGCAAATCACTGAAAGTGGAATTCACCTAAGAAGTACCACAACTTAAAAGTAGCAGTGCAGATCTGGGCCCTCCCTTCCCATGTCCATGACCTTGGGCAAGTTCTAAAGTCACAGGGTTTCAGATTTGAATTCCAATTTGTGGTGTGACCTTGGGTTTAACCTCTCAGAGCCTTTCCTTCCTCCTCTGGGAAACTGCTAATTCCTAAAGGATTTAGTTCAAGACTAAAAGAGGGCATGGATGCCAAGTCCTCACACAATGCTTGGTTCACACCTGACATCTATTAGCTATTGTTCTTAATATTGATTTATTTCACACATCCTCATGAGAGTCCCTTTACTAAGAAAGACGCTGTAGAGAAAAGCAGATGAAAAGAACTCGTAATATTCTTTGCTACTCTGATTTCCTATTACCACATTTCTTCCTGGAAAGAAGTTCCAAGAACTTTAAGAAAGTGAATAAACAAAGGAGATTTTAATCTGTAAAAACCAGAGGGACCAGTCTCCTTCTTCTTAGGCAGCTGGTAGCCAATCCAATCAATCAGTAACCTTACCTCTCAGATCGACTTCCAACACCCCCACAGTTCCTGCTCCCAAACAGGATGTGCAAACAAGGGCATTTACTGAAAGGGCGGTTTCAGGGCCTCTGGGGTTTCATCAGCTGCCCACTCTCCCAGGAGAGCCAGCAACACCTGTCAAGCTGGCAGCCAAGGCCAGAAGGCAAGCTGAGCGTTTCAAGGTCTACTGGCAGTATGCATTTAAAGAGATGCCGAGAAGGAAATAGGGTGGATTTACAGTTGCCAAGCTTCAAGAGGGGCAAAGAGAAACAGGACACAAAAGGTCGGGTCACTCACTGTGCGAAAGGGAGAGGTGGGACAGGTGCAAGAAACACAGCGACTTCAGGTGTCACGACCCCTGCCTCTACCTTTGTTCCTGGTGCCAGGAGCTAACTTCTTGGGGGCACCAAGGCCAACCCCAGCCCGAACACCAGAGCTCTTTCCACTGCTTTAGGGAAACTCTCAGAGCAGGCAAGTGGTGAGGTGGTGAGTGTGCAGCATTTAAGGCCAAAGGAATAGGTAGAGAGAAAATCCATTGCTGTTCCTCTCCCATATTCCTGCCCTTCCACATATACACACACGTGTGTGTGTGTGTGTGTGGCCCTGGGGATCAAACTCATGGCCTTCCATGATGAGCTAGGTAAACACTGTACCACTGTGTTATATCCTCAGCTCTTTTTTTTTTTTTTTTTTTCGGTACTGGGGATCAAACTCACAACCTCCTATTTGCCAGGTAGGTGCTTAAACCACTGAGCTAAATCCTCAGCCCTTCCTCAGCTCTTTTTAAAAATTTTATTTAGAGACAAAGTGTTGCTAAGTTGTCCAGGCTGGCCTTGAATTTGTGATCCTCTTGCCTCAGCTTTTCAGGTAGCTAGGACTATAGGCATGAACAGCCATGCTCAGCCTATGCCTCTCACTTAAAAAAAAAAAGTTACAAGTTAAAAGAGAAATATTAAAACCAGGTGGCATGGTACACACCTGTAATCTTGGCTGCTTGTAAGGCTGAGTCAAGAAGATCAGGAGTTCAAGGCTAGCTGGTCTACATAGTGAGACCCTGTCTTAAAGAAGTAACAATAAAAATGGAGCTAGTAAAGAAGTCTTGAAGGGGCTAGGGATGAGTACAAGTGGGATGGGAACAAGTGAGGAAAGTAACAATAAGAAAATCTAAAAAAACAAAAAAATTTTTTTGAGACAGGGTCTCACTATGCAGCCCAGGTTGGCCTTGCTCTTGTGATCCTCCTGCATCAACTTCCTGAGTGCCACAATTACAGGCATATGTGAACACCCCAGCTAGAAAGTGTCTTCTACAGGCTTAGGGACAGGAACAGATGTTAAAGGTTGAATATATATATTGTCAGTTTCAGGTCATTTTTAGCACCAGATGAATCATTAGCACCTTCTTGAGATTTTATTTCAGGTGCCAGATGGCTTCATGATTCTTTAGCAGTGAGAAGGGGACATGAGGAAAAGTAAAGTTAAATCATGCACAAATTCCTGCTTATCCTTCAAAGCCCCTGTGACTATGCTTTCCTTTATGAAGGCTTCCATGAAGGCCCTCTGATGGGGTTTAGGCCTCTTTCCTAGGCACCAACACTAAGCACTGTTACTTGGAGCTGTTTACAGGTCTCTCTCATCTTCTAGATGTTGCTCCCACGAGAGCAAGGTAATGACAGCACGATGCTTCAGAATGAATACATTACCCCAAGTCAAGGTTTTCTAGAAGTCATTCTGATGATGTTGCTGGAAATTTCAATTATACTCTTGACACTAAAAAACACTGAGTATTTGAGCATGGTGATATGTGCCTATAGTCCAGTTACTTGGGAGGTTGAGGCAGGAGGATCACTTTAGATTATGAGTTTGAGAACAGACTGGGCAACATAGACTCTCTCAAAAAAAAAAAAAAGAAAAAGAATAAAAAGTTACAGCATTGGAGGAGCTAAAAATGGCTGATCAGTGAGCAACAAAATACAAAGCCTTCAGGGAGAAACAACTCATATGCCAGAATAAAACATCCTGGAGAGACCTAGACAGAGGGAGATGGATCCTCTTGACACAGGAAGAAATTAAAACATAAAAAAGCTCATGAAACACGCAGTCTTGGGGCTACAATTGGAACAGCTAAAATTACTGGATACATTGTTTTCACTGCAACTCGCCAAATTTGTGCAGGCCTGAATTTGCAGATTTGCACCAGCTGGCAGAGCCACCCAAACTCATTCCCACTGCCACTCACAGGAGCCACAGCTGTGCTGAAGTCGGGGGTTGGTTAGCCCAATGGAGAGCAGAGCCAGCAAAGGGACCTTCATTAATCCATGGTCAGTGCTGGGAATGAGACCACCCCCCATGGGAAGGGCGTGACCAAATGGGTGACATGTTGGAATGTGGCAGGAGGAGCCCAAACTGGGAGCAACAGTGACTTCAGTTGGTTGCTCCCTCCCCAGAGCAGATTCATGGGATTTGCTTGGACTGGGTCACACCCCTGGGCAGGACCCAATAAGCCATCCCAAATCGATTCCTTGCACCTAGCATGCACTAACCTGGTGAAGGCCCCTGAAGTTTGGCTGGCCCGGTGGGGAGGGGCAGGCATATGCAGCCACTGGTTACACCTCAGTGACAAGAGCAGGCAGGAGAGGGTGGAGGTCCCTCACCAGCATGCTTCAGAGGAAACATAGTCAACAGGGAAGGGGGCTGGGACCTGCACTGTAACCTGTGTGGAGGAAGCCAGGGCCATGACAGGAGAGAGAGGCAAGAGGAGGCCCCCAGCCCAGAACCCTGAGAGCCCTGATCCAGGACAAGGAAAAACAAGGGAAACTGAGGGCAGCAAAAAATGTAACATCAGACATGGCTTCAATAGACATTAAGAAATATCTTCAGGACCTTGTAGATGAGCTCAAAACTGAAATATTAAATCAGGTAAAGCAAGATATGAGTAGAATAATAAAAGAAATGCTAAACATCTCTCAGGAAGAAATAGACTTAAGGAGGGAGGAACACAAAAAAAGGAGAGAAACATTTGATAAAGAATATAAAGAAAATATAGAATACATGAAGCACATTCAAAGAAATTACCAAGAAATTAAAAACTCCATTGAAAGCTGGCAAAATGCCTTAGAAGAAACTAAGGATAGACTATCAAATCTTGAAGACAAGTTGGCACCTTGTGATCATGAAAGCAAAGATCTCTTAAAAACAACAAGGAAACAGGCAGTAACAATACAAAGGCTAGAAGATGACAAGAGAATCTTTAATTTAAGAATAAGAAATGTGAATGAAGAAGCAGGAATACATGAAGGCGAATTACAAAGGCTATTCGTGGAAATAATTAAGGAAAACTTCCCAAGCATGGAAAAAGAAAATGACATTCAGTTATGTGAGGCATACAGACTCTAGCCACCTACAACCAAAACAGATCTACACCCAGACATATAATAATCAAGATGCCAGAAATTCAATATAAAAACAGAATATTAAAAGCCACCAGAGAAAAGAAACAGATTACCTATAAGAGTAAGGCATCAGAATCATGGCTGACTTCTCGACACAGATCATCAGATCAAGGAGAGCTTGGAGCAAAATATTCCAAGCCCTGAAAGAAAATAACCTCCAGCCCAGATTGATGTACCCTGCAAAACTGTCACTAGAAATTAATGGAGAAACAAGATGCTTCCATGACAAAGAGGAACTGGGGGAATTTGTGACCACCAATCCAACCCTACAGAGAATACTGAAGGACATTCTAGAGAGAGAGAAAAAAAATACCAGGATTTTAGAAACAGTGGCAGAAAGGCCTCAATGAGCAGGGCAGGTAGTAGAATGAAGGAGAAAAGTAGACAAACAAAGGCAAAAAAATAGCATAGCAGGAATGAAGCAGAGAAGGATGGCTAGAAACTCTAACATAGATGGCCTTGATATGCTATAATGTTAATAGTGTACCAGAATTTTAAACCCACATTACTCACACCACTCTGCTTAGATGTATTATATTCTGTTCCAGTCATTCTACCTGTACTAGATTTGAGGGCACAGACAGTAATCCCAAAAATAACAGGATATAGTATGGTAATCATCCTTAATTTCCTATGAACTTAATCTAAGGCTCTGTAAAACCTACACTGTTTTACCATGACTGACCGTAATTGAATCTGGTTTGTTAGATAGCTATTTTGTATTGATAGATTTTATTGAAAGCTGTTATGATTGATAGTATCAAGTCTGAGAGTATAGGCAACTGCCCTGAAGATGACAAGATTCACTAGAATATCCACTCTAGTTTGATTATTACCTGACTTTGAAGTTTTATACTGTGTACAATTTTTTTTTACTAATATTGTTATGTACTGTTATATTCAATTATACTGCTATATTCAATTATGCCTGATGATATAGACAATTCTATTGAAGATAATAAGAAACAACACAGTAATCACTGTAGATCACTTTGTACTGTGGTTTTATACAACTTTTTGGTTTCATGTTTTTATAGGAATTTGTTTTGTCTTACTATGTTTTGTTTTTCCCTCTAATACAGAAAGGATAGAAATACATGTAAAGACTCATGCATGCTTAGCTGTTTACAGTCTCACTGTTTGACTATCTACTTTGTATGCTTTAATTTTGTAACTTGAACAATTATTTCTAAGAGGACATGTAATTTATCAACTAGTGATTTCATACTGTTGATCTTTTTTTTGAAATTCTATATTATCTCTACCCTTTACATGTTTTTTTTTTTCCTCTTTAAATAAAAAAAATTTTTTTTAAAGTTACAGCATTGGGGAGGCTGAGGCAGGAGGATGCATGAGCTTGAGACTGGCCTGGCTACAAAGTGAATTCAAGGCAAACCTGAATTACCAAGTGAGACCCTGTTTCAAACCAAAACCAAACAAACAAAAAGCACCAGCTGTGTGTGATCCATACAGGTAAAAGGTGGAGCATTTCAGGAAAGCCTCAAGCTCTCATACAGGCAAAATCCCCCAGTGTGGTTCCTGGGGAGTAAGTACAGAACATTCAGTCAAGATGGGGGCAGTTGGAGCCAGGCCAGGTGTGGAGGGGTGTCCTTGTAATCTCAGCATCCTAAGAGGCTGAGACAGCAGGAGAGCAAGTTCAAGCCCAGCCTGGGCAATAAGCAGTTTAGCAACTCAGTGAGACTCTGTTTCAAAACAAAACACAACAAAACAAAACATGGGGGTGAGGGTGGGGGGTGGGGACTAGAGATGTAGCTCAGTGCAAAGGTCCTGAGTTCGATCCTTCCCAAATTAGAGAAGCCAGGCCGGTGATGTTCAGTGGCTGAGCACTTGTCTAGCATTCTGGATGCTCTGCATTTGATCTTCAGCACTGCAAAGATTAAAAAAAAGAGAAAGAGTATATTAGGAGAGTCCTTTAAAAAGCCTTTTAGTAATTTCCCCCTAAGATTTTAAAGTTAAAATTAGAATGAGACAATGCGCTTCCAGCAATCCTGAACAAATCTGAACAATTAAGGCACTGCTGAAAAACATCAGTTGAAGAAATGCATATTCCCACCCAAAGCTGTGGCCAGAGCAGCTATTTCAGAAAGTGAGAAAATATAAGATTTCCAGAACATTAGAGTTGTCAAGGAACCTGGCGGCTTGGCAGGCAAGCCCCAAGGACCCTGCCCCCTCCTGTGTGTATCTCTAGGCTGTTAGTCTTTGTTTACTCCATAGCCAGCTGCACTGTGCCCATAGGGGACAGCGCCGGGGTCCACATCAGGCTGTGTTCCAGTCCACTCACACAGTTTGCATGCATGGAGATAGAGTCCACAAATGGGTTTGTTCCCTGTGCCATCATCTCTTTCAGCTATTTAAGCAGAGTTTCCAATAGGAACATCAGAAGCTAGGTGTGGTGGCACACCTGTAATCCCAGCACTTGGGAGGCTGAGGCAAGAGGATCACCGTGAGTTCCAGGCCAGAATGGGCTACATAATGACTTTAAGGACAGCCTGAACTATCTGAGTGAGCCCCTGTCTGAAAACAAAACAAAGCCTGGAGATGTAGCTGTGTGAGGGCCCTGAGTTCAATTCTGGTACTGCCAAAGAAAAAGAAAAAGAAACCAGAGCAGCTCAGGCTGGGATGGTTACCACTGTTCTGGAGCTTCAGAATTAGAAACTAAACAATCTCTTTCCTGTGTTCTGGGCAAGCTGCTAGATTGCATTCACGTACATTCCTGGTCTTTCCAGTATAAACAAGCAGTGTGCAGGCGTGGAGGGGGTTACTGACACAGTGGTGCAAGGTGCAATCCCAACTACCCAGAAACCCGAGGCAGGTGGAACAAAACTTTGAGGCCAACCTGGGCAACTTAATGAAACCCTATCTCGAAGTAAAACAAAAAATCTAACAAGAGCGGGGGATGTAGTTCAATAGTGGGAACAAGGTTTGCTCCCCAGTACTAGGGCAGGGGGAGCCCAAAGAGGATAAGGTTTTATTCCAAATTGTTCAATATAGCCAAGAACTGATCCAGCTCAAGGTCAGCATGTCATTCCCCACCTCTCTGCCACCCAGGGGCATGAGGCAGTGAGAGTACAGAGGTTGACAAGTGACTTCAGAGGTACATGTTGGTCCTCAGGATTATAATACGTTCTGTAATTCTAGAATGATGTACTAGAAATGTAACTCTTTTTCTTTTTTGAGACAGAATCTTGTTATGTAGTCCACGCTAGCCTTGAACTCACTCTGAAGTCCAGGCTGACCTCAAATTTGCAGTGATTCTCCTGTCTCAGCCTCCTGAGCACTGCAATTAAGGTGTGTGCCACCATGTTCAGCCTTTTACTTTCTTTTTTCATTTATTTATTTATTTTTTTTTTGAGACAAAGTCTCAGTATGTAGTGCAGGCTGGGCTTGAACTCGTTTGTGTAGCCCAAGCTGACCTCAAACTTATGGTGATCCTCCTGCTTCAGCCTCCTAACCAATCTTATTTTCAAATGAGAATGTTTGTAATACCAGTACTCAGGAGACTGAGGCATGAGGATTGTTGCAAGTTCGAGACCAGCCTGGGCTACAAAATGAGCTCAAGTCCAGCCTGAACTGCATAGCGAGACCCTGTCTCAAAAAGACAAAAAAAAAAAAAAAAAAAAAAAGTCATATTCTAAAATTTTAAAATTGATTTATTATTATCATTATTATTTATGTGTTTTTGGTGCTGGGGATCAAGCACAGGCCCATGGTTTTGCTAGGCACAAGCTCAACTTTTAAAATTATATATCCCTACTTCTTTCCCAGAGATGACTGCTGTCCTCCTCTTGTTAGGCACAGAGTAAACTGGCACAAGGCACAAACCCAAATTATGGTGCAATCCAAACCCTGCCCTTGGAATCTTGCCATCAGTCATGGGTCTGTGTGCTCAGCAATTGTTTGCAGTCCTATGCTGGGAATTTGACTTCAGGTCACACTAACAGGGCAGGTAACTGGCAGCCCATGAGCAGGTCTGGCCCAAACAGGAATTTTGTTCACAGAAACCTCATTCCTGCTTGTGACCAGAGATAAAAATTTTTATCTATTTTGACTTCTTTAAAAAGAGATAGTTTCTTTCTATGTTGCCCAGACTGGTCCCGACCTACAGAGCTCAAGTGAAGCTCCTGCTTCAGCCTCCTGAGAAGCTGGGACTATAGGTATATGCTACCACAATGGGCTTCTTGAATGTATTTGAAAAACTTGGGATTTAGCAAGACCCCATCTCAAAATAAAAATAACATTAATTATTGGGGTCTGTGCCTAGATTCTCAACCTCCCAAACAAGTGCATTGCAAAGGCCCAAATGAATGAGACAAGTGGTATGATCTTTAGGGCTTAACTCTGGTGGCTGAGACAGTGTCTCTGGTGGCCTGTATTTATTCAAACAAGGAAGGAGTTAGAGTAGAAAACTCAGGACGCCTGAGCAGGATCTTGGCGGGGTCAAGGACCCTTCCAAGCAACAGACAATACTAATTAAGGAGAACCATCCTAGGAGAAAGGCTCCAGGTGTCCTCAGCTGTTGCCTGTCTTTCCCCCACCCCAGGCAGCTCCTCATTCTCAGTTCAGCTGTGCCCGGGCCATGCCACAGCCCTGCACATGTATTCAGCTTCAGTGGCTCCAACAATTAATAATAATAATAATAATAATAATAATAATAATAATAATAATAATAATAATGGAGGAAGGCTGAGGATATAGCAGTGCAAAGGTCCTAGGTTCAATCCTTAGTGAAAACACCCACAAAAGACTCAGATACTCTATTGTTCGACATAGCCTTCTGCGAGCTCTCAACCTTGAACTTCATGGCCACTGTATATATTCGGTTGGAAGAAAGGATGAGATTAGTGTTTAAGAAGAGACCAGCAAGTGGGAGTGGTGGTGCACACCTGTGATCCCAGCACTCATGAGGCTGAGGTAGGAAGATTAGTGTGAGTTCAAGGTCAGCCAGGGTTACATAGTGAGTTCAAGGTCAGCCTGAACTACAGAGCCAAAGCCTGTTTCAAAACAAAGAAACAAATGAAATCAAAAAATAAAAACAAATAAAAAAAGAAAAGTAAAGAGGCTGGGTATGCTTATGCTTCTTGGTGTTAGAGAAGACTAACTTTCATCACTAATACTTAACATATATCAAGTATTTTGCCAAATAAATTTTCTTGTTCAACACACAATTCATTTCTCATGGTGTGTGTGGTATGTGTGTGTGTGTATATGTGTCTATCTGTCTGTCTATCTATCTGTCTGTCTGTCTGTCTGCATATTGGGGCACTAACCCAGGGCCTTGTGAATGCTTGCTAAGTGCTTTACCACTGAGCTCCATCTTCAGCCCTTCGATTCTTATTTTAGCAAAAAGGACACTGGACTTCAGAGAGATTAAGAAATTTGTCTGTGGTTACCTAACTGATGTGTGTGAGGGAACAGAAAAATTTCCCTACACCCATCTCGCAAGCAGCACCCCCAGCCCCAGCCAGCAGTGGCAGCTCCCGGAAGGGAGGGCAAATGCTTGGCAGATGAACGGACAGTCTCCAACTGCTCTTAAGCAAATGTAATTCTCCTTTCTCCTCCAGGCCTGAAGCTTTTCTCTTATATCCCTTTTAGTCACCAAGCAAGAGATTGGGTATACTGCATTTTACCCAGCTGGCTCTTGTAACCACAAAAATCCTAGGTGTTTCATGAGAACCTACAATTTTCTCTCTTTCTCCACATGAGTATTGATGTGTAAAGTCTGTTATAAATAAAAGAAAGTTTTATTTGTTTGCATGCTGAGAGTCCTCAGATCATTTTCAGGAAATCTGGTTTCCTACAAACCAGGGGAGAGGCATCACCTAAAGGCAATATATTTGTCCAGCAAGGTAAACTTGAGTCAGTGTAGCTCCTTAGGGAAATATTTTACTGAAATTAATCACAAGGCATTTTCATTTTTGCCATATTAGATGGACTATTGAGCTAAGTAATCAAAATGAAAGCAAAATGAATCCAACAGAAAGAGGATATAAGAGAAAAACTTGAAATCCAGATAAATGCTATTTTAGTTAATAGTGTCACAGTGTTGTTTTCTTAGTTTTTGACAAATGGACAACAGTGTGGATGGATACCATTGGCAAAAATGAAGCTTAATGAGAGGTGTCTGGGAATTATCTGTACCATCTTTTCAGTTTTTAATTAATTAATTAGTTAACCGAGCTTTTTTAGACAGGGTCTCACTCTGTAATTCAGGCTAGACTTGAGAACTCACTGTGTAGCCCAGACTGGCTTTGAACTCACAGCAAGAGTTCCTAAGTGCTGAGATTACAGGTATGTGGGATCTTCCTGCCTCAGCCTGCTAAGTGCTGCTTACAGACAGGTGGCACCATACTTGGTTACAATTTTTTTTTAAATAGTGTGAAAGTTTTAATTGACACATAACTGCAAATATTTATGGGGCCCAGCATGACATTGCAACACATGTATACGATGTGTAATGATCAGGTCAGGATAATGGATGTATCCCCAACCCCCAACATTTACCATTTCTTTGTACTGGGAACATTCTAAATCTTCTCCACTAGGTATTTTGAAATCTTACAGTTAAATATTGTTGACCACAGTTATGCTATGGTGTTACAGAACATTAGACATTATTTCTCCTATCCAACTGCACCCCTGTTCCTATTAACCATCCTCTCTCCATTTTAGCCTTGCAACTGTTTTGTAGATTTAAATTATGTCAAAATAAAAAGTTTGAGAATGTTCAAAACCAGTGACATGATTTTATTTCTCTTAAGAGGGATGATAGGACCCTGTGGTGCTTTATGTTATTCAAAGACGATAAAACTTGCTTCCCTTGCTACTTTTGAACCTTGGAGCAAAAGATAGTTACCTGACAATGGAGAGTTTGTGCTTTCTTGAAAAAGACAAAACCAAACACAGAACCATTTACTACTCTACGTAGGTGTCAGGTGAATAAAAAGATGTATTGTCTTTGCATTCTTCTAGTGAACCTTCTCCTTTTCTTGTCATGCCCTTCTAGTTGCTGTTTAGTTGACTGGACAAATGAACTGCAGCATTTTTCAGAAGCTAAAGGAAGACTGAATTTCTTAGAAGCCTAATGCACACAAGTGAACTTCAGGAAGTATCACAACCCTTTTTTTAGAAAAGGGTGGGCAGCCAAAGGATCTAAGGAAACTTTCATCAACATGGCCGCGTTTCCTGCCCACACACTGGGTGTCTCAGTGCTATTGAAACAATTGACAAATGTCCTTACAGATATATTAGGGCTGTAGACATGGCTCAGTGATACAGTGCTTTCCTACTTTGTGTGAAGACCTGGGTTTACTTACTACTAGCACAATGAAGAAAAAAATACACAACTAATGAAATGAAACAGCTGGACATGGTAGTGCATGCCCGTAATTGTAGCACTTGGGAGACTGAGGCAGGAGGATCACTGCTAGTTTGGAGCCAGCCTGGGCTATGTAGTGAGTTCGAGGCCAACCTTGAACTACATAGTAAAACCCTGTCTCAAAAAACAAAAAACAAAAGAAAGAAAGAAAAGAAAAGGAAAAGGAAAAGGAAAGAGTGAAATTAAACAAACACATGGGGATCAACAGTCCTAGCAAGCCAAAATGACACCATCCATTTCTAGAAAGTAATGAAGTCCTATGCAGTTGGTTTCCTATGCAGTTGATTAAGGTTCCATAGTCACTTTTAAAATGATGTTATGGGAATTGGAACTAAGATGAGTAAAAATAACACTTTTAGAAAGCCTAAGATTCCACTTTGATTCCATGAAGAAAACATTACTATTTTATATAGAAATTTGCTCTTTACTTCCTCCTGGATCATTTAAGAGTTTCCATTTTTTTATTGTGAGAATATAAAAGCTTAGGTAGGTGTGGTAATATACCCTCGAAATCCCAGCTACTTGGGAGGCTCAAGCAGAAAGATTATTAAATTCAAGGTCAACCTGGACAATTTAGCAAGACATTGTCTCAAAATTAGAAAAATAGACTGGGGATGCAACTCCATAGTAGAATACTTGCTTAGCATGGATGAAGCCCTAGGTTCAATATACATTACTGTCTTGGAGAAAAAAAAGTTGTCCTAAATATTTTGTTTCCTTTTCCTATTTTAACTGATGTGTTTAGAACAGTGAACAGCATGGCACTTCCTTGCTAGAGTCTATCTCTCATCTAGAGAATGGGAATCTATAAAGTATAACACCAAGCAAAACATGGCACACCTGACTCTGATGCTGAGTGTCAAAACAATGGCATCCAGAAGACAATTCTTGAGACCATTATTCTCTGGAGTCATTTTTAAATCTATTTAGTCAATAATCAGGAAATTGCCGAGATGAGTCAGATGCAACCCCTGCTTGAAGGGCGCATAGAGCCTGTTCCAAGATACAGACAGCAGAGCTGGAGCCACTGAGGGCCACAGCCCCAAGGCTGAAATTCTGGGGTAACTGCCTGGGACCAGAGCAGGGGCATAGTACAAGGATGTTCAACCTGAATTTAGAGCACTGGATGTCACCTGGGGGAGATGTTAAACCTCAGAGGACTTTGGCAATGTCTGCAGACAATTTTGCTTATCAAAACCGGAAGTATTGAGATGTGCTACCACATCTGGTGGGTACAGAACCCAGGGATGCCACTAACTATTTTACAAGAGATGAGACAGTCCCTCTCACAAAGAACTGTACAACCCCAAATACCAGTGCTGCTGAGGTTGAGAAACTGGTTTAAACATTTTCTTTCCAGGCAAAGTAAGAAAAAAAGACATTACAGGAAAATTTAAGGCCTACAGTGTGGGACAGAGATAAAATAAATAATCTTATAACCTCAAGCTGGTTATTTCTACCCTTTGAACCTCAGTTTTTCTGACTATAAAACAGTGATGCTATAATGCTGAATGACTCATTTCTTTTCCTGGAATGAGAAAAAGTGCTTCTGATAAAAATTATGTCTCCAGGACCCACCTACTTCCTGTTTCTCTACTTAAGCATACTTGTTCCTCAGCAGCCTAGTAACCTAATTCAGGAGAACAACAGAGACAAAATGGTCAGGAAATCCATCATGGGACAATGTGGCAGGTAAAAGTGTTAGTCCTGTTTTAAGCAGGCAAGGACTGTGTTTTATGACGTGTGACAAATTTTTTTTTTTTTTTTTTTTTGGTGCCAGGGATCGAACTCACGACCTCGCGTTTGCCAAGCAGGCACTTATGCCGCTGAGCTAAACCCCCTGCCCCGTGTTTTATGACATGTAACAAAAATCCAAATACCATGGAATTCCTTTTTTTTTTTTTTTTTTACATAGCCTTGAATTTAAAAGCAGGTAGTATAGGGCTAGGTGGCCACTCCATGGTGCCTTCAGGAATCTGGACTTCTGTCTTTTCTTTCTCATATCCTTAGCATGGGACTGCCTTCCTGGAGCTTGCCAAACAACTGCAGAACCTTCTTAACGTTTGGCATTGCGGGTGAGAAGGAAAAGAAGTGAAAGCCAACAGGTGAAAACCTTCCCGGTTGAGTCTTCTCCACTGAACAAACTTTTCTGGAATCTTCTATGCCTAGAACTTCAAATTATATATTGGCCTCAACTGTATAGGTGTCTGCAGCTTTAAAGAAACCTGAAGGCTAAGTGTTTTCAAGTGAGATGCTGTGCAGGTAACCAGAAATGTTGCCTTAAGCTGAGGATATTCCAGTATTCTGTAAAGACTCCAAGATAGACCAAGGTGATACTGAACTCTGCTCTTAAAACAATGATATTACATAGTAATCTTCCAGGGTAATTTCAAAGATGTCCTGTCATTTAATGTATAATGCTGACCATCTAGAAATTCAGTAGTCATTCAGAGGTCTGGGGCTGTAGCTCAGTGGTTTTTAATTTTTTTTTAATCGGTACCAGGGATCGAACTCACGACCATGTGTTTGCAAGGCAGGCGCTTATGCCACTGAGCTAAACCCCCAGTCCCTTGTAGCTCAGTGGTAAAGCTTATGCTCAGCAAGCACAAGGAGGTTCACTACTCTGCACCAAGAACAAAAAAAACAAAACTAAAAAACAACATTCAAAAGGTATTTGTGGGGTCCTGCCTGTTCCTTCCCTGAGAGTAAACAAGCTGTGGGGTAGAAGAAACAGCAGGGGCTGAAGTTCTGTTGCTGTGCAGGAATGTTGGGGTGAGGACCCTGCCGCACTGACCTCCTACCTCTCCCTCTGCAGTCTGTCTGGAGGTTCTGCGTCAACAACCGTCAGGCACAGACCTGTGCTCCGCCTGGAAGGACAGGAGCCTCCGCCGCGCCCCGCCTCGCCATGTCACCTGCCCAGAACGGCATCAATTTTTGTTTTTAATTTCCATTTGTTCTTGGACCCCATTTTTGTTGTTCACCATTTTGGTTGACTGAGTTTGATTTCTCTTTTTAATTAAAGTGTATTTTTCAAAAAATAAAAATAAAAATTTGTTTCAAGCTGAGCATTGTGGTACATCCCTGTAGTCCCAGCTGTTTGTGAGGCTTAGGCTAGAAGATTGTTTGAGTCTAGGAATTCAAGACCAGCATAGACAACATAGTAAGACCCTGTCTCACAAACCAAAACTAAGCCAGGCTTGGTGGCTCATGCTTGTAGGCTGAGGCAACAGGGTCATTGAGAGTTGAGACCAGCCTGAGCTACAAAGTAAGCTCAAGACCAGCCTGAACTACTGCATAGTAAAACCCTGTCTCAAAAAAAAAAAAAAAAAAACAAATAAAAAAACAAACCTGGGCACAATAGTGCATGCCTGTGATTCGAGTACTTGGGAGGCTGAGGCAGGAGAATTGCAGCCTGGGTATATAGTGAGATCAAGGCCATCTGAACTAAGCGAGACTGTCTTTGAAAACTAAAAAGCAAAACAAAACAACAAAACCAAAATAAACTGACAAATAAGGAACCAAAGAGTATTTATTAAATGTGTAACATAAAAAATACAAAAATTTTAAAACAAAAAGCAAGATAAAAACTGCCTAGTATATACTCAATATGACAGTAAATACATAAGACCACAAAGAAATATAACCATGGCTTCTGCTTTTAATGAGCTTGCTAAAATCCTGTTGGAAAAAGACATTCAACATGAACAAATGAAATCTGGATGTTAAATAATCCACAGTAACAACACAAGAAAGTGGTGCATTGCTGGCAGGAATGTAAAATGCTATAATAACTTCATAAAGTTGGCAGATTCTATAAAAGTTAACCCTCCATCTACCATATGATCCTACAGTTTCATCAGAGTTGTTTACCCAAGAGAAATGAAAACAGACACACTTGTTCCACATAATGATTTGTACACAAATGCTCACAGCAGCTTTATTCACACGAAGCAAAACAGGTCCATGTATGCTTGTAGTTCCAGCACTTGGGAGACTGAGGCAGGAGGATCACAGTAAATCAGAGGCCAGCCTGGGCTATATAGTGAACTCAAGGCCAGCCTGGACTACAGAGTGAGACCCTGTTTCAAACAAAACAAAACAAGCAGAGACTGAACATAAACAGTAAACATGATTGCTCCATAATCACAATGAGAGACAGACGCCTCTCTGAATCAGCTGCTAGAGCAGACAGTAGAACAGCACACCAAGTACATATGTATTTCAGCTGAAACATTCCTAAATTTTGGTCCCACTTTACTCCTGAAAAGGGAGACCAGTCATTGTGGTTTAGGTTTATAATGGAATTGGTTGGTGGGTTTGTTTGTTTGTATGAGAGAGCATCTGGCAATGTATTTCAGATGGCCTTGAACTCACTATATATCCAGGCTGGCTTCAGACTCACTGTGATCCTCCTGCCTCAACCTCCCAAGTGCTAGGATCACAGGTGTGCACCACCATGTCTGGCTACTTTATATGTTTTAAAGTTATGTTGAAATGTTCATAAAAAATTGTGACTAGTGGGCCTGGGATTTGGCTCAGAGGCATAAGCGCTTGTCTGGCAAGTGCTAGGTTGTGAGTTTGATCCCCAGTATCAAAAAAAAAAAAAATTATGACTAGTGATCATTACCTTTAATCAACATGAAACAGCCTTCTTTGACTTTTTAAAATAACTTCACCTTAGATTTTATTTTTCTGATATTGCTACATATGTTTTCTGTAAATGTTTGCCTGGTAAACATTTTCCTTTTTTTCTTTTTTTGTTTTGTGGTACTGAGTATTGATTCTTTACATTGAGATGCATCATCGGCACCATCCCCCATCTCCTGGAGACAAGGTCTTGCTAAGTCACTAAGTTGCCCAAGCTGGGCTCAAACTTGTGATCCTCATGCTTCAGCTTCCTAGGGTGCTGGAACTGCAGGCATGTACCACCATGCCTGGCTATCCTGTTTTGTTTTATGTATACCTCTTGTAAACAACCTGTAGCCAGATTTTAAGTTATTCACTCAATCAGAGCCTCTCCCTTTCAAGGGGAGAACATAATCCATTCATATTAATTTTTAATTATATTGATATTTGGGCCTATACCTACCAATTTATTTCATATTTTTTTCAGGTAGAGAACAATGTTTTTTTAATTAATTAAGTTTATTGGTATATTTTGGGTATATATAGTGACCATATTCATCATAAGGAATTTGTAGGTGTACATGATATATCTTGATTCTTTTTTCCCCAACCCTCTACTCCCCTTTAACTCCTCTTTCTCTCCCTATTTATAAAACTTTGTTTTCATTTTTCATTCTATTTTCACTTTTTTCTTTTCCTTCCTTTCCTTGCCCCACTCTCTCCCTAGTTTTGCTTCCCATTTGAACATTTTCTTCTAATTTTACAATATCTATTATACATTTTGGTCCTTATTAATACTTTTGGTTTCTCATTCAAGAGAAACGATGTGGTATTTACACACGTGTTTCTGGTTTATTTCACTTAAAAGCATGTTCTCGACAGGCACTGATTTACCTAGCAATATCTCAAGATTATCCTGCTTTATGCCAGAGTAGCACTCCATTAAAAGAACCACATCTTTATTCATATATTGGTAGACAGACATTTGGGCTGTTTCCAAGATTTAGCTATTACGAACTATGCTGCTATAAACATGGGTGTGCATATATCACTGTGGTACGATGCTTTTAATTCTTTTGAGAAGATATCAGGAAGGGGAATAGCTGGGTCCAATTGGATAAGTGGTCCTAGTTTTTTGAGGCATCTCTGTAGTGAATTCCCTAGTGGTTGCACCAGTCTACACTCCTACCAACACTGGAGAAGGGCCCCTCTTTTTCCCACACTCCTGCCGGCATTTTTATTGGTTGATTTCTTGATAATAGCCATTCTTTCTGCAGTGAGATGAAATCCCAGCATGGTTTTAATTCACATCTTTCAAATGACCAGTGATGTTGAACATTTTTTCATATATTATTTGCCACTTCTGTTTCTTCATCTGAGAATTGTTTATTCATTTCAGATGCCCATTTTTGGACTGGGTCTTTAAATTTGGGTGGGTATGCTTTTTTTGAGTTCTTTATATGTTCTAGATCATAGTCCTTTGAAGAACAGATGAAACATTTTTTCCCCCACTGTGGGTTGTCTCTTTACTCTGTTGGTGGTTTCTCATGCTGTGCAAAAGCTTTTTAATAAGGATAGATCCCAGTTATTGATTCTTTCTGATAGTTTCTGTACCATTGGGCTTTTGTTCATGAAGTCTTTGCCTACATCAGTGTCTTCAAGAGTCGTATCTATTCTCTCTTACAGCAGATTTAATGTTTCTATTTTAACAATCTTTGATCCATTTCAATTTTAGTGTAGAGCATGGTGATAGATGCGAGGATCTAGTTTTAGTCTCTGGCATGTGGAAAGTCAATTCTTCCAGGACCATTTATTTATTTTTTTCAGCGTTCACCTCTGTTTTCTTTTTCTTTCTTTCTTTCTTTCTTTCTTTCTTTCTTTCTTTCTTTCTTTCTTGCTTTCTTTCTTTCTTTCTTCTTTCTTTCTTTCTTTCATTTATTTTTTATTTTTAAAGTAGTAAAATACCACAGAACAAGATGGAACAAAGCCAATTGAGACAGTGTAGTGAAATTGGTGCAGAACTTCCAGCAAGTTACTGGAATAACAGTAATAGGCACAATAGTATATCTCGTTTTCTTCACAATAGTTGTTCTTTCAATCAGGTATATCAGAATCAAAGAAAATACAGAACATTATAGAACTTATCAAAACAGAATATTGAATAGAGCAATACCATTAATAAGAACAAAGCAAAACAGTGATAAAAATGTTTGCCTTCAAAGAGATGGTAGAAGGAAATCCCCCTTATTTGCTATATTGCATACAGTCAACCTCGCAAGAGATGCTCAGACCTCTGGCTCCCACTTGCTAACAGGGTAGGCTCACAGCAGCTTACCAGGGTGGCCAGCTGGTTGCTTAGTTTCCCAGCACCCTAAGTTCCAACCTCTTTCTTTCTTTTGGAAGTTTATTTTCTTTCATAGAAAAATTACACATTCGAAATGTCTGCAGGAAGATGCCACCACCAGACCACAGTGGGGTCTGCAATACAGTGACACTGGAAGTCATGGGAGTCGGAAGTGGGTTTGGATCCTGTTCCATTGCACCCGCTAGGAGGTCTGAGCATCTCCAGAGGGCTGGACGCCCCAGGATTCCTTCCCACTCAGGAATAGTGCAGGGGCAGCTAGAAGTGGGCGGTGGCCATAGGCCAGCATGTTACACATGCCTGCATTGGCCCTGTGGTCACCGAGGGAAAGCTTCCCTGACTCCTGTGCTCCAGTGCTGGCTGCCTCTGCTCAGCCACCAGACACTCCTAGGAGTACCATGCTCCAACACTGGGCCTGACCCGGCCTCCCCAGCTTGGAAGGACAGGGGTGCACAGGCAGGCTGGCAGGGACAGCAGGAAGGCAGGGCATCTCATTCTCAGGACCATTTGTTAAACAGGCTATTTTTCTTCCAGTGAAGATATTTGGCCCTTTTATCAAAGACAAGGTAACTGAGTGTGTTTGTAGTTGTGTCTGTATCTTATCTATTTCATTGATCCTCAGGTCTGGTTTTTTTTTTTTTTTTGGCCAGTACCATGCTGTTTTTATCACATAGCTTTGTAGTATAATTCCAAGTCAAGGATGGTGATGGCTCCTACTTTGCCTCTGTTGCTGTAGAGTTGCCTTTGCTATTCTAGGTCTCTTCTGGTTCCAAATGAATTTTAGGAATGTTTTCTCCATTTCGGTGAGGTATAGTATGGCATTTTGATTGGGATTGAATTGACTCTGTATAACAATTTTGGAAGTATAGCTATTTTCACTATGTTGGTTTGTCTTATCCATGAGCAAGGAATATTTTTCCATTTTCTGATATCCTCTTCAATCTTGTTTATCAGAGTACTGTATTTTCATAGTATAGGTCTTTTACTTCCTTTGTTAAATTTATTCTTAAATATTTTTGGATATATTGTGAAAGGTGTAGTTCCCCTAATTTCTCAGTGTGTTGTTGGTGTAAAGAAATGCTATTGATTTTTGAATATTTACTTTGTAGCCAGCTATGCTACTGAATTTCTTCTTTAATTTCATCTGTAAGCCACTGGTTGTTTGGAGGGTGGTACTTAATTTCCATGTGTTTATAAAGTTCTTGTGGCTTCTTTTACCATTGATTTCCAATTTCATTGCACTGTGGTCTGATAATATGCATGGGATAAATTCAATTTCTTTGTATTTATTCAAGCATGTTCTATGAGCTAGTATGTTGTCTGTTTTGGAGAATGGTCTGTGTGTAGCTGAGAAAAATGTGTATGCTACTGTTGTAGTGTGGAACACTCTGTGGACATTACTAAATCCATTTGTTCAAAAGTTTGGTTCAGTTCTAATACTTCACTGTTAATGTTTTTGTCTAGTTGATCTATTTGTGACCATGGAATATTGAGGTTTCTGATTACAATTGTATTAATGCTTATTTGATTGTTCATGTCCATTAATATTTGTTTAATATACTTGAGAGCATTGATATTTGGTGCATATATATTTATGATTGTTATCTCTTCCTCTTGGATTGTTCTCTTTACAAGGATGTAGTGACCTTCTTTGTCTCTCTAAATCAGTCATGGCTTGAAATCCACTTTGTTTGCAAATAGAATAGTTACAGCCTGCTTTTTCTAGGTTCTTGTCACATGGAGCATTGTTTTCCATCTTTTGACTTTTAGTCCATGAACTTCTTTTTGAATTAAATGTGTTTCTTATATACATCATATAGTATGCCTTGACTCTGTATGCCTTGGTATAGATTTTTTTTTTTCCTATCATGGCTAGTTGGAGGTCTGTATGCCTCACTTTATCTGTATGTCAAATTCTTTTTTCTTGTCAGCGAATCTGCCATGATATCTATAAAAAGGCTTTTTAAAAAATATATCATTAGTGCTATCTCCTGCTTTTTCATTGATGCTGATCAATCTTATGTTATTCTTCTTTGCATTATCCACAGCTGCTAGATTGATTTCTGAATGGTTCCTTGTTATTTTTAAGAAATCTTTCTTTTCATGATAATATCCTGTCTTCTATATTTGAGATTCTGTCCTCACATTGGCTCATTTTGCAGTTTATACTTTGAATAGAATTTTTAATCTCCTGAATATCTGTTTGAACCTGTTTTATGACTCCATTTATTTCCTATGTTGAGCATTTATGGTTTTCATTATTTTCTTAAGCTCCTCTATTTTTTAAAATCTCTATGTGTTCTAAAGTCACTAAGCCACTAAGCATGTTTCTCATTATGGCCAGCATCTCGGTAGTTTTCTGAGAAGTTATTTCTGATTTTTTTTTTTTGTACCAGGGATTGAACTTGTGACCTTGCACTTGCCAGGCAGGTGCTTATGCCACTGATCCCCTGATTTGTTATTTTCTAGAATCTCATTTGATTGTTACTCCCACTCTTACCACTTGAGAGAGCCCAGGTGGGTGGCTTTTGAATTGTTCCACCTTAATGCCCCCTGAGTTTGCCTTTGGTGAGCTGGAAGTCTGAGATTGCATATGTTCTGGAATGCTTTTTAAATTATTTTTCTCAGTCTCCCACTTTCTCAGTTTTGCTTTCTCTCCTAATGTTTTGGCTCTATTCTAGTAAAGTGATCTTCAAACTTTTGTGTTCACATACCCCTAAAATAATAGTAAAACTGTATATCCTTTAGTCAACTCCTGAACCTTCTCCTAGGTCTGTTCTATCCATCTATAAAATCCAGTTTTAACAAGAACATTGGTAAATCAGATTAGCAGGAATCCTGCTGCCTTCAATATTTACTTACCCTTTGTGTCTTTTCAGACCCTGTATTTTCCCCTTTCACTCCTCCAGATAATGTTTAATCACCCTGACCTGCCTTGAGAGAAAATCCTGTTAGGTTAGTTTAGCCAGAATCTCCTTTACTTGATGGTTCCTCTTAGTAAATTTCCATCTGCTGACTTCCACTGTGTTTGTGCTCTGCAGCTGTAATTCCCACTTGCCCATGCTGTGATTGGAATGTAATCTCTCTCCCTCATTGCAAAACCATTGCTGTGGTCCCCACACCTATAGTAGTACTACTTTTCCCATTGTCTGCCAGTCTGTCTGTAACAGGTAATATTTTTTTTCTTTAACAACCTTCATGCATTTTACATCTGATATCTAAAATTTCTCATCACAGGCTTAAAAATTTTGCAAAGGATGTCTTGTTTTGTGGTGCTGGGAATTGAGCCCACGGCCTCACTCATGCTAGCAAGTGCTCTACTGTGAAAGTCTATCTCCAAGGCAAAGGATATCATTTCTAATGTAACTGAATGTATTGACATTTTGAAATAAAATCTTTTGTCAGACATGGAACTCTGGGAGGCTGAGGCAGGAGGATTATAAATCCAAACCCAGCCTGGGCAATTTAACAACTTGAAGAGACCTTGTCTGGAGATAATAGATCATTGAGAAGGCTCTGGATTTAATCTCTGATAATCAATCAATCAATCATTTGGACTGGGGTCATAAGTCTGTGGTAGAGTGGTGCTTGGCATGCACAAGGCCCTAGGTTTAATCCCTAAGGCCAAATAAATAACAAAAATTTTTTTATTAAATTATAAGATGTGCTCAGTGGAATCTAAATATCATAGTCAGTAGCAAGTACCAACCTTATTATTATGTATTTTATGTAATAGGAGATGAGGCTTTAAGCTAAGAATGACTGACTAGGGTAAGGGTTGGCATATTCTGAGGCTAAAGATTGAACCATCCTTTAATAACAGATAGACTATACATATTCACAATAAGCACATTAAGATTTAATAGGAGCCTATGTTCTTACAGTCAGGGGAATGGGGTTAAGAACACTGTACAAAAAGAATGAATATACCAGGTGGAGTGGTATATGCCTGTAATGTTAGCATGGGGGAGGTTGAAGTAGGAGGATCATTGTGAGTTCAAGGCCAGCCTGGGTTACATAGTGAGTTCAAGGACATCCTGAACTACATGTGAGACCCTGTCTCACCAAACAATCAAGAATTTTACTTCATTTCTCTTTCTCTTAAATTGTATTTCTAATCTACCTTTTCCAAAGGTTTTCATTCTATTGTATTTTATTCTAAGTTTTGTTTTAGATTCCAGCTTCCTTATATTGCCTGGGGTCCTGAACTCCCTGACTGTGAGGTGCACTACCTCCCCAACTGTAGAGATCCCCATCCCTATGAGGCATCTGTCACAGTCAGTGAACCTGCACTGACACATCATTGTCACCAGTCTGTCACAGTTGTATTCAGTCCTGGTATGGCACACTTGACGAAGTCTGATGAATGGATAATGAAATGTATCTACTACTGCAGTATCATACATAATAGCTTTGCTGCCTTAAGAATTCTTTTTTCATTAAAAATATGTAAACACATTCATATGACTAAGTTAATGGGAATGGAAGTTTTTTTTTTTTTTTAAATAACAACACCCTTCAAATCTTTGAACATCTTCTGAGTTTGAAGTTAAGTCACATAGCAATTTATCTTCAAAAATTGAGTTTTCAGCTGACAGTTCAGTCTTGTTTTCCATTAACTTGACTGAGAACAAAGCACTGGAACCACTGGAGGTGGAAAGGGATTGAGTACTCAGATGAAGGTCATTTCAGTTTGCAATGCTGTCACCAATAGCTAGACTGTTATCTTCAGAAGTCAGGAGGTTTTTCTGTCTCAGGACAATGCAGTCAAGAAAAGGAACCGTTGGGGCTGGGGATTTAGCTCAGTGGCGTAAGTGCCTGCCTTGCAAGCACACAGTTATGAGTTTGATTCCTGGTACCGATTAAAAAAAAAAAAAGGAACCCTGAATAAGAAGACATTCTTCCCTTTGCAATGTTACTAGGGTGATTGCGAAGTGGGGGAGTGGCCTGCATTGTTCACTCAGGGATTTTGGAAAAGGTGTTTAATCTACATAGTCACATATGGTTAGGAAAATCTCTGTGTACTGGTTATATAGATTTGTTCTTTTAACTATTGTTGTTTCATTGTTTTTTTATTTCTTTGAGATAAGGTTCTCCCTATGTTACCCAAGCTGGTCTCAAATATCCTGGACTCAGATCTCAGCCCAGAGTCCATCCAGTTCTGCAGGTGCAGCTTGTGGGACAGGTATGGGTCAGGCATGAGGCTTAGCCTGCAGAGACTGCATCTCCCTCCCAGGTTGATTTTTTTTTTTTTTTAAATCAGTACCAGGGATTGAACTCACAGTCGCGTGCTTGCAAGGCAGGCGCTTATGCTGCTGAGCTAAATCCCCAGTGTCCCAGGCTGATCTGTGAAGCTCATGCAAGCCTGTGGTGAGTGGGACCTAGTCCTTCCCTAGTGGGCTTTATGGAGCGTGGCTGGGGTTCTGAGGTGGGTTTTCAATGAATGGTCAGCATCTACATAAACCCAGCAGGTTTTCATCTAACCTGGAATCTGGCTCTGGACCTCTGAGGCTATCATTTAGTCTGGAGGTGGGATATGGGGTCCCTGGAGCCACTGCACCCCATTGCCCAGCGTACTCCTCCCACCCAGCCTGCTGTGCTGCTGCCAGGGCAGTATGGAGCAGTAAGGGGTCCATATCCTGCACATGTGCCCTCCAAATGGCACAGGAATGCAATCACATGCCCTATGAGGGCGGGGGCCCTGTAGGAAGCTGTACTCTTCCTGTGTAGCTCCCCTTTCACATGCAAGCCTAATGCAGAGGTGCAAATAGCTACTGATAGCTTTTCTTCATCAGCCTTGAGCAGGTTCCAGGGTGAGAAGAAGGTGAGTGGCCTGGCTCCTGGCCCCTGGGTCTTCCAGCTATTGGGTTGGGTAAGGTGGGCTCCAGACCCAGTTTTTAGAGTCACCCTCTTGAGCTGTGTTGCATTCTAGTTGGTAGCCAGATATTTCTGGAGCACAGATTCCAGCATGAGGCAATGCTGGCCTGGTTGCCCTGAGCCTAGGTTCTGTTCAGGGCCCAGAGCCTCAACCTCTACCTCCCTTCTGCACCTGGGGCTCTCCCTGCTAGGTCCTGAGCCTAACAGGGCTTTTCCCTGAGGATGAAGGAAAGCTCTGAGATGGGTGGCTTTATTCCATCATGATGTGGAGACTGAGATCCTTGTTCCATGTGTCAGGTGGTTTCTGGCAGGGTAGGCCTCCAGTTATCCTGTGACCCTTTGTAGCCCAGGCCTGGCGTGCTGTTGCTGGTGCATGGAGGGCCCTCAGAAGTGTGGGTCCCTGCTCCTCTAAATCCTTCCTCAGGCTTCTGGGCCATCAGCACCTCTGGGCCCACAGCACCATGATACCCAGGAGGGGCTGAGGCTCCTGCTACTTGTAGAGGCTTTAAGAAGGGAACAGTCAGGTTCTTGCATGAGGGTGGGACACCCAGGGAACCAGGCCTTCTCCTCCCTAGCAGGGAAGTAGTGCAGGTGCTGGGCAGAAGCCAGTGCATCCTTTGTCCCCTCCCAGGCCTGATCAGTACTGCCACAGGCAGACAGGCAGAGGGAGGCAGAAGTGGCAGAGGCAAGTGGAATCAGGACTGTGCAGCCTCAGGCAGGGACAGCCATGGTCATCAAGGCACTACCCAGTTTCCTAAACTTCCTGGCTCAAAATTGGAAGGGAGTAGGGTGCTCCTGCTCCTCAGAGGAAGCAGGAAGAAGCAAATGCAGGCCTTGAGCTTTGGGAGAAAAGGTGGGAAAGAATGAAAAGTTGACTGGTGAGGCCCTTGTGCTGGCTGCTGTTCTCTATAGTAATTCTACAAGCTTATGAGCTAGATGCTGGCAGTAACATCCTTTAAAAAATAATAAAGATTTTATTTTGAGATAAAACAAACAAAAAGTAACTCTTGGGCTCAAGGGATATTTCCTCCTCACCCTTCCCAGTAGCTGGGATTGGGCCACTGAGCCTAGCTGTACTCCTGGCTCTAAAGTCACTATTTTAAGCAACAGGGCTCCAAAAGAAAGAAAAAAAAAATGAGAAAGAGAGAGAGAGAGACTATTAACACTTGTCTTAGTCATTTCTTGTTGCTGAGACAAAATCCTCAACACCCAAGTTAAACGAGGAAGGGTTTATTTTAGCTCACAGAAGTTTCAGTCCATAGTTGGCTGGCTCCAAGACAAGGTGGCTGGCAGAGGAGCATCGCAGAGAAGCAGTCCGTGGCAGAGCAGGCAGGAGGCAGCAAAGCAGCAAGCAGCAGGCAGCAACCCTCTTTTTGTCTCTTTATATTCCATCCAGGCTACCTGTCCTAGGGTGGGGCACTTTTAATCCCACATCACACCCTTAATCATAGTATCATGCTCTAGATTCAGCCAGCTCTGAAAAGCCTCACCTATGAGTGCACGAGGCTTTGGGAGTATATCTAGATACAAGCCACAATAACACTCCTATATATACTGATACTGTCTGAAAGTAACCTTTTTTCCTGACAAGCTGAGAGGTTTAGCACATTTTTATTCTCTTTCTTTCTCTTCTTTTCACCTGTGCTATCATCTCTCATACTGAAATCTAGGCCAACAGTGTTTAATAGAAATATAATGCAAGCTAGCTGGGCATGATGGTACATGGTTATAATCTCAGCTACTCCAGAGGCTGAGGCAGGAGTATCACAAACTCAAAGCATACTTGAGCAATTTATAGAGACCCTATCACAAAACAAAAATTAAGAAAGGGCTTGGCATGTAGCTAGATGGTAGAGTGCTTACCTAGCACACACAAGACCCTTAATTGAATACCCAGCAGCATTAGAAAAAAAAAAAAAGAGTTATAGACACTCCAATGGCATAATTGGTTAGTGGGCAATACTTATATAAGAAGTATAATGCAATCTGCTTACATTATATAAAATTCCCTATTAGACAATTTAGGAGAAAAAGAGTAAAGTTAATTTACTCTCCGATGTCAAACATTAAGTGTGGGTGACACTGCCCAAAGGACTACTTTTCCTCTGCAATGCCCCTCTGCCATGCACCCTGCTTTAGAGCCAGCCAACTATGAACTAAAACCTCTACAAATTGTGAGCTAAATAAACCTTTCCTCCTTTGATATATTTTCCTGAAAATAAGACTAGGTCTTATTAATTTTTGTTCCAAAAAAAAATAGAGTTTATGTTCAGGGAATGTCTCACGTATAACAATCTACATTTACTCAGATATAGTCATGTCATCTTCTAGAACATCATCATAACTCTTCAAATCCAAAATTTTAGCCTGAATTTCTTGCAGTTCCATTTCCTATAGAAACACTGGCCCCAATTTCTTATGTCCAGCAATAGAGATCGCCTTAAATGAGCACTTCTTGTCCATGTAGCCTGTTCTCAGTGTATTGGCAACACAGCTGTCAGTGATTTTATCCCATGAATTCTTCACCCAAGTCATAACCTTTTTTTTGGCTTTTTGAGAAGGGTGTCCCTATGCAGTCCCAGGTAGCCTTGAACTCACCTTGTAACCCAGGCTGGCCTTGAACTCGTGTTACCCACATGCCTCAGTCTAAGTGCTGGGATTACAGGCATGTGCCACCCATGGTTGGCAAGTCATCACCTAGTCACAGCAGGCTATGCTTCACAAACTTTCCATTAAGTCAAGTGTTAACTGAAGACATGAGAAGGAGAGGCAATAAAAATGATGACAGTGAAGAATGATGGTCCACAGAAAACTGATAAACAAATGCAGGTACCAAAATTCAGAAAACACTTCTTTATTTCATAGGAGTACATCCATTACAACACACCAGATACTGAATTATGAAGATTCATATTTGACACAGCCATGTCTAATGAAATGAGCACATTATTTATATATTAGATCTGTACTCCAACTGGTCATTTGGCAGTAAGTTCATCTAAAGGCATCTGCTTGTGTATTTACAAATACTTAATTATAATTTATATTATCTTTTTCCACTTTATAAATTAAAAAAATTTTTTTTGAGACAGGTCTTGCTATATTATGTAGGTTGGCCTTGAATTTGCTTATGTAGCCCAGGTTGGCCTTGAACTCATGGCAGTCCTCCTGCCTTAGCCTCCCAAGTGCTGGGATATGGGTGTGGGCTACCATGCCCAGTATCATTTAACTACTGTTAATGTTTATTTATATTTAATTATCTACTATTATTATTTTATAATTCAATAAGTCATTGTGTGCTACAATGGACATACTAAATGAATTTGCCTGGCTGATGATCTTAACTGGGGCTTATTTTGAATAGGTCTTAAATTATGTACATCCTAGAAAAGTCATGCTAGGGTTTACTTCCCAGTTAGGTCTTATTTTCAGGAAATATAGTACTATCATTTCAACATTAAATCAATGTAAAAATGACCAGTAAAATATTTTTTCATACTAAATTATCTTTATCTTACTTTTCACCTTCCTGAGACAGGGTTTCACTATGCAGTTCAGAGTGGCCTTGAACTTATTTTAAAGCCCAGGGTGGCCTTGAACTCACAGCAATCCTCCTGCCTCAGCCTCCCAAATGCTGGGATTACAGGCATGTACCACTATGCCCAGCCATACTAAATTATTGACTTCAATGTGTATTTTACCTTGCAGCACATTTTAGTTCTGCCTTTTAATTATCGTAAAATACATTGAGCGAGAATGCATAAAGAAAATGTGATATATATATATATATATATATATATTGCTCAGTCATAAAGGTTAAATTTTAAAACAAGAAAAGGACACATCTTAGCCATTTTAAGGAAAATGGATGTATCTTGAAACTATAATGCTAAGTGAAATAAATCAAACTTTAAATAATGAGACTGTTATATGAGAAATCCAAAATATAAATAAAAAGCAAGAAAGAATGAGCTATTTTATGAGAGAAAGAGAGAGAGAGACACAGAGAGAGAGGGAGAGAGAAAGAAAGAAAGAAAGGCCCTTCTAATGCACAATAGACCTGCCCCAAAGTGGCTGTTCCTAGGAGTGCAACAGCTTCTGGTCTGGGGTGGGCAAGTTATCCACCCTCCTTTCCTGATGTTTCTTTCCCCCAGCTAAGGTCACATTTGATGTTATCTCCAAGACCTATAGCTACTTGACCACTAGCCTCTGGGAAGATAACTGTGTTCACCAAGTCTCCTACCAGGAATTCAGTGACCATCATGTGAGTCTCTGTCCAAAGGACTCAAACTCCAGCAGTGGCTACAACATAGAGTTTTTACATGGGAAAAATAGTGAGTAAAATCTGTCAAAAAAAAAAAAAAAAAGACATGATAAATGACAGGAAACGAGGTAGAACTTCTGCAAATGTGAAAGAGATCTAGAGATGGAAGGAGAACAATGCAGGGGAGGAAAGGGGAAGTAAAAAGGATTAAAAAATGTATCCTAGTTATGATAAAGATATTAACATCTAAGTGTACAGTTCACTAGTATTAAATACATTCACACTGAACTGGGTGTGGTGGTGCATGCCTGTAATCCCTGCACTAGGGAAACTAGGCAGGTTTGTTGTGAGTTTGAGGCCAGCCTGGATTACGCAGTGAGTTCAAACCCAATCTTAACTACCTAGAGAGACTCTGTTCTCAAAAATGTATATATGCACATATACTTTTCACAGTTGTAACCATACAGCACAGTTTAATTCAGACATTTCAAATGTTTAGTAGCTAATGGATAGCATATAGGGTGCTAAAGTTCCTGAATTCTAGTTTCAGGCCATTGCCCTCTCCACCCTTCTCTTCAGTACTTACTCAGACCAAATGTTTTACTGGTTTATTCATCACTGCTTCTGTCACAAAGGCCAAGATGTTTGTATGTTATATCTTTTACAGCTCTTATCACGGGTGCTGGAATGTTTCTTTAAAATATCAACAGCATGTGATGCAAGAATTATCAGTTTAATCTTATAAAGAGAATATGAAACTCTTCAAGGGTTTGTAGTTATAAGATTTCATGGACAGCAATCTGCAGTGAGTCCAATTATCGTTTTTAGTATTTGTAATTCTTTGAGACAGGGTTTAACTATGCAATTCAGATTGGCCTTGAACTCACTATGTAGTCTAGGCTGGTTCTGAATTCACAACCAAATTCCTACTTCAGCATCCTGAGTGCTGGAATTACAAGCATGTGCCACTATGACCACCTTGTTTTTAGTATGATTTTAAATGTTTGTCAAAAAGATAAAAGTTTTGAAATAATCTGGGAGAGTAAAATCCAGCATTTCAGTTTTACCCTATTAGCCAAGACCAAGTACAACCCACCAATTTCTTCTTCCCTGGTCTCACTTCTTGTGCCTCCCCCACATGGCTGTTCCTTTTTATTCTACTAGATTAATAGGAACCATATGGATTTTCTTTTTATGCCTAAATAATTTAAATGTTTCCCAGTTCTTTTCTTTCTTCTTCTTCTTCTTCTTCTTCTTCTTCTTCTTCTTCTTCTTCTTCTTCTTCTTCTTCTTCTTCTTCTTCTTTCTTTCTTTCTTTCTTTCTTTCTTTCTTTCTTTCTTTCTTTCTTTGAGACAAGATCTTATTATATAATTCAGGATGGCCATGAACTCACTATGTAGCTTACATGGCCATGAACTCACTATGTAGCTTACGTGGCCTTGAATTTGAGGTGATCCTCCTGCCTCAGCCTCCAGAATGCTGGGGTTACAGACATGTGCCATGATACCCAGAATTCCCTTGATTTCTTCCATAATGCCAGACCTATATTTAGTGTTAATAAATTTTAAATAGAAGGGTATGTGCTCAGAGCCTTTAACAGCTTTCCAAAGTTATTTAACAGGCCAAGTATTATAGGCCAAATAGTTGGGGGAGAAGAGAGATAGACAGGAGTTGGCCAGTATCCAATTTGGGGGCACCTTAACAAGAGTCTGTCTCAAAGTAAAACTGGCTATAGATGTAGCTCAGTGGGAATACACTCCCTAGCATTTGTCAGGCCCTGGGTTTAATCTCCAGTACCACAGAACCATAGGTCTCAATCAGAAGGTACTGCCAAAGACTGCACCTGGAATATTGCAGAGGCCAGGAGTGAAATTTCCTGGCACGGAGACACATTAGAACTAAACTGAAAAGGAGGCAGGTTTCTTTGTGCTGCAGAAATTCTGATCACTGCCACTTCTTTTCCACAGAAACAGCATATTCTCTATATGTTCTGAGCTGAACTAGCCCAGTTTGAACAAACATTTACTGATTTCCTTCGGGCAACTTGAGAAATAAGATATATGTTAAGAGACTCATAGTTCAGTCCCGAGAATAACAGAAGCTGAATCCCTTTAAAAGGCTTGGATATTAAGAAAACAAATTGTTTTTAGTTCCTACTCATTCCTCCCCACTCTACTGAAATATAATTGAAGAGCCAATCTGACCTAATACCATGAACCAATCACCTAGAGTCTTGAGGTCTTAACTTTCATTTTTTGCATAACGTCCACCTACAAGCTAGCAGTTTGACTAATTTTTGCATCCCTTGAACCTGGAATAGTGCTGAGCAAGGGGGAAAAAGCAACAACTGTTTGTTAAAGTTTTGCTTTAGGGTTGAAAGGAGGGGAGGGGAATGGGAAAAACAGAAGCAAGATATATCATATATAGGTACGAATTCCCGATGATGTTATCATTATGTATATCTAAAATGTACCAATAAAATACAAATTGGTAAGGAAGTTTTGCTTTGTAATTGTAGAGAACTTGGCATTATGTAATCCGCTTCAAAAAAGTTAATATGCCAATATGTGCAGTTGTGGGAGGATACTCCCTTTTCCATTTGTGTCTGAACTCTCCCTCATTGCTGTCTGGAGACCCCTTTCACAAGAGTTGCGGCATAAACGCTCCTACCATATGGAACCTCTCTTGTGTCACAGAGATCAGAAGCAGCGACAGTTAAAACGTGTCAGGCTGAGATAACCAATCCTGTTAGTTTCGGCAGAAGAAAATCCCTCAGTCTGGAAAACCTCTGGGTTTCAAATAAAAGGCTGGTATTCTGGGGGGAAACTTCAGCTTGGGGGGAAGGCACATCCATTTGTTGGAGACTCCACACCAGCATGGTGGTCTCCTTGGCCCTGCGGTCTTACGGGTCAAGCCGGCGGAAAACTCCTGCAGCGGAAAATACCTTCAGTTACCCTGTCCTCCGCCACGTTGGACATTCCGGCCCCCCCCCTTGAGAGCACCAGACCAATGGAAGCCGAGCTCAGTTGGCGCGTCACGCGGCTCTGGCCAATCGCGAACGGCCACGACCCTAGAAAGGCCGGGAGCGGCGGAGCTGGCCGCTGGGCGGCGGTGGTGGCAGGGCACCCTGGAGTAGTCAGTCTCTGGCCATGGTGGTAGTGGCAACGGCGGCAAGCCCGGCCTCTGGGGCCCCCAAAGTACTGCTTCTGTCCGGCCAGGCCGCCGCCACTACCGCCGGAGCCCCCGCTGGCGGGGCTCTGCCACTTATGGTGCCAGCCCAGAAAGTGGCCAGTCCTGAGGCGGCGAGTGGGGGGCCGCCACAGGCGCGCAAGAGACAGCGCCTGACGCACCTGAGCCCCGAGGAGAAGGCGCTGAGGAGGTGGGCGAGGGCCCCGGGTCGGGGTCCAGGCCGGGGCTGGCGAGGCGCGGGGCGGAAGGGCGGGACTGACCGGATCTGCCGCGCTGGCTGGAGTCCAGGGCCGCCCGGGCCGCCGCGCTGTACTTTTCCTGTCTAATTGGAGAAAACAGCGAGATGCTGGCGTCCAGACAGACCGCGGAAGGCGCACCTCTGAATTCGGGCTGTGAATCCCACGTTCGGGCTGTGACATGAAGTAAATTAGCCTCTTCTTGGTTTACCTGCTGTTTTGGAAAGTCGCAAAGCTGAAATGACGGAGCTGGGAGACCTTTAAGGCTTACTAGCTAACCTCTGTCTCGGTGTCCTTAAAATATACCTGTGTATGGCATACCTGGGACTTAAGTGTTTCTGATCACTGTGCCTTTTGTGCTGAATCATGTCTGCCAGAGGGCCAGGGCAAGTCGTCAGCTCTTGCAGCCTAACTTGGATTTGGGGAGGGAAGGCTTGAGTCATAGCAGCCCTCACAGCTAGATTTAATCGGCCCACGTTGGATCAAGTTTGAGGGAAGTGGAATCAGGAAGCGGCGGGAGAGGAGAAAGGATCCTTCTGATGCAAGATGAACAGAGTTTGTGTTCAGCATGAGGCTGAGGTGGGTGACGCCACATGCGGGAGAATAAAGCAAGTCTTCAAGCTGGACTGACAGAGGCTGTTATTTTTTTGTTTGGTTTTATTGAGAGGAGGAACATGAAGTGTATTTTACCATTGCTTTGCCTTGTGCTGTAAATTAAAATGAAAATACCAGCTGGCCAAGGTTTTAAATGAAGGTGTAAATAAGATTTGAGATGACTCAGTATGGATGCCTCTTCTCTTTTCAGGAAACTGAAAAACAGAGTAGCAGCTCAGACTGCCAGAGACAGAAAGAAAGCTCGGATGAGTGAGCTGGAACAACAAGTAGTGGATTTGGAAGAAGAGGTAAAACAAGTAAAGACAAACTTATCCAGTGTAGAATCCCCCTTGGTGAATACTCTGGTGTTAGTTGCCCACTGCCAGTTGTTAGAGAAGAACTGAATATATAACTAAAGGTTTAGTCTAAGTTTAGATAAGGGGTGATGGAAAATTACAGTAAATATTTAAACTTTTAAAAAATACAGTAGAAGACATATTGCCCTCAGAATACTCCCTTCAAACATACTTATCCCACTGGTTCCAGCCACTTTCTGGAGGAGTTCTGCAAGTCCTCTGAAATAAATGAGTATTGAAGGGGTGGGGTAGGTAATGGCAATGGGTCTTTTATTTTAATAAAATATTTTAAATTTAAACATACACTGTACCTTTGACAGTTGAAGTGGTGAAGCTTATTGACAGTGGAAGTGATTGACCCTTGGCATTTGTACTAGATCTATTATAGTGTTTAACAAAGACCGATAGTGGGCCAGGGATTTAGCTCAGTGGTATAAGCACCTGCCTGGCCAAGTGCAGGATCATGAGTTTGATCCCTGGTACCAACCCCTGCCCCCCCTCCCCCGAAAAAAAAACAAGGACAGATAAAAAGTGGTTGCCTAAACTTTGAAGATTTCCTGGCATGGACAAAAGTTCACTAAAGTTTCCCTTTCTTGTGTAGAGTGCACCTGGTATCTAATCTTAAATCACTGCCTATCTCACCACATTGGATACACAAGCATTATATATATTGGTATTTTGAACATAAGAATCATCACATGGTTCTTGTAATATATCATTTTAGCAGCAGTTTTTTGTTTTTTGGTACCAGGGATTGAACTCACAACATTGTGCTTGGCAGGCAAACACTTGTGCTGCTGAGCTAAATCCCCAGGCCCTTTAGCAGCAGTTTTTTAAAAAAATACAGTTCACTACTATCACTTTTGTTATTACATGTCACTTTACGATAGGGCAATTTAAGGTATCATCTAAATTAAAGCTCCAGGTCACCCTTTGCTGAAGTCTGTATGAGTAGTTGGAGGCATTGATTTATTTTTGATACTATGAAATAGCACTTCTGAAGTAGCTTTTTTTCTTTTCATAATTATGGACTAGTCCCTTAATTCTTTTTTTTGGTACCAGGGATTGAACTTGCAACCTTGCACTTGCTAGGCAGGCGATTATGCTACTGAGCCAAATCCCCAGGTCACCCTCTTCTAAGTCTATATAGATTTTATATAACTATAGATTTTTCCAGAAGTCCAAGAAGGAAAACAATAGCAGTAAAACTTCATCAAGGTAGATCCATAATTGAAAGCATTAGATGTTTTAATAACCTCTTACTTTTCCAGAACCAAAAACTTTTGCTAGAAAATCAGCTTTTACGTGAGAAAACTCATGGCCTTGTGACTGAGAACCAGGAATTAAGGTTGCGCTTGGGGATGGATGCCTTGGTTACTGAAGAGGAGGCGGAGGCAGAGTCAGAAGCACAGGCCAAGGTAAATCATTTTGATTTGGTGTCATATTTGAGAATTGGTTCCAAAGGACATGACCCAGATTATGTCTGCATACTCGACCTCTAATTAAAAGCATTTTTGAGATTTTTCTTAGTTTTATAACATTTCATGCAGACAGGGTGTTCTCTCTTTAGTAACATTTTGAAGTATAGTGAATAGTACTAAGTCCTAATTAAGTTACATGCTCTCAGAACAAGTACTAACAAATAGTAATAGCCAGTGAGATGAAGCATGCAAGCATCAAGGAAAGCCAGACTATGAGTGCTAAAAAAAACAACAAAACAACAGTTTTTTTTACCAGGCGTGGTGGTACATGACTATAATCCCAGTACTCAGGAGGCTAAGGCAGAAGGATAGCTGTGGGTTTGAGGCCAGTCTTAGCTACACAGTGAGTTCAAGGCCAGCTTGAATACATAGCAAGCCTGTCTCTATAGTTTTTCCTGAATATGAATAAGAAGATTCATTGTGACAGTGACTGTGGATAAAAGAAGGATAAAATACAGATTTGTTTGTGGATAATGGCAAATCCATTGCTTAAGTGATCAGAAATAAGCACCAGAGCAGTTTTACACTGGAAGGGCATTGTTCAGGCACACTTTGATTTGACATAGTAGAGTATACTTGTAATCCTAGGTACTCATAAGGTTGAGGTAGGAGGTCTCTAAGTTTGAATGAACTCACTCAGGGCAACTTAGGTCCTATTTCAAAATTTTAAAAAGGGCTGGCGATGTAGCTTACTGTGAAGGTCCTGCATTGAATCCCCAGCAAGGAAGGAGTAGGGCAACTGGGGGTGGGGAGGAGAGAACTTACCAACATGCCTGAATGTTTGTGTGAAAATGTTTAAAAATGTTTCAGTGCACAGAAAATGATAATGAAAAACCTTGCCTCCTTTCCCTCATTTCCTGAGGACTGAAGAAAAGATTTTAATTCCAAAGAAGTTTTAGCTTTCTTGAGAGCTGAGACTCACAGCTGCCTTGAGCATTTTCTTGGAGACTTGTGGCTGCTTATTCACTTTGGTTTTTCTCTCAGGGGAGTGGAGTGAGGCTGGTGGCCGGGTCTGCTGAGTCCGCAGCACTCAGACTACGTGCACCTCTGCAGCAGGTGCAGGCCCAGTTGTCACCCCTCCGGAACATCTCCCTATGGATTCTGATGGCATTGACTCTTCAGACTCTGAGGTAGGGATCATTCTGCTTTAATAAAGCACCATATAAAACTGGTTCATTCCATTTATTTGGTATCTGACATGTCCAATCAGACAGATGAGCAGCTAGCTTTTTAAATGGGGTTAGAGGTTAACATCAACCACTTTGAACTTTCTGTTAATTTACTATGGATAATTGGGTTTGGTGGGCCTCAGGATTATCTTTCTACATTACATACATAACAACTAATTTGCATTATGAACCCATTACTAAGAGTTTCTCAGTAGATTTTCATATGCATTCTAATAGTTGTACTGTTTCATTTTTGCCTCTTGCAGTCTGATATCTTGTTGGGCATTCTGGACAACTTGGACCCAGTCATGTTCTTCAAATGTCCTTCCCCAGAGTCTACCAGGCTGGAAGAGCTCCCAGAGTTCTATCCAGGAGAACCTAGTTCCTTATCAGCCTCCCTTTCTCTTTCAATGGGGACGTCATCAGCCAAGCTGGAAGCCATTAATGAACTAATTCGTTTTGACCATGTATATACTAAACCTCTAGTCTTAGAGATACCCTCTGAGACAGGGAGCCAACCTAATGTGGTAGTGAAAATTGAGGAAGCACCCCTCACCCCCTCAGAGAATGATCACCCTGAATTCATTGTTTCGGTGAAGGAAGAACCTATAGAAGATGACTTCATTCCAGAGCTGGGCATCTCAAACCTGCTTTCGTCCAGCCACTGCCTGAAGCCATCTTCCTGCCTGCTGGATGCTTATAGTGACTGCGGATATGAGGGCTCTCCTTCCCCCTTCAGTGACATGTCCTCTCCACTTAGTACAAATCATTCTTGGGAGGACACTTTTGCCAATGAACTTTTCCCCCAGCTGATTAGTGTCTAAAAGAATAATACCATTGCTCTTGTTCTTGATTATTATATGCTAGGAGGCTAGCAAAGGTGGCTACCTGTGCTTTACTCAAAAAAACCAAAGTAGGGGGTGTACAGTTCTAGAGTGTTCCTGTAAAGTATTGGCTCAAACCTCACAGATGACTTCAAGTATTGTCTTTTGAAGTCTAGCAGTCCAATGTATCTAGATATAATAACTCAGAACTGTAGCTTATGAGACTGTACTTCTGTCTGAGAGCTGATAGTTTTTTCTGACAGTACATATATAAGCTCATCTGACATCTGTCAGAAAGTAATCATGGAATTTCTGAATAGCCCTTTTTTATTTTCCTTTCCTCTTTCTCAGCATCCCTAGGCTTGTCTCTGATTTTAGGTCCTTTAGTTTGCTTCTGCGAGCAAACCACCAGAGGGGGCACCTTTTCCCTCATCTACATTTCAAGTGAGGATTAAGAATTTTTCATAAAGTTATGAAAATTTAACTATGTAAATGCTTGATAGAATTTTCTGCTAGTGACTCTTCTGAGAGGTGCTTCTCCATTTATTTAAAACTACCCACGCAATTAAAAAAGTGCAATGCATTGTCCTTGTTGTTTTGACTTCTAGGGCTGTAAGTTTCTCACAGATGTTTTATCATTTGCTTGGTAATTTATCCAACTAAAGTAGAGCAAAAGTAACTGAGGGTTTCTCCATATTATTTATTGCCTGTATCAATTCCTGGCTGCCATAGTGCTGTAAGCCACAATTTGAACAGTTACAATAGTTCTGAGACAGTTTCTTTACCCTAATTAACCAGTATCACAGTAAGCAGAACTAGAGCTCTAGCCACTGTTTCATCGTATCTTTTCTGGTAATACAGGATTGAACACAGGTTCTACTGAAGAGCTCCATGCCCCCAGCCTTTTTAGAAGCTAGGCTGGCTTCTAACTTTTGATTCTCCTGCTTCAGCCTACTACGAAGCAGTTGGGATTACAAAGAGTGTTACCATAACCATACAAATTAGGAAATTTTCTAGATTCAACCTCTGTGGTTTCAACACTGCAGCTGGAAAGCTAAGTAATCCTGGGGGACAAGTCACTTATTTCCTCAACTGTAAAGAGGAATAACAGTATCTCTGAAGGTTGTGAAGAACTGAAGAGATGGTGCTTTATAAGCACTTTATATATGTGGTATGTTGGTGCACACCTGTAATCCCAGCACTTAGGAGGCTGAGGCTGAAGGACTGCCCGGAGTTTGAGACCAGCAGGCACCATCTTAACCTCCTGTCCCACAGTCAAGCTTTAGTCTCTTAAAAGAAGTTTCTATGTATTTTTCTTATATCAATTTTTTCTTCTTTTTTTTGGTACTGGAGATCAAACTCATGACCTTATGCTGCTGAGCTATATCCCTGACCCCACAGGTTTTTTTCCTAAACAGAATAAATTTAGGAAAAAAAATTCTAGACATATTAACACTCAAACTACAGCAACTTGATACCATACTTCATTTTGCATTTTGTTTTTTGAATTTCACAAAACAGTAAAGGACTATCTTCATTTATAGAAATTTATTTTACTTATGCTAGATGAAATCATTCTATGCCCATTTAGCATTTAAATAACATACTTCTAGAGAGGTCAAAGTGGATGAATATATAAGAGGAAGAAGGGACTAGGGAATTCCAAGCAGTGAGGCAAAGCAGGCCAGACGCAGACAAGTATAGAGGAACATGTTGGTTATGTGTGCTATCTAAATTTTCCCACAAGCATACTTGCAGGCAACTTGGGCTGAGTTTGTTACAAAAGCTAAAAAAAGCCCTATCATTAGAGTTCAGCTATACAAACTTTCTTGGGCTGAGTTTCTGTATTGTATATATCAGGACTGCCTCTAATCCTCATGATTGAAAACTACTTTGCCAGATTCACTAAAAATTTCAGAGCCAGAAGTCTATTATTTAGGGATTATATAGACAGTTGTAGTTAGAGATGCATTTTTGTCTCTACTGTAATAGCACAAGCATCTGGAGATTGAGGTTTAAGTCATTTACATTCAGTGATCAATGACATCACATAAAAGAGGCAGCTGTTATCTACAGGATAGAACATATATAACTTAGATCAGGGTTTTCATTTCCTGCACAGATGGGTGAAAAATCGTAATCACTGTGTTCAAAACACCTGTTATCCAAGGACATTTTCATATTGAAACACCATACTGGTTAGATCTAAAAAGATCTTTTCACAAAACCAAAGCAAACACCATCAAATTAAAGGACTGTCCGATAATTGATATTAAAGATGGCAGTGACAAGGTGCATGCAAGTCACTTTTCTGGGCCTCACAACATGGATACAATCTGCCCCCTTCTGAACTAGATGTGCTCCTGGGGCAGAGACAGCAAGAAAACAATGGTAGGCAGAAGTACTTATATCCTAGCTTGCTAAGAATTTGACCTTTATCTTTATGACTTCATCAAGAGATAGGAAGGCTGGCTTACCCACCAAACAGATCTTGAAATTCAGTATCACTTTTTTTTTTGGGGGGGTGGTGCCAGGGATTGAACTCACGACCTTACACTTGCCAGGCAGGTGCTTAATCCACTGAGGTAAATCCCCAGCCATCACTTTTTTTTTTTTTGAAGGGGAGCTCACTAGTAAGGATTGGCTTTTGCACTGAGCTACATGTCATGCCATGCTTTTTTTTTTTTTTTTTTTAAATACAGGATGTTACTAAATTGTCCAGAATGGGCTACATTTTGTGATCCTCCTGCCTCAGTCTCCCCAGTGCTGGGATTACAGGCACATCTACCACACCTGGCCAAACACTTTTAACTGTGTTTATTCCTAAAATATGGGCTGGGTGTCGTGGCACATGTCTAAATTCTAGCACTAGGGAGGATAGGACAGGATTATCTCAGTTCAAGGTCAGCATAGGTTGTATGTGAGAACCTGTTGCAAAAAAACAAAAAATGCTGGTAGTCTGATAAACTAGGGAAGGGATAGAGCTAAAATATTTGAATCAAACTGATACAAAATTCTGCTTTTTCAAGGAGCTTAATGTTACACAGCCTAAACCGCTGTATTACTCCAATGAAATCTAAGTGACATCATCTCAGGTGTTAGGAAGATTCTGTAAAATCAAGTGTAAAATCAAGTTCAAGTGTGAAGAACACTGGACATGGTAAATTATCATCATCTACTTAAATTTTCAAACCTGTAAACTTAACAACTTTTAGTTATAGATTTTCAACTTCTGGTTAAAAACAAAATATCCTTTATTTTCTGCACCTAAGCCAAAGGGAACCATCTCTACTTTACTATTTACCAAAGAATGGTTGTAAATATTGCAAGCAATACTGCCACCTAGTGAGTGACCTATCAATTCTTCATATAAGGGGAAAAAAATATGTAATTGAACATCACAGAATTTTCCTATTCTTCATTTTAAAGGCCCCAAATCATTCTATGTAAACCATTTTCAATTCCACATTTGAACATTTTTGAAGATCACATCATGACTGCCACCCGAATACTGACAGCAGTGAAATGCTCTTAATGGAAACCACTCAATAGGCTTTAGATCTGTTTAAGTGCAGAAATAAAAATACTTCCAAAAGTCCAAAACACTTAAATTTTATTGAAAATCATAAAATACAGAAACACCAGGTTCTCATTTTAAAGTAAAATTGACAGCATTTCTCAGAACTTTCCTAGCACTGCACCCATTCTTGTCACTATTACAAAAAAGGTTCCAAATCCAAAATAATGAATGGATCTGCTGGTAAACATTTTTCTCATAGTTCTAAGCCCTACCCTAAGTATTTTTCTAAATTTTACATTTGTAACTTTTCAGGGATGGGTAGCACTTTTAAAAAATGATTACTATTTGCAAGAACTGGACTTATTTTCTTATTAATTAGAAACAACAACCAAAAAAAAAAATATCACACACACCCTACTCAATCTTGGAGAAAATATACATTTGTTCACTAAAACTCAACTTCTTAGGCAATTTTTTCTCTTCACACATTAGTATATTAAGCCAATATTTGATCCATGTTGCAAAAAAATGTATAAAATGAAAAGACCTGTTAATTCCTCAGGGAAACTTTAAGGTAAAAATAAAAGTTATGATTAAAAAAAAAAGACATTGGAACTGTGGAGATGGCTCAGATGAATAAGCACCACAAGGATGAAGAAAAAATTTTTTGTATAAACATATGCCAGAAGACAATAGTCCAAAAAGGAGTATTAAACATTTACTTTCCTGCAGAAATAATGATCATGTCTGAAAACCCCTGAAACAAGTTGGGGATTTTAGATTGTTTACAGACTCCTAATTCAGTCCTTTTCCTACTGTATCACAGTCTTGTTTTAGGGCTTTCTTCTCCTTTTAATGGTACAGGCCTCTGATTAGAGGCCAGCCATTTCTACAGAAGATAGAAGATAAGCTTAGTGTGCTATGGGTCTTTCTTTGGAAAGCTGCCATCTCCTTTTCCTTCATGACACTGGGACTAAATCCAAACTCTAGGCAGTCCCTCCATGTTTTTGAGTTGTACTAAACCTTTTTAACACAAAGACTTCTTTAAGGCTACAAACTTTACAAGTTGGTCCCATTAGACAATGACTTCAAGGCAGTTTTTCAAACGGCATGAATCAAACACCTGTACATTTCAACAGAATAGTTTACATTCATCTTTAAGTCTGAGATTAAGAATCTATTAGCTGGTTTCCAACTGGATTCAATACTGGTTTGAAGTTTGAATAATTTTACTGTGTAGACATAAATAGTTTGTTTAAATATTAAACATTAAATCTTTTCCTGACTATCCAGACAGAAATGGAAAAAGCAGAAATAGGCAAGAGAAGAAACAGTCTAATTAACAGACTTGTAACTTCTATACCATCTGTAATAAGGGGAGGGATTTCAATATAGGTTTCAAAATTGCCTGGAAGGCTGGCTTCCCAAATACCTCTTCTTGGCATAAACCATTTTATTTTCCTACAAAAGAAGAAACCCAGAAAAAAACTGGGTCTCCTGTTGTATGATGAAATGGCTAGTATTAAAATATTACACTCATTTAATAACATACTGGATGTTCTGTTGCAATAAAGCAATTGTCACTCTACCTTGTACTATTGAGTCTTTGACACATATAAGAGCTCTTCCTGAGAAATTAAAAAATTGTAATCCCAGTTATTCCCAGACACCTTGAGCCTGGTCTAAGTATCCAAAAGATAGCATCCTCCTAGCAAGAAGCTATTCTTTACTAATTTTTAGGCTTACTGAATAACAGTGCAAGCACCAGACAAATTGGCTATTCCAGTAATCTCAGTATCACTTGCCTTATATTCTCAGTTAATCAATTTTCAAAATTAACATTTAAAAACAATTTGCTAACACAGGTACAACCTTTCCTTTTTAAAACTACAGACATAATAAATGCTGTGTTTTGCTGATATAGCACTTTCTTAGGATTAAAGGATGCTTCTCCCACAGGCAATTTACAGATGAGTTACCTCAAAATCTTTATACTAGTGCTCAAAGCTAAGCTGTAAACATTACTGAAAAACCAGGCTCAATTTATGGTAAGGACACCATTGAGCAACAGTAGCACAAGGCAAAAAAGCCTTGAAGAAAAAAACCTTTGTATTTCAGTTGCATTTCTGATAACAGCCACAATGCTTACTGGCTATTTTATCAATATGGCTAATTTGAACTGACAACTAATACACAAGTTTCAGGGCCTCAGTTAAATTTCTTGGAAAGAGGCTTAACTACTGCTTTCTTCCCTTCTCCTTCCCAATCATATACAGTTACCACTATAAAGAGTTTAGTCTTAAGCTGTGACTCACAGGGTACACTGGTAGTTAAAAGCATCCTTCTTTCTTAATCATCTTTTTCATTTCAAGAGGGTTCTCCAAACTTACAGAACACTGTGACAGATGACTTAAGTCACTCTTAAATATACCACTTCTCTAACCTTTAACTCCTTTAAGAAACCTGCTAGAAAACTGCTTTTCCCTTGAGACAAGCTTCCATGGCAAAAAGCTGGCTTCAATACATGGCTGCCCAACATGGGAGTCCCACTCCAAATCACAGGTAGATGCATAATGACACCCACTTCATAAAACTTTCAAATCCCTACACTATGCAAGTAGGCTCATTACTGATCATAAGAGCCTTTTACATTTTGACAAATCTAGCACAGAATCTGATTCTAGAGCTCCATTTCTTCTTCTGTGCTAGCAGTTGTCTCCAAACTACTGTAAAGAGGCATCCCTGTCTGTGGAGGTTCCAAGTACAGTTCTGTTCTCTGGGGGAAGGCAGTGCCAGCAGCTGCAGGCTTACTTTGGCTCTCTCCCATGAAGTTTTTAGCATTAGGTGATGGCTTTGGTTTATCAGAAAGGAGTTCAGGGAGAGGTTTCCAGAGCACAAGCTCCATGGAAGGACGGCTCCTATGGGACAAAATACAGATTTTTATCAAGTCATTTAGGGAAGAAAAATAAAAGTCTAGAGTCAGGCATGGTGGCACATTGCTGTAATCCCAGCTCTTGGAAGGCTGAGGCAAGAGGAATGCCTTGAATTTGAGGACAGCCTGGATTACATAAGGGTGGTTCAAGGCCAGCCTGCACTACATAGTGAGACCATGTCTCAAAACAAAACAACACAACCACTATATAGAAAAGTTAATTGTTATTACCTTGTATCTTAGAACTTAAAAACTAATGGCACCTAAACAGGTGACTCAGAAAAATCCAGATAGATCTTTTTTATTTTTGCAATACCGGATACTGCACTGAGTCCAGAACATTTGCAATGAATTGTATCCCTAACCTTTTTTTATTTTGAGATAGGGTCTTAGTAAGTTAAGTTTCCAGACTGGTTTGCAACTTTTGCTTCTCCTGTTTTGCCTTTCGGAAGTGCTGGAATCATAGGCATGTGTCACCACATTAGGCTCCAAATTCATCTTTAAAAAGGCCACTCAGGCTACTTAGGCTATTGCACACCTGTAACCCAAGCACTCAGGAGATCGATGCATGAGGACTGCTATGAGTTTGAAGCCAGCCTAGAGTGCACAGTGAGACAGGGTCAGCCTGAGCTACACAGCCAGACTCTGTCTCAAAAAAACAAAACAAGGGGCTGGGGACTTGGCTCAGTGGCACAGTGCCTGCCCGGCAGGTGTGAGGTCCTGAGTTTGATTTCTGGTACCCAAACAAACAAACAAATCACTCAAATACATAAAATTTATTTCGCAGATCTACACCCCGCCCTGCCTACAGTGCTAAGGATTGAGTATAGGACATTATGTATGCTGTAAGTGTTTTGCCACTTGGACTGATAGTCTGATCAGAAGTAAAACTCCACATGGAAAAAAAAACAAAAACGACTTAATTTTGTAACTTTTAAAATTATCACATGTGAGAAACTTATTTTTCCTTTTTGGTGATTGCACCCAAGGCCTTGTGCATGGTAGAAAAACACATTACCACTGAGCTATGTCCTTAACCCTCCTCAGCCCTGTGGCTGACTTATACTAAATCATTATAGATGAAAATGAAACAAAACATATAAAAAATATCCCAAATGTCTTTTGCTTAATATGAGTATAATGCTTTTTACACATATAATCATATACTCTCCCTACTCCATAGTAGTAAAAGTTTTTGAAATCTAAAGGCAAAAATAAAACACAATACAGAATTCCCTCAAAGGCCAGAGTCTGGAAAACTACCAAGAGCAGCAAGTGTTATATTTTAAAAGTTTGAGGTCAATGTGACCCAGTAACTTTGCTTATGCTATTTATCCACCTTAGGGCTAGGTAGTAAATTATAAACTCAAGCTAGAGTACTACTGCAAACTTCCATGATCTAAGCTAAGAAACAGGTAAAAATCTAGCACAAATCACTTCCACTGTGCCTGAAGGTAATAATGCCCTATCTCCTTGCCATCACTAGACTGGTGTCCTAAGAGACTTTCAGATATCTGAAATTTACCCTCATTGAGTACCAAGACTATTCAAATTCTTTTCCAGGCAATACCTAATGGCACTATAGTACTTGCCTACTATTTTATGCAACAGATAATGACAACTCGAGATCTTCTAGGCTCAGGGACTATAGGACTAGAGCTAATCATTAGTTCTTTTATTTATGGGCCCCAGGCCACTTTGTTTTTTAGGTTCTTTGTACTTTTGTCCCAGTTTTCTCCCTAACTTTCTTTCTACAGTTAGTATTCCTTACTAGGAATTTGTCTTGCTTTCATTTGCTGTTTTTATTCTACTCTGATAACCGAGGAAATCAGATAACTGAGCTCATTAAACTATGTTTTAAATTAAGAACAAAAGAGTTCTGCTAAAGCTTCTGAGCTGCTATGCTGCGAGCCAAGAATGTGAGTTTTGGTTTTTGGCTCTTTATTATAACTATTGTTGGGATGTTTATTTTGCATCCTAGGTCTTTTTTTTTGAGACAGGATCTCACATGCACTTCAGGCTGCCTTGAACTCCCAATGATCCTTCTGCCTCAGCCTCCCAAGTACTGGGATTACAGGCATGCACTAAACTTACCTGGCTATTTCCTAGGTTTTAATGGTGCTTCTGGGTAATACAGAAAACCAAATAAACTAAAGGTTTTAAAATGTGGTTCCAGACGAGCATGGTGGTAACATGCCTGTAATCCCAGCACTTCTTAGTAGGCTGAGGCAGGAGGATCATTAGGAGTTCAAAGTTAGTGTGGACTACATAATGAGTTCAAGGCCAGACTGGACTACATTGCGAGACTCTTGTCTCAAAAAAGATGTGGAGCTGGGCGTGTTGACTCTTGCCTGTAATCCCAGCACTCAGGAGGTTGAGGCAGGAGGATCATTGAGAGTTCGAGACCAGCCTGGGCTACAAAGTGAGCTCAAGGTCAGCCTGAACTGCATAGAGAGACCCTGTCTCAAAAAAAAAAAATGTGGTTCTTCTACTCTACCAAGAAGTCCACTTGCCAGTTATCTTTTTCCTAAATAGTAAACTGGAGTACATTTTAGAATAAGTAGGCAAGGCTGTTACTCTGTATACAAAAAACTCCTGTTCATACAGCATTTTGCTCATCCTCCATTAACTAAGGAGAAGCCTACCTCAACCTGGGCTTATTTATAAAATCTACTGAGCTTTCCATTTGCCTGGTGATAAGGAGTTGGAAGAGCTGACCAAGACAAGATAGTCAATGGTTAAGAGTTACTGAGAGTTTCCCTACAAGATGATAACTGAATGGAAACATGGTAACTGAACTTACATAGACTCAATCATCTTCTTTGTAAAGACTTCATCAAACTCCTGCTTTAAACCTGTTTTCATGGTATCAGAAAGGACAAGGCTGGGCAGATGGTTAATGTTTCTGTCAGCTTCAACTTCTTCATCTTCATCAATTATCCTAAAAACAGCAGATGCAAAGAAAAAAAATATTTAGTCAAATTATCATATGTTTCTGTAGTAAATGGATAAAACTGTAAAACAGGATAAAAGTAACAGGTGCTTAATACCAAAACATCAAAAGCAGCTATACCTCATAGGAAAACAATCAAATGAGGCTACTCTCTTGTTGTTCAACATTTCATTTAACCAACAAGTTTTTCTGCTGGGTGTGACTGTGCATGCCTAGTATCACAGCACTCAGGGGCCTGAGTCAGAGGGTTACGACAAGTTGGAGGTCAGTCTGGACCAGTGAGTCTAAGACCAACTTACACTACAAAGTAAAAGCCTGTCTCAAAAAAGCCAAATAAATAAATACACCCCCCAAAACAAAACAAAAAAATTCCACAAACAGTTTTAAAGCTGAGTGTGGAGGCACATTATCTCTAATTCCACCACTCCATAAAACTGAGATAGGAGGGTTAAAAGTACAAGACCTACCTGGACAACTCTGTGAGACCCTATCCTAAAATTAAAATGTGCTTGAGATTGTGTAGTTCAGTTCAAAAGCTCTGGGTTCAGTCTCCATTATGAAAGCCGAAACAAAACCAACCAAAACAATGGAATCAAATTTGAAAAATGTGTAACAGAAAATGATCTCATAAATAAAATAATTATTCAGATACTACATGAAAGCGTTTATGGGAATTTACTTTAAAGAGAAACAGCAAGCCAACTGTGGTAGCATACACCTGTAACCCCAGCGCTCAAGGCTGAGGCAGGAGGATCACTGCAAGTTCAAGACCAGCCTGAATTGCTGGGGATTTAGCTCAGTGGCATAAGCACCTGCTTGGCAAATGCAAGGTTGTGAGTTTGATCCCCACTACACACACACACACACACACACACACACACACACACACACACACATCACCCGGAACTGCATAGCAAAACCCTGTCTCAAAAAGACAAAGAGAAACAGCAGCAAGCCAAATACATTTGCTGTCTACCTACCTGTCCTCAATCTCCTGTAGCCTCCTTCGGGCAACTTCACACTGTGGTTCTCCAGTTGTCTGATCCATTTCTTCACAAATAGCATCTAACATACCAGGTATAGAAAGCCCACTAGTGCATGGATTTATTCTGCGACCTTCTATATCCTCATGTGTACAAAGAATCCAGTCATTAGGACCATTACAGAGCTCTGCTTCAGTCAGTCTTTTCTTTCTTACTGGACAACTGGAAAAAAGCAGGAAAGATGATAATTCAATAAAAACATCAATTAATACCAAATCAAACATTTATCATCCTTATTTCCAATCAAATTCTCTTTTGTTTTTTAAGACGGTCTTGCTGTGTAGTCCAGGCTGGCTTTAAACTATGCAGCTCAGGTTCGCCTTGAACTTGCAGTAATCCTCCTGCCTTAGCCTCCCAAGTGCCAGGATTACAAGTGTGTCAGTGTACTTGGCTCTCTAATCAAATTCTTATGTTTGGTGCCCCACATTTGTAATACCAGCTCGTTGGGAGGCTGAGATACAAGGATCACCAGTTTAAGACCAGCCTAGGCAACTTAGCAAGATCTGGCCTCAAAAAAATTTTTAATGGGTCTGGGGAAAGAGTTCAATGGGAGAACATTTGCTCAGGATGTGTGCAGCCCTAGTCCCAACAACAATAAAACAAAACCCCAATCCTGAAATTTTTAGCTTAAAAAAAAAGTATATTTGAACGAGTAAAAGTGAGGAGTGAAGGAAAAACTGGCTCTGCAGACTGAGCTTGAGCTGAGCAAAAGAGAAAAAATGCAAGATAAAAGTACACCCTGGTCAATAGGCATGGTGGCACATGCCTATAATCCCAGCACTCAGAAGGGTGAGGCAGGAGGATTGTTGCAAGTTCAAGACCAGCCTGGACTATAAAGTAAGCTCAAGGCTAGCCTGAACTGCACAGTGAGCAGTTTTTTAAAAAATAAAAACAGGAAAAAAATCTAGCTCAGTGGCTTAAGTGCCTGCCTGGCAAGTGTGAGGTTGTGAGTTCAATCCCAGGTACAAAAAAAAAAAAAAAAAAAAAAAAAGTACACCCTGGAAGACACAGGTGGGATACTGAGAGGCTATCATGAGGAAAGACAGAATATCCAACTTTAGCTTTTTTGTGTGTAAAATAATGTAATATCCTACATTTCCCCCCTATCATTCTCACAGACTCTCTGAGATGTTTTCTTTTACTGCTCTTTACCAACTTAGGCAGTACTTACAAGATTTTACCCTTTTATTTATTCACATGTGGTAGCACACACCTGTAATCTTAGCATTTGGGAGGCTGAAGTAGGAAAATCACTTTGAGTTGAAGGCCAGTCTGGCCTACATAATGAGACCTGGTCTCAAAAACAAAACAACAACAACAAAAAACCCCAAACAACCCCAAAACCAAAACAAAACCAAAAAAACAAAAACAAAAGCTGGGTATGATGGCACATGCCTGTAACCCTAGCACTTGGGAGGCTGAGACAGGAGGAACATTGGGAGTTCAAGATCAGAATGGGTTACAAAGTGAACTCAAGGCCAGCCTGAACTGCACAGTGACACTGTCTCAAAAAGACAAAAAGATTTTACCTTTGGAACTTAAAGCAAAAATAACAATGTACTGTCAGCCATGTTTTGTCACATTAGTGGTGCTTCCTCACATGCATGGCAATGTGGTCTGACAGCCATCCTTTCTACCCTTAGAGCAAAAATGTACATTTTACATTCCACATACTACAAGCATAGGTGATAAAATGATTTCTTAACCAGATGTTGTCACTGGCTTCCTGTCCCTGAACAATAATGGAGTTCACTCTTACTCTGTAACATACTATCTCTATTTCCTGGACAAATGTTTAGAATCCTTAAAATTAACCAAATAGAATTAATCAAATACAATTTCTTTTCTTTGAACTCACTGTGTAGCCCAGGCAATCCCTGAAATGAAGGTGTTCCTCTAGAGTGCTGGGGTACTTGATGCCGGGCTTCCAACTTTTTTGGTGGTGCCATGTGGGAGACCACCAGGCTGCTATCTCCTGAGAAACAAAACCCTTGCCACAACCTGTCACTATTTACTGAGGAAGAGTTGGTTACATTGAAACAAATGCTCCTGGCAGTAAAGGTACCAGCCTTCCATATATCAAAAACTATCTGTGCATTGCTAATTAGAGGACTCTGTATTGGATATGGCTACAAAGTTTCTTTTCCCTCTGTACTCTGCCCCCATACCCATGTACCTCCCTGGGGGATACCATAAAACCCAGGAGATTTTGGAGAGGAGAGGATGCCTTTTGTTTATAGAGAACCCTGGGCCATCACAAAGTTCCTCAACTGCAAGACTTTTTCTATCTTTCTTTTGCATCCTTGTTCTATATTGCCAGGTGGGTTACATTGATACCCGCATCACAGGTTTCAGTAGTGCCAGAGATTGAACATAGGGCCACGTGCATATTATTAGCTAAGTACTCTACCACCAGGCCACACATCAGGCCCCTTCAACAATTTCTTTTTTAGATCTGAAAACTATGATCTCAAAAAGTTAAACTGGCCTCTCCAAAGTAACACAGTAAAGCACTGAGTAGCATGTTGGGGACTAAATCCTCCTGCCTTTTTATAAACAACTGTTCAAGTGCTTACCATGAACTAGTATATGCAAGTACTACAACATGCCCAGTGTTTTAGCTGAAAGCTAGCTCAGACAACTGCCCTATTAAGTATTTAAAGCAAAAGAACTTTTTTTGCTAGGGTATCAGCAAGTGCAATCTTAAGAGCAAAATACAGTTTTGTAGCAAAAACAAAACAAAACAAAACAAAACAAACACTAATGGGTACAACAGCTTCTGATCTGCTAAACCCAGGGTCAGAGGAAGAAGGATGTATTTTACAAGGGGAAATTATACTATTAAATGTTTAGAAAGTATTAAGAATGTCTATGCCAGATGGGGCTGGTACCTGCCTGTAATTCCAGCTCGTGGGAGGCAGAGGCAAGAGGATCACCATGAGTTTGAGGCTAGTCTGGTCTGTAAAGTGAGACCTTGCCTCAAAAACACAAAAATGTCTATATAAAGTACACCATGTTTTGCAAAGCAGAAAGATATACATGATAGGATAAAAAAAAATATGAATACTTAAGATACAATGTTATCGATCCCCATCAAAACACCCCCTAGCTTTGAATACACTTATGCCATGATCTTGCTACTTTTTGAAACAGTTCTGGATGTCCTCTCTCATGTCTTTAGTTGTCCTGTGTGGCTCCCACAATATAACACCTATTTTCAAAATGCTTACCTTTCATGGTCATTTTGACTTTAGGGAGAGCCAGAAGCAGCACAGTGCCAGATCTGGTGAATAAAATGAATGAGGAACACATCATAATGCTTTTATAAGCCTATCTTTTCAATGGATGCCATATAAGAACAGTATTTACTGTACTTTTTAATGACACCTCCTAGACACAAAGGAGGACTTCCAGAACTGCTTCAGAAAGAGGCCAGGATGATGAGATAGGTATGGTCAAAGTAAGGGAAAATGGTGTTTTATTGTTTTTTGAGACAGGGTCTCATTATGTAGCTCAAGCTGACCTTGAACTCATTATGTAGTCCAGTCTGGCCTTGAACTTGTGGTGATCCTTCTGCTTAAACTTCTCACCTGCTGGGATTACAAGTGTGCACCACCACACATAGCAAGCGGGAAGGAGATTAATGACAATGTATTTTTACTGTAATGCAATTTATAAACATTCACTATATATTTTGATCACCCCTTATACATAAACAAACAAACAAATGCTAAGAAAAGTAGAATAAACCAGGCATGGTGGCACAGTCCTGTAATTCCAGCACTTTGGAAGACTGAGGTAAGGACCTAAAGTTCAAGCCAAGCCTGGGCAACTTAGTGAGACCCTGTCTCAAAATAAAAAATAAAGGACTGGGATGCACCTCAGTGCAAATGCTCTGCAATAAAGCCCCAGTACCACTGAAAAAATAATAAACCCATACAGAATAGGTAATCTAGCACATCTAAAAATTTAGCATGAAATTGCAAACATGTTTAAGACAACTGGACTCTGCTCTCGGATCTCCAGCAACACAACATGATTCTGGAATTACAGCACATTTGAAGGTCCACTCTGCAAGAAAGAGCTATTCACAAAGGTAGCAGTTAAGTAGTACATATTCAGTCATTAAGCATCTGAATACTTAGCTGCACCTCTCCTCAGAGCCTTAGCTTCTCCATTCATAAATCAAAAGTGGCTAATACAGACTGAATGAATTCTGAGCCGCAAACATGCTACACAAGTGCTGTACCTCTGGCTTCTCTCCAGCCTTTTTAAAATTTTATTTTGAAGACAGTGTGGAGACACATGCCTATAATCCAACACTTGGGAGGCTTAGTTAGAAAGATGATAAGTTTGACCCTACTCTGGGTAAATTAGTGAGACCCTGTCTCAAAAAAAAAAAGACAGAAAGAAAAGAAAAGAAAAGGAAAGGGATGGGGATTTTGCCAGTGGGAAGGCTCACAGTTCAATCCCCAGCACCTAAAACCAAAAATAACGAATAGCTTGCATCAAATTATAATGAACTGTGCAAATTAAGAGTGACTCCATTCATTCATTTTGTTAACTATAAAATTCTATGTGCATAAAAGTACACACAATTTAATAAGTAATTAGAAAACAAACATAGTGAGGATGTTGAGTTTGATCCCCCCCCCACACCAAAAAACAAAACACAAAAAACAAAAAAACTACAAGGCTGGGCGTGGTGGCTCACGCCTGTAATCCCAGCACTCCAGAGGCTGAGGCAGGAGGATCACTTTGAGTTCGAGACCAGCCTGGACTACAAAGGGAGCTCAAGGCCAGCCTGAACTGCATAGCGGAGACTCTGTCTCAAAAAGACAAAAATAAATAAACTACAGCTGGGTATAGTGGCACACCCCCTGTAACCCAGCACTCAGAAAGCTGAGGCTGCAGGATCACTGTGAGTTTGAGGCCAGCTTGGGCTACACAGTTTACAGCCAGCTTGGGCTACACAGTTTACGGCCAGCCTGAATTGCAGTGAGACTGTCTCAAAAAACCAAACCAAATCAAACCAAACCATCATGTACATAAGTATAAGCATTCCTCAACCAAAATGTTTAGTTTTGCCTGTTTTTGAACTTTATATTTAGGGAGTTTACTATATATATTCTTGAGATATTTCTTTTGCTCATATTATACTTATAAGATTATAATACTGATAAGTAGTGTTTTGGTTTTTCCTGCATAGTGATCCATTGTGTATTAATTTATAATTCACTTTATTTCAATGAGTCACTTATGTTATTTTCAGGTCTGAGTCATCAGCAACAAGGATGCTACAAACTTTCTTCTACGTGCTTCCTGATTTATACATATATGAACTTCTCTAAGGAATACTCAGGAAGAGAACTGTTAAGCAAGAATATGTATATATTCAACATAGGAAGTGCCAAACTGTTTTCCAATGTCACCAATTTACACTCTCATGGTGTGTGAGAGTTTGGGGGGCTATACATCTGCTCCAATGTCTAGTGATAGAATGGTTTGCAATTTTAACACACATTTCCCTAAAAAAACCGAACTCTTCTACTTCTGTTTCTGCCTGTCTACAAGACCCAAAATTTCACCTATCAGTTAACTAGCAATCAAAAAGTTCAAAAATACAGCTCTGAAAGAAAATGGAGAGCTGGGTGTGGTGGCTCACACCTGAAATCCAAGCACTCAGGAGGTTGAGGCAGGAGGATTGTTGTGAGTTCGAGACCAGCCTGGGCTACAAAGTGAGCTCAGGGCCAGCCTGAACTGCATAGCGAGACCCTGTCTCAAAAAGACCAAAAAAAAAAAAAAAAAAAAGGGAGAAACAAATTCTCACTGTGAACAAGAGTATAGCTGGGTATGGTGGCACATGCCTGTAATTCCAGCACTTGGAAGGCTGAGGCAGGAGAATCATTGGGAGTTCAAGACTAGCCTGGGCTGCAAAGTGAGCTTAAGGCCAGCCTGAACTGCACAATGAGACTCTGTTTCAAAACAAACACGCAAACAAAATACATATAGTTTTAAGACTCAATTCTCCATCAAGGAATCCACTTTTCTACTTGCAAATAAAGAACTTCAAAGTAATGGTCATGATAGGCTTGTTCACAAATTAAAGAGGCATACACAATTGTAAGTCTTAAGTTTTTACATTATCTTCTACAAAACAAAAAGAGAAAGATAACAGTTGCCTCTGAGGAGTAACACTGAGAGGTACCTTATAAGACTTTGCAGCAGGTATCCTCCTCATATTCTTTTACATTGTGTCTGTAATAACATTAACATAGTGTCAAACATTAAAATTGATTAAGGAGTAAAGGTTCCCTCTATTTTTTAAAGATTTATTTTAATGTAATACAAGCAGATATTTAAAAAGAAAATATAAAAACACTTCTTACACTTATAAAAATTTTTGTATCAAAGTAAAAGAAAAACAATGGTTAATACACACTGTGTATCATGACCTCATAAGGATGGCTAAGGTGTTATTCAGCACAAATCATAAAAAAAATTCTCTCATAAAGAAACTGAAGGACCAAACTTTCTTTTCAATAAACAAAGGAAAATAATAGTTAAATATAACTATCACTTTTGGGGGGTACTAGGGATCAAACTCACTAACTCACCCTTGCCATGCAGGCGCTTATGCTGCTGAGCTAAACTCCCAGCCTCTAGTAGTATAAAAAAAACCAATTTAATATTTATCTTAAAATATTTTTGAAACAGAATAATTTGAATTTCTTCCCACTTCCTGTTTATCTATCTTCTATTTTGCTCTCTCCAGATATACAGTTTCTTATTTAAGAGAAACTATGTGATATTTAAGCCTGTGTCTGCTTACTTAACATTATACTCTCAAGCTACATCCATTTACCTACTAATGCCTCATATTTGTTTTTATGGCAGAATAGTACTCCACTGTGTATAAATATCACATTTTCAGCCTGGGATGGTGACACAGGCACCAGGGAGGCTGAACAGCCTAAACCACACAGTGAGTTCAATGCCAGCCTAAACTACACAAAACCCTGTCTCAAAAAATAAACACATTTTCTTTATCCATTCATCAGCCATCTTCTTTATCTTCACATTACTAGTTTTTTATTCCTGCTTCCTGAAACACACTTTCTTAAAAACAACTTTTCACATTTTAAAATATTGCATACATGTTATATTAACAGTGTAGCTAAACATGGATGTCCACGCCAGTAATTCCAGTAATCAAGAGGCTGAGACAGAAGGATCTAAGGTTCCAAAAAACCCTGGGCTATAAAAGACACTGTTTTTGTTTGTTTGTTTTAAAAGGGACCAACAACAACCAGTGATTATTAAGTGAATGTGCCATGAGACTTACTCATCATCATCCTCTTCTCGCTTGTGTTTCTTTTTACAGTGAACGGAAACACTGTCAAAATAAACAGACATCAACTAATTAAATGTATGTGAGTTTTCAGCATCTTTTCATGCTAATTTAGTTCACCGGCCCAACACCGAATGTCCCCTTCCAGACCAAGTGGGATGGAAACAAATCAGTCAGGTAATGTGGGTAGTCCCGATAAAACCACCGGCACCGAACTCAAAACTTGTCACTCTGCGAACGTAAAGGGAGGAAACCAAGAGAGAAACACTATGGGGCAAATGCATTCGGCGCGCGCACTGTGTGAAGCCCTCTTTCTGTGATCTCATTGCGAGGACCGGTTTCTGTCCCCACACCGCCGAGGAGGAAACCGAGGGGCTGAGAGGCACCCAAAGTTGTCACCAGCAGCGGTCGCGCCGCGGTCAGGAAGGGGAGCGCGTGAGTGCTCGTGAGGGATAGCTCGGGCTCCGGTCACCCGGGTTCCAATTGGAAAAGTCTCACGTCCTCGGGGCGCAGCCGGGCCGCGAAGGGTTGGACCCAGACTACCATGCTGTGCGACCTCGGGTGATTTACAGTTAACGTCTCTGGGGAACAAGGTCCTCATCAGCAAGCCGGGCTCCGATGCCTCCCGCGGAGAGCCGCAGGGAGCATCAAAGCGCCCTCCCGCCCCCGCCGCGCCGCCGGGCTCCTTACCGTCCGCGCGCTGTGCTCCCACCAGGGCTGCTCGGGGCGGCGCGGAGTCCCTGCCGTGGAACCAGCTCCGGGCCGTGGGCTCCCGACGGAAAGGCCCGGCCCGAGAAGGCCGGAGAAGGCTGTAGGAAGTCAGAGCTGCCGCTCAAGGAGAGGCCGCTGAAGGGCCGGCCGAGCGCGGCCATGGTTGGCGACTCAAGCAGACTACGACCGCGACCCCGACCGTCCGCACCCCCAGGTCCGGCAGCAGCCGCCACAGTGACTGCCAGGAGGCGCCAGCCTCCGAGCCCGCTGCGACCCCGCTGCGACCCCACGTCACGCCTTCTAGAACCCTCCACCCCGAGCCGCCCAAGGGCACGCCGGGATTTGTTGTGTGGCGGACCGCCGCCACGAGGCATGCCGGGAGTTGTGGTCCTTGCAGACTACAAACAGCATGGCTGCCCCGTGACTGAGCTTGGAGAGTGGCCTAGGGGGCGCCTCGATATGGAAGAAGGTTCGAGTCCCATTTCTCAAATTCTGTAATTTCTGCACTTAAATTTCTGTAGTAAAACAGGATAATAACTACGTATCTTCATAGGTTTGATGTTAAGAGTAAATGAATTAAAACATGCCGGACGTGGTGGTGCACTCTTGTTGTTGGTCTTTGTCACTGGTTCGGGAAGAATCTATTCTGTATTTTTGTGATGGCCTGGGGATATAGGCTTGTGGTTAAGAGCATGCGCAATGCCCTGAGTTTGATCTCCAGTATCACCAAAAAAGAAAAAAAAAAAAGTCCTTGGAATACCCTGAGTTGATACTACTAATGAGGTCAGAAGGCTCAGATGTAGGCTGGTAGTATGGCTTGGATCTTGTATGTTCCCCAAAGACACATTTGCTTTTTTATTTTATGAGACAGGGTCTCACTGTGTAGCCCAGGCTGGCCTTGAGTTGGAGTCTATCTTTTTGCCTCAGTCTTCTGAAACCTTTCTCTTTGCTGAGTTTTCTGTGTATTGTTTTGCAGAAATAAATCAAAGCCATAGCCGGGTGTGGTGGCCCAGCACTCGGGAGGCTGGGGCAGGATTGCTGAGTTCAGGAGCAGCCTCGGCTATATTGAGCTCAAGGCCTGCCCGAACTGCATAGAGAGACCCTGTCTCAAAAAGACAAAAAAAAAAAAAAAAAAAAAAAAAATCGTAGCCATGAGGATTTTATTTTAAGTCCTGTGAGTTCTTGTAGGAAATCATCAAACTGGGTGTGATCTTGGGGACATCTGGCAGCTTCTCTCTACTTGTTTGGATTCTTTTTCAAAATTACTTTTTACTTACTTTTATTTTTTGCTTGTTTGGATTCTATTCCTCTTCTTCCCTGATGTCTATCTGGTTTCCATACCTGGGAGTGATTCCTCCAAAGGCCTAGTGAAGCTATAGGCACAGGCTTTAGAAAAAGGGACTCAACTCCTACCTCTGCACAGCATGGTATAAGCCCTAATAAACAACACCTTTTGGTACAAACGGTTTAACCTGATCAACTGGTGCTTGTGGTGAATTTAGCTTCCCTAAGAGTACAGGATTTGCAGAGACCTGGGTTTGAGCTTGACCTTCCAGCAGCCTATTTCTTCATCTACAAAGAGTCAAATTGAGTTTAACTTGAAGGAATCATAGAAAGTACTGAACATAGTGCATATATAAGCATGAAGCACACATGCAGGAAGTGGAAACTTAATGTTTTACTTATTGATATTCAAGAAGTTCTCCAAATAGAAAGTATCTTACTGTTCTAGATCTCTTTCTTTCAAGGCTGACTAATCGCTTACATAAAGCAAGTGGTTAGAATTTTGCCTAAAGTACATTAACTCTGCAATAAAAGGCTTGATTGTATTGCTTAGGTAAAAATGGTAAGGTAGAATTCTGGATGCACGTGAATGGTATAGTGGTGACCTAGCATAAACAAGGCCCTGGATTCCACCCCTAGTATCATAAGGTAAATTAATGGCAATAACATAGTAATTACTTATTTTTTGCAATGGTGGGGTGTGCCCCCCCCCCACTCTGTACTAGACATGGAACCCAAGCATGCCGGGAAATCAAGTAGACTCAGCCCTTTATTTTGTGAGACAGGGTTTCACTATGTAGTACAGGCTGGTCTTGAACCTACAACTTAGTCCAGGCTCGGCTCTCATCTTGCTTCAACTTCCAGAGTGCTGGGATTACAGATATGCATCACTATGCCCAATATTTATTGACTGATCTGCAGCAATCCTCCTGCCTTGGCCTCCTGAGTGCTGGGATTACAGGTGTGTGTCACCATACCCAGCTTGGATTTTATTTTTATTTGAGACAGTCTTGCTAAATTACCCAGGCTGTCCACACACTTGCAGTCTCCTGCCTCATCCTCCCAGGTACATGGGACTACAGGTCAAATCACCACACCCAGCTGCTATCATCCTGTTAAAAATAAGGAAATGAATGGGAGAGCTAGGATTCAAACCTAGGAATATTAGTCAGCCTGGGATGACATCGAAAAATATATACTATCTGGCTCAGGATACAGCTCAATGGTGAAACGGTTGTTTAACATGCATAAAACCCTAGGTTTGGTCCTTAGCACTGAGAAAACAAAAAAAATGATAGATGGCTTAAATAACAGAATGTATTTTCTCATATTTCCAAAGATTGAGAGGTCCAAAATGAAGGTGTTATCATGATCAGTTTCAGTTTCTCTTCCCCATTTGCAAAATTGTAATTAATTTCTTAGAGAGCTGCATTCCATATGCAGCTACTGTAGAGATTAGGATTTCAAAATGAATTCTAGAGGGATACAACATTCAATTTCCAGTATTAACACTGTCTGACCCCACAGCCTGGGAAAACCTGTTCACAAATTATTCTAAACTTCTCATTTATTATTTATTATTAATCTTAAAGAGTTGGGATTATGGGTATATACCAGCACACCTAGCCAAAACTAATTCTTGATATTTTCTATAGGCCTAAATCCTAAATCTCTTTGCTTGTTACTAAACAGAATGCCCTAAGGCTAAACTAACAAAGGAAGCTATTTTAGTGAAGATCATGCCATTAGAAAGTTGTGGCTCTTGGGCAGAGGTTGGCAAACCCATGGCCACATGAGGCCCACTGCTTGTTTTGTAAATGAACTTCTGTCTCTCATATATATAAAATGTAACTGAAACAGCCCCTTCATTTAAGATAGTTTATGGTTGCTTTTATGCTATATGACAAATCGAGCAGTTACAACACACATGCCAAATAGCCCACAAAGGGTAAAATATTCACTATATGGTCATTTATACGAAGTTTTTGGATCTCAAACTGACTTTATCCCTGCTTCCTCACCTTTTGGACTTGGAGTTATTTTATCAGTGTGAGACAATATCAGAGGAAGAACTGAGGACTCTGAGTTCACTGCTTCCTCTGGCATGACAAATTTTGCCATCCATTAATGCTTCAGCCACAGATTAAATTACAATGATGTAAATGGTTGTAGTACATCTACTCTTTTGGGGGAAGAGGAGACAGGGTCTCACTATGTAGTTCAGGCTGGCCTCCAACTCACGGCAATCCTTCTGCCTCAGCCTCCTGAGTGCAAGGATTATAGGCAAATGCCACCACGCCTGACTACTATACTTAGTTTTGATTAGCAGAAGCTAGAGAAGAAATATATAGGAATTTTATTTTTTTGTTTTGTTTTGTTTCTGGTATTTTGAGACAAGGTCTTGCTGTAGTCAGGCTGCTTTTGTACTATGTAGCTAGTCTGGGCTCAAACTCATGGCACTCCTCCTGCCTCAGCCTCCTGAGTGTAGAGGCATGTGCTAGGTATCACACCTGGTGGGAACTTTACTTTTATTTTGTTGTTTTGTTTTTGTTGTATTTTTTTTTTTGATGGGGAGGACTTTATTTTTAATACTTTAACAGTTAATTACAAGGGAGTCTTCTTTAACTTGATCTTTTCTTCTACATTTGAAAAGTATCTCATCTTTGTTAAAATTTCCTTGGCTTTTTCAAAGTCATCTGAAATAAACAAGAGACACTGATGTCAGGCTTCATTTTAGGCAAGAATAAAACCAACTTTGTTGACTAAGTCAGTCAGATCAAACCTGACTTTGGGCTGTGAAAGATCCAGCAACTATTCAGTAAATTAGCAAGTGAAGGGAGGATATCTGGATTTTTAAAGGGACAGAGGGTAACCAAAAAGGCTCAAGAAAATGCTTATTTACAGGGTTCAGATTAATTCGAGAAGCTTATTCTTTTTAGGAGAGTCCCAAATTATAAACTACCACCAGGCATGGTGGTACAAACCTGTAATCCCAGCTATGGGGAGGCTGAGGCAGGAGGATCCCCATGAGTTTGAGGCTAGCCTGGGCTACACGAGTGAGTTCAAGGCCAGACTGCACTACTTAGTGAGACCTTGCTTCAAAAACAAAACAAACCAGCCGGGCGTGGTGGCTCACGCCTGTAATCCCAGCACTCGGGAGGCTGAGGCAGGAGGATCCTTGCAAGTTCAAAACCAACCTGGGCTACAAAGTAAACTCAAGGCCAGCCTGAACTGCATAGTGAGACCCTGTCTCAAAAAGACCAACAAAACAAAACAAAACAAAACAAAACAAAACAAACCAGCAGTGGTGGGGCACGCCTATAACCTCAGCACTTGGGAGGCTGAGGCAGAAGGATCCTGGTGAGTCTGAGACCAGCATAGGCTATAAAGTGAGCTCAAGGCCAGTTTGAACTCAAATACACACACAAAACAAAACAAAACAACAACAGAAAACCCAAGTAATAAATTGGCTGTTGTAAATTTTCCCCTGAAACAAATGGTGACAACAACCCTGAAAAGGATGTGGAAGCACTAATGATTAATACATGTCCTATGACAGATATCAAGGCACAGAGCTGCCCTCAGGGGGGTTCCAGTCTCTGGGAATGATGCTTTTATATGAGGGGTTTGCTACTGGGAGTGATTTTATCCCCTGGGGATGTCTGAGAATCTTTGGAGAAATATTCAGTTGTTCTAACTAGAGAGGTGGTAGTGACATTCAACAGGTAGAAACCAGGGATATTGCTAAATGCTATCTTACAGTGTAGAGGAGCATTTCCCACAACAAAGAATTATCAACTGAAAATGTTGGTGATGTCAAGGTTGAGAAACCTGACCTAGACACAATGTACTAAGTGCCAAAATGAAGATCCCTTATAGCCACCTATAGTAAGAGTAAAATGTTATGGAAAGTCTGAAGTAGCCTGGGCAACATAGGGAGACCCTATCTCAAAATTAAATAAATAAAAAGAGGTAAAGATGTAGCTCACACTCCCTGTTCAATCCCAACACCACACAAGGAAAAAAAAAATGCAAGTCGCAGAAGAACATATAAGGTACAATGCTAATTATATGAACAGCAAAATATGCACAGGAAGTAGTGACTGTGGGTTTTTTTTTTTTTCTTGCGGTACTGGGGATCGAACTCATGACCTCGCCCTTGCCACTGAGCTAAATCTCCTGCCCTGTTGTGTTCTTATATGATTAAACATATCAAGAAAACAAAGAGAATGATTAATACAAATTCAAGAGAGCAGTTATTTTAAAAGAGAGATATAATGGCAAAGGGGGATACTAGGAGCTTGGAAGATCACAGCTGTGATCTTGAGGATCAAACCCAGGGCCTAATGAATGCCAGGCAAGTGCTACCACTGAACCACATCTCAAGCCACCATTTTAAAAATTTAATTAAGTATTTTTGGTATTTAAATACTTTTACACTAGGGTAAAATATATACACACACAATGTAAATTTTACATGTTAACCTTTTCTTTTTCCTTCTTTTTTTTATGTGGTACTGGGGATTGAACCCAGTGCTAGGCCATTTTTAAAATTTTTCATTTTAAGCCCGGGTATCAATAAATTGCCCAGGCTGGTCTGGACATTACATTCTTCCCAAGTAGCCGGATTACAGGAGTGTACTACCACTCCCAGCTTTTATTTTTTTAAAAATGAAGTCTGGCTTTGTAGCCCAGGATGGTACTCTACCATTGAACTATATCCTCAGCCTCAATCTTGTTTTATGATCTACCCTGACATCTCTGGCTTTGAATTGGTACATTTAGCCAGGCATAGTGGCACACACCTATATTCCCAGCACCTAGGAAGCTGAGGCAAGAGAATTGCTAGGAGTCTGAGGCCAGCCTGGGCTATGTAGTGAGTTCAAGGCTAGCCTGGACTATTTGAGAACTTGTCTCACAAAACAAAACAAAACAAAACAAAACAAAACAAAACAAAACAAAACAAAATGAAACAAAACGAAACAGCAAAGCAAAGCAAAATTTGGTATATTTAGACGACTGATGTTTGAAGTAGTCACAGATACAGTTGGATTACTATCTACCACATTTATTACTGTTTTCTAATTGTTTTTAGTTTTTAAAAAAATTTTCTTGTTAAAGACAAGGTCTTGTCCTGTTGTACAGGCTGGTTCTGGAGCTTGTTACATATGCAGTTAAGCTACATTCCCAGCCATTTTTAAAAATTTTAATTTTATTGACAAGGTCTCATAAATTGTCCAGACCGGCCTTGACATTATAATCTTCCCAAGCAGTGGGGATTACAGGCATGTGCCACTGTGTCAAGTTCTTTTTAATTCCTTTTTTTGAAACACCAGGATGGCCATAAACTTGCTAGGTAGCCCTAGCCAGTCTTACACCCATGCTCCTCCTGCCTCAGATTTCACAGCACTGGGATTACAGGTGTGTGCCACAATGCCTGGGTGCTTGGACATTCTTTCTTTCCTGTTTTTTTGAGATAGAGTCTTGCTATGTAGTACAGTCTGGCCTTAAACTATGTAGCCCAGGGTGGCCTTGAATTCGCAGCAATCCTCCTGTTTAAGCCTCTCAAGTACTGGGATTACAGGCATGTGCTACCATGCCTGGCAGAAAAAATATATGATTTCATTTTCTTACTTTTTTAAGTGTATCAGTTATATTTTCTTTTCTATGTTTTAGTGGTGGCCCTAGGGTTTGCAATATACATTTATAACTAATCCAGGTTTACTTTCCTCTTTCTCTTCCGCCTTCCTTTCTTCCTTTATTTATTTTTGGTGGTACTCAGGGCCTTGTGCATGCTAGAAAAGTGCTCTCCTAGATTTTTTTTTTGGTACCAGGAATTGAACTTGCGACCTCATGCTTGCCAGGTAGGCACTTATGCCACTGAGCTGTATCCCTGGCCCTCTCCTATTTTTACACACTTTCTATCTACACATGTACCTATTACAGGATAGGCATATAACAGCCACTTATTGAGTAAATGGTTATATCTCAATGCTTACAATTTCATTCCACATTTAAGAAAGTCAAGAAATGAAGTACCTTGTTCAAAAGCTCTGCTCACATTTTCAGTAAATTCTTTCTGTTTAGCTGAAAGAGAAAACCATTATCTGAGTTCCTCCACTAAAATAGACTTATAATATGAAGCAATAATTCTTTATAATCATGTTGCTTTAAATATTGTAAGGCAAGGACCTTGTCTTGCAGATACTATGACATTAGCTGCTACTTAATGCAAAACTGGGTAACCCTACTCACACTATTCTACCCATGAAAGATCTGAGGCAATTACCAGGGTTTATAAAATGGCTACAGAATAATTTTTAAAAAATCAGGGCAGGACAAAGGCTGCTATAGTTTGGACAAGTGTGTTCCAGAGACCCATGTGTGGTAAAGACTTGGTCCGCTGCCTGGAGTGCAACTGAGGGAAAGTGCACTTTTTAGGAGGTGAAGGAAATGACTCACTGGGAGTGTGCCCTTTAAGGACACAGTGGAGGCCTGGCTTCTACTCTTTCTTTTTGCTTCTTGGTGGCCCTGTGGTGACCAGTTTCCTCCTATCACAGACCTAAAAGCAATTGGGTCAACTCACTATAAACTGAGAATTTCAAAAGTGTGAGCCAAAATACAGCTTTTTCTCTGTAAACTGAATATTTTAAGTGTTGTGTCAGTGATGGAAAGCTAACATATGGAGATAAAAATACACTCTCCTTAAATTATCTTCCAGATTTCAGCAAAGAGAAAATTAGCACCACAGGATTGCCTATCAGCAGGGTATTATCAAGTGTGTTAAGCAACCATTTGCAAACTATTATAGTGGCATAGCTTTCCAGGAAAATGACAACATTTAGATCATATGTGTCATGGGCTGGGGATGTAGCTCAACAGCATGGTGCCTACCTGGGATGTGCAAGGTGGCGAGTTTGATTCCCAGTAACAACAACAACAAAATGTGTAGTCTAGATCATATCTCTGTCTTAAGAGAGAAGATATGAAATAAAATAGTGGAGCGGCTATCTCATCATTTTTCATTTTCTCATTAGAAAGTGAGGGATTTATATGGAAATGGTGGTACACACCTATAATCCCAGCTACTTGAAAAACAGAGGCAGGAGTATCAAAAGTTCAAGGACAGCTGGTGTGGTGGCAAAATCTGTAATCCCAGCACTTGTGAGGCTGAGGTAAGAGGACTGCTGCAAATTCAAGGGCAGCCTAAATGAACTACATAGCAACACCCTGTCTCAAAACAAAACAAAACAAAAGTTCTGGCCAAGTAAGCCTGAGACCTATCTCAAAAACAAACAAAAAAACTCCCCAAACTGGGTGTGATAGTGCACACCAATAATCTCAGCACTGGGGAGCCTAAAATAGGAGGATCACTGCAAATTCCAGGCCAGCATGGGCTACATAGTCAGTGCCATGCCTGCCTGGACTACTTAGTGAGACCTTGTCAAATAAACAAATAGATAGATAGGTAGATAGAACTAGGAATATATATCAGTGGTAGAACCCTTGCCTAGCATATGTGAGACTCTGAGTTCAACCTTCAGCCCAAAACAAAAGAGGATGTTTACAAGTTTGTTTTCTGTCTTGATATGAAATATATTCTCATTCTCTTTTGAAGCCTGTTCTGAAATTGGCACTTGTCATGCATGTTACAGTTGTCAAAACAGAAAAAAAAAGTTTTTTTTTTTTTTTGCTTTCCACATATAAATTATAGAAGTCCTTTTATTTACTTTTTAAATTAGGACTTGAACTCAGGACCTTGTGCTTGCCAGGCAGGCACTGTGTCACTGAACTATACCCCTGTCCAAATTATAGAAGTTCTGACCCACAAACAAACTAGTTCTGTCCTTGAGCATGTATTTCACCTGGGCCTTATAGGAAACTAAGGGAGGCAATTTAGGAATAAGTTTAAATTAAGGGCAGTTATCTGCTCAAACCCAAATGATCCCTATAGGGCTACAACAAGTATTTTACATGCTTTATCTTTTTTTTTTTTTTTTTTTTTTTGGTACTGAGCTTGAGCCTGAGATCTTTGCACTGTACTATATTCTCAACCCTTTTTCTTTTCTTTTCTTTTTCTTGAGACAGAGTCTTACTATGTAGTTCAAGCTGTTCTTGAATTTAGTATATAGCCTATGCAGGCTTTCAACTCAGTGATCCTCCTATTTCAGTCTCTAGAGTGCTGGGATCATATGGGTGCACCACCATGCCCAGCTTTTATTTTCTTATTTTGAGACAAGTTCTTACAGAGTTGCTAAACTCTCTGGTTGCGTTTGAACTTGTGATCCTCCTGACTCAGTTTTCCAAGTAGCTGAGATCAGAGGTACATCCCACTTGTAATCCTCCTGCCTCAAACTTCCAAGAAGCTGAGATTTAGGTATATACTATCATATTCAGATAATAGTTTCCATTCCACAGGTTTGAGGAAACTAAGGGCCAGATAGGTGAAATCACTTCCTCAGTGTCACACAAAGTCTTACAAAGGAGAGGTACTAGGCAGGGAGGTCAAAAAGGTTTCTCTGAAGAAGCAGTGACTGTTCCTAGATCTGAACAAGGAGTAAACCTGCAATGGAGAAGATGAGTGTTTCTGAAAGAAATAACAGCACCTGCAAAGGCCCATGGTAGGAGGGTGCCTAGTACTGATGAGGACTGGAAATGACCAGTGTGGATGGAGAAGAGGGAACAAAATGGAGAGAAGCAAAATAGAGATCATGCAAGGTCTTACTGATTGAATATTCTTGGCCTTCAATCTGAAGCAGTGCAGAGAAAATGAGAGGTAAGGAGACAAAAGAGGAGGCCTTTCATGTGGGCATGGGAGAGCTTCACGGGCCAGGAGGTACAGAGGCTCTCAAAGGAGAACAAAGAGGTGGGACTACTTTTATCAGTTTTGGCTAGGGAGGAAGTTTGGGAGGTGAGCAAAAGACATATTAACCACTGATGGGAAGGAGCATCTGCCTATGTAAGACAGGAGACAGAAAGATTTACTGGCAGCTGGAGGTGGAGGCTTGGGTGGTTGTGGAGTCTTGGGATGGGAGAGGGCTCGGTGTACTCGCAAAAAGGGAGAGGTTTATCTCGAATGAGAAGGAGAATGTAGAAGTTAGTTGGAGAGATAAGTTGTATCTCTGGGTCTGGTACCAAACTGAGAGGATGTAGCTAAACCCCAGGCTAGCAGAACCTATCACTTATAAGCTATGCTAAAGTTTGGTTTTAAATCTGACAGCAGTGGGAAGCCACGTAAAGTTTTTAAGCAAGCTGAAGCATGGTAATTACATTGGAGTTTTAAAAAGATAACAGGGCTGGGGATTTACCTCAGCAGCATAAGTGTCTGCCTAGCAAGCTCTAGGTTGTGAGTTTGATCCCCGGTACAAAAAAAAAAAAAAGATAACATACAAGTGGGAGGAAGATGGCAGAGTGCTAAGCAGCAGAGAAAAGTGCCTCTCGGAGAGCCACCTTTTAGGTGCTAGAATATAGCCACGTGAGGGAGACAAGGAAGCAAGTGGATGCCCCGAACTCAGGAAGAATCTGAAGCCCAAAATTGAAGCCCATGGAGAGAGTGAAGAAAGAAACTTCAATGAAAAGGGAGGTAGCCAGCAGCACCTTCTCCCTAAGATGGGACTCACTGCATGAGAGGAGCAGTTCGAACCTGGGGACGCACAGTCATGGTGACAGCGACAGCTGCCAACCTGGAAATCTCTGCAGAGAGATGTGGCAGAGGATGGGAGTAATGGATGTGGAGGGGGGCAGCGGATGTGAAGGACTACATAGACTGGCAGTGAGTGCAAGGGTCTCAGTCTGGCCTCAGGAGACAGCAATTGGCCTGGAGCCATCTTGAAGATGGGCAGCCTGACATCAGAACTCAGAACTACAGCTGGCTCCTTTGTGGTGGGTACCAGCAGGGTGCAGACCCCTGGAAGGTGCTTGGTAGGTAGTGAGCCAAATGTGACTGAATGATCTCCACCAGAAAGTGCAAGCTTACTGAGACTACTACCCACAACCCTGCCAAAAAGCTACTGCTGACCTGCTGGGACTTTGTCTGCCAGTAAAAACAGACAAACCTGAAAGTGGACATTGTTTTTCTTTACTTTTTTTTCTGTTTTCTCCCTCCTCTCTCTCATGTTTTTGATTTTTTAGTCTTTCTTTCTTTCTCCTTCATTGTCTGATCTTGTTTTTATAAAAATGTAAACATGGATTCTAGCCTGTGATTCTGTTGTGTTCTTTTCATCTCTCCCTTTGCTCTTTTTCTCCAGTCTTTTATTCCAGTTTCCCAAATTTAGCATGATCCCCACTGGTCCTCGAACCTTACTTCTGATCTCTTCCTCTTCTTCCAATTCTCTGTCTTCTCTTTAAACTATTTTAAATTTTTACCCCTGAAGGCAAAATTGACATATCAATTGATATATCATTGTATACTGCATGTCATTTTTTGATTTGTTTTAGATTTTGTTATATAATCACAAGTCTAGTTCATACATTTAAAATGTCAAATTAAGGGCTAGCTCAGTTTGTCATTTTCTAGGCTGTGTTTCATTCTATTGCTACCACTGCAGCCAAAATTGACATAATTATTCTAAACAGCTATTGGTCCTGGTATTCCATGACTGAGATTTAGTAAGGGTCACAGAAAATACTATGGCACAGTGCCAAAGAACCAGGGACTGGGCCAAACAAACAACTTTCCATCTCCAATGAACTGAAGAGGTAAGATTTTCCAACAGACTCAAAACCCCAAAACCAGCTACACCTGGAAGATAGCTCAGAGAAGTAGTAGTCATCACCTAAGGGTTCCAAATACTAGCAATAAAGCAACATACCATAGGCAACTTACAAGCATCACCCCAGGAACTGAGCAAAAAAAAAAAAAAAAAAAAGGAAAAAAGAAAAGAAAAGTAAAAAAGTAAAGTAAAGGATAAGATGCTTGAATAAAATGCAACCCTAGACATCCAGTTTGCCAAAGAAAAATCTAGAGGGCAGTGAGGTATGACAATCCAAAAGCCTCCCACCAGGTCTCTTTAAAGTGGTAAAAACAAAGCAATTGAATGAGGTGCTGGAAAAAAAATGAAATCAGAAATAGTCTCTTGAGCTAAAGATGGTAGATCAGTAAGGAGCAAAATACAAAGCCTCCCTGAGAGAAACAACTCAGATACCGGAATAAAACATCCCGGAGAGGACCAGACAGAGGGAGATGGATCTTCTTGACCCAGGAATAAACTAAAGGGAAAAGAGCTGGTCAAAAGTGTGGTTGTGGGGCTACCATTGGAGCAGCTAAGATTCTCGGACAAGGTGCTCTTGCTGGAGCCACCCAAACTTGAGGTCGTGGTGTGCTCACCACCGGAGCTGCGGTCACGCTGAAGTCGGGGGTTGGTGAATCCAACGCAGAATGGAGCCGTCGTAGAGACCTGCACAAACCCTCAGTGAATGCTTGGAATAAGACCCTCCCATGGGAAAAGGGCAACCACCTGGATGACATGTTGGAATTGGGCAGGACGGGTATGAACAAGGAATGGCAGTGACTTCAGTTGGTTGCTCCCTACCCAGAGCAGATTGGTGGGATCTGCTTGGCCTGGGTCATGCCCCTGGCTGGGACCCAGTAAGTTGTCCTGAACCAATTCCGTACACACGGCACACACTAACATGGTGAAGGCCCCTACCGGCTGACTGGCTCGGAGGGGAGGAGCCAGCACCCACCACCCCTGTTTGCACCTCAATGATTAACAGCAAACTGGAGAGGGCAGTAACCCCTAGCCAGCACACTTTAGAAGAATCATAGTGAACAAGGAAAGGGGTTGGGACCTCCACTATATACTTGTATGGAAGAAACCAAAAACATGACAAGAAAAAGAAATAAGAAAAAGCCCCCAACCCTGCAAATATTGATTCAGGAGAGGTAAATACAGAAGAGATTGAGGGCAGTAAACATGTAATATCAGACATGGCATCAGTGGACATAAAGATATCTTTGTGACATCATAGACGAGCTGAAAACTGAAATAGTAATTCAAGTAAAGCAAGACGTAAGAAGATTAATAAAAGAAATGCTAAGCACCTCTCAAGAAGACACAGATGGAAGAATGGAGGAATACAAAAAAAGGAGAGAAACGTTCAACAAAGAATATAAAGAAAACCTAGAATACATGAAACAGATTCAAAGAGATCACCTGGAAATTAAAAACTCCACTGAAAGCTGGAAAAATCACCTGACAGAAACTAGAGATAGATTAACAAAACTTGAAGATAGATTTCCAATGTCTGACCATGAAAGATCTCTTTAAAATAAAAAGGAAACAGGTAGTAACAATACAAAGGCTAGAAGATGACAAGAAGATCTATAACTTAATAAAAAATGTGAATGAAGAAGTAGGTATAAACACAAAGGAAATAAAAAGGCTATTCACAGGAAATAATTAAGGAAAACTTCCCAAGCATAGGAAAAGGAAATGATATTCAGATGTATGAGGCAAACAAACCACCTATAACCAAGCCATCTATAACCAAAATAGAGCTACACCCAGACATATAATAATCATCACAAATTCATAAGAACAGAATATTAAAAGCTGCCAGAGAAAAGAAACAGATCACCCAGCCGGCGTGGTGGCTCATGCCTGTAATCCAGCACTCGGGAGGCTGAGGCAGGAGGATCATTGTGAGTTTGAGACCAGGCTGGGCTACAAAATGAGCTCAAGGCCAGCCTGAACTGCATAGCGAGACCCTGTCTCAAAAAGACAAGCCCCCCCCAAAAAAACCAAAACAGTTCACCTATAAAGGAAAACCATCAGAATGATAGACTTCTCTACACAAACCATTAAATCAAGAAGAGCTTGAAGTGAAGTATTCCAAGCCCTGAAAGAAAATAGCCTCCAACCCGGATTGATAGACCTTGCAAAACTGTCTCTCAGGATCAATGGAGAAACAAGATGCTTCCATGACAAAGAGGAACTGGGGGAATTCGTGACCACCAATTCAACCCTACAGAGAATACTAAAGAACATTCTAGAGAGAAAAAAAAAATACCAGGATTTCAGGAATAGTGGTAGAGAGGCCTCAATGAATGGGGCAGACAGTGGAATGAAAGAGAAAAGTAGATAACCAATGGCAGAAAAATAGCATAACAGAAATGAGGCAGAGAAGGTTGGCTATAACATAGATGGCCTTCGTACACTAACAAAAAGAAACACAGGCAGAGTAGATCAGGAGGTAGGGCCCATCGAAATGCCCCTGTATAGGAAATATAATTACCCCAAAAGAAGGCTTATGGACTGAAAATCAAGTATGAGAAAACAATGCTCTATGTGACAGGGAACCAGAGAGAAATAGGGGCAACTCGACCAGCACCTGAAGATAGATTGGAAAGACATGATACTTTTGTGCAGTAGAGAACTACTCAGCTATAAGGAAGGAAAACCTTGAGGCTTTTGTAGGTAAAGGAATACAACTTGAGATCAAGTCCAGGAGTGAGAAGGTTTGGAACCATTTAAGTAAATAGCAGGTTGCCCCTCCAATTTAAAAACTGAGAGAGTTGGTGGGACCCAAAATGTGCAGTGTACCCTGTGGGAGTGAAAGGGGAGGAATTGTCTAAAAGAAGGCAGAGGATTTTATTATTAGTGTATCAGGATTTAAAATCCACATTACTCTCACCACTCTGTTTAGATGGATTATATTCTGTTCCAGTCTGTCTACTTGTACTAGATTTGAGGGCACAGACAGCTATCCCGAAAATAGCAGGATATAGTACAGTAATCATCCTTAATTTCCTATTAACTTAATCTGAAGCCCGGTATACTGTCTTATTATGACTGATCTTATTTGAATCTGGTTGTCAGATTGCTGTTTTGTATTGACTGATTTTATTTGAATCTGTTATGATTGATAGTATCAAGTCTGAGAGTATAGGCAACTACACTGAAGATGACAAGATTCACTATGATGCCCACCCTGGTTTGATTATTACCTGCTTTTGAAGTCTTACAATGTCTCCAATGTTTTGTTTTTATTAATAATGTTATGTACTGCTATATTCAATTATATTATGCCTGACGATATAGACAATTCTTTTGAAGATAACAAGAGACATCATAGTAACCACTGTAGATCATCTTGTATTGTGGTTTTATATGACTTTTTCATTTCATGTTTTTCTAGGAATTTGTTTTGTTTTGTCTTGCTCTGTTTTGTTTTTTCCTCTAATACAGAAAGGATAGCAGTACATGTAGACTCATGCAGGCATAGAACTTACAGTTTATGAGAACTGATTATATAACACATAATGAAATGAACAACTACTTTGAAGGAAAGAGACACTATAGTACCCAGTGCTGATTCTGTAGTGTCATGATGTGAAACCCAGCAATACTATTATTCTTTGCTCAGAGTGATTTTAGTCTGTTTTGTTTTGTTTAATTTCAACATAGGTGAAGGTATGGACAACTATAGAATGAGAGACACAATGACAGCCATTGTTGACTTCCCTATCATCTGGTCTTAAAAACCTAAAATGCCTTCATCATCCTGTTTGGATCAGTTTTATACTATGTTGTTTTGTATGAATTCACTGTATGTGAAGATATGGACAACTATTTGGAAGAAGACAAGAGACAATAGGATAGTGAAGATCTCTGGTTATCTTGCTTTGAAATTTATGTCTCTTATATTGCTTTCTTATGTTCTGTTTTGTTGTGTTTAATTTTACCCTCTTAAAAAAAAAAAAAAGAAATAATCTCTCAGATAACTACAGAGATGGTGTCCAAAATAAGGACCATCCTTAGTGACTCTAGAACAGGTATAGACAAAAAAATAGACAAGCTTATGAAAATTATGGAAGTTCAACATAGGAAAGAAATGGAATCCATAAAGTAGATTCAAATAGATATCTGGGAGAATAAAAATTCCACTGAAAGTATTTGAAGTAGATTAGGCCAATGTGAGGAAAGAATCTCAGGTATTGAAGACAGGCTTACAGTTAGTGACAAGGAAAAAAAAGATTTCTCATAAATAGCAAGGGAAATCAATCCAATAGCTGCTAGGTGAGATAAAGAAGAAAAATTTAAGGTTGATGGAGGCAATGAAAAAGGAGATACCACAAATGATATTAAAAATGTTCACAGACATCATGGCAGAAAACTTTCCTGGTAGAAAAAAAGAACTTGATATGCAGATAAGTGAGGCATATAATACTCCGTTTAGTCATGACTAAAAAAAGTCTACAGTCGTAGTCAAGATTCCAGAAATTCAACATAAGAATAGAAGCTTAAAAGCTGATAAGGAAAAGAAACAAGTCACCTTAAAAGGAAAGCCCATCAGAATTACAGTTGACTTCTCAGCACAAACTGTCAAGTGAAAGAGAGCTTGGAGTGAAGTATTCCAAGTGCTAAAGAAAAACAACTTTCAACTCAGATTGATGTACTCCACAAAACTATCTTTCCAAACTGATAGAGAAATAAGATACTTCCATCGCAAAGAACAGCTAAAGAAACTTATAACCAATAAACCAGCACCCCAAAATGTTCTGAAGGACATTCTATAAAGAGATAATAAGGACTACAGCTCCATGAATTCCAACAGAAGGGATCCACCAGGCAAAGCAAACAATTAGAGGAAAGAAGAAAAAAAAAAAAGGGAAAGTCAGCAACAGGAAAAGTTATGACAAAGATAAGTCAGTACACATCAATTATAATCATCAAGGTTAACAGTCTCAATTCACAAGTCAAAAGACATAGACTGGCAGAATGGATCAAGAAACAAGATCCAACAATATGCTGCATGTAAGAAACACATTTAATTTAAAAAATTCATAGACTGAAAGTGAAAAAGGATGGAAAACAATACTCCATGGGACAGGAACCCAAAAAAAAGCAGGGGTAGCCATTCAGTTTGCAGGCAAAGTAAATTTCAAGCCAAGACTGATTAAAAGAGATAAATAGAGTCACTATATCCTTGTAAAGGGAACAATACAAGTAGGAGATACAACAATTGTAAACATATATGCAACAAATACTAGTGTACCTAATTATATAAAACAAATACTAATGGACATGAAAAATCAAATAAGCCCTAATACAATTGTATTGGGAGATCTTAATACCCCACTGTCACAAAAAGATAGATCAACTAGATAAAAAAACCAATAATGAAATATTAGAACTGAACCAAACTTTTGGACAAATGGACTTAGTAGATGCCTATAGAGTGTTCTACCCCACACCATTAAAATATACATTCTTCTCAGCTGCACATGAGATGTTCTCTAAAATAGACCACATACTGGCTCACTGAATATGTATAAGTAAATGTAAAAGAAGTAAAATTATCCCATCTATACTGTCATACCATAATGCATTGAAAGTGGAAATCAATGGAAAGACCACAAGAACTTCATAAATGCATGGGAATTAAACAGCACCCTCCTGAACAACCAATGGGTCACAGATAAAATGATGAAATTAGCTGGGGACTGTGGTACATGCCTGTAATCCCAGCACTCAGGAGGCTGAGGCAGGAGGATCGCCAAGCGTTCAAGGCCAACCCAGGCTACAAAGTGGGCTGAAGGCCAGCTTGAACCATATAGTGAAACCCTACCTCAAAAAAGGATGAAAAAAATAAAAATAAAACAAGAACCAATTAGACAGTTTTTATAGTTGAATGATATTGACAATACAACATACCATAATTTATGGGACACAATGAAAGCAGTCCTAACAGGTAAATTTATAGCAGTAAACACCCATAAAAGAAAAACAGAGCAAGCATATATAAATAATTTAATGGTGAACCTCAGACTTCTAGAAAGAGACGAGCAGGATAAGCCAAAAGCTCATATGAAGGGAGAAATCATAAAGATCAGAGCAGACATTAATGCACTGGAGACTAAAAAAACAGTACAAAGAATCAATGAACTGAAGAGCTGGTTCTTTGAATCTTTGAAAGAGTAAATAAAGTTGAAAAACCCTTAGACAACCTTATAAAAAAAAAAAAAGTAAAGACTGGGGCCAGGGGTTTAGCTCAGCGGTGTAAGTGCCTGCTTGGCAAACACAAGGTCATGAGTTCAATCCCTGGCACAAAAAAACAAAACAAAACAAAACAAGACAAAACAAGTAAAGCCTAAAATCCATGCAATTAGGAATGAAAAGGGTGAAATCACAACAGACCCTGTAGAAATTCAGATCATCTATACCTTCTTTGAAAACTTGTATTCTAATAAGATGGAAAATACAGAAGAAATGGACAGATTCCTAGATACATATGAATTACCAAAGCTGAATCAAGAAGATATAAACATCCTACATAAACCAATATCAATCAATGAAATTGAAGAGTTAATTGAAAACCTATCAACAAAGAAAAGCCCAGGCCTTGATGGATTCTCTTCTGAATTCTACAAGATATTTTTAGAGAATACCTAACACCACTACTTCTCAAACTCTTTAGTGAAATTGAAAGGGAAGCAATACTCCTAAATTCCTTCCTGGAAGCAAGAATTACCTTAATACCAAAACCAGAAAAGGACCCAACTAAGAAAGAGAATTACAGGCCAATTTCCCTAATGAACATAAATGCAAAAATCCTCAGTAAGATAATGGAAAACAGAAACAGCAAATCATCAAGAAGATTATACTCCATGATGAAGTGGAATTCATCCCAGGGATGCAGGCATGGTTCAACATACGTAAAATAAAAGTAATACACCACAACAACAGAGCCAAGGTCAAAAATCATATGATCATCTCAACAGATGCAGACAAACTTTTTGACAAAGTCCAGCACCTATTCATGATAAAAATCCTATAGAAAATTGGAATAAATGGTCTTTATCTCAATCTGATAAAAGCTATCTATGACAAACCAACAGCTACCATCACACTAAATAGACAAAACCTGAAAGCTTTTAATCTAAAATCAGGAACAAGACAAGGATGTCCACTGCCTCTACTTTTATTCAACATAGTCCTGGAAATTTTAGCTGGAGCAGTTAGATAAGAGAAAGAAATCAAAGGAATAAAGATAGGAAAGGAAGAAGTTAAACTATCATTATTTGCAGATGACATGATACTCTACATAGAAGACCCCAAAAACTCCACTAAAAAACTGGTAGATTTAATAAGCAAATTCAGCTGTGTAGCTGGATACAAAGTCAACACTCAAAAATCAATAGCCTTCCTGTACACGAATAATAAATTCACTGAGAAAGATCAGGGAAACAACATCTTTCACAATAGCATCCCTAAAAATGAAATATCTAGGCATCAATTTAACAAAGGATGTAAAAGACCTTTACATTGAAAATTATGGTACAGTGAAAAAGGAGATTGAAGAAGATATTAGAAAATGGAGCGATATCCCATGCTCTTGAGTAGGAACAATCTACATAGTGAAAATGGCCATACTTGCAAAATTGTTAAACAGATTCAATGCAATCTCAATCAAAATGTCAATAACTTATCTCATCGAATTAGAGAAAACAACCCTAAAATTCGTCTGGAACCAGAAGAGACCTAGAATAGAAAAGGCAATTCTGAGCAACACAGGCAAGACAAGGGTTATCACAATCCCTGATTTGAAATTATACTATAAAGCTACTGTGATAAAAACGGTGACAAAACAGACCTGAATACCAATAGAACAGATTACAAGATGCAGAAACAACTCCAGACACACTAAGCCACCTTATATTTGACAAAGGTACCAAATACATTCACTAGAAGAAAGATAGCCTCTTTAATAGATTGTTCTAGAAAACCTGGCTCTGCACATGCTAAAGATTAAAGTTGGACCCATATATCTCACTGTGCACCAAACTAAATCTGGAATAGATCACAGATCTAAATATTAAAACAGAAACATTAAATCTGCTGGAAGATAAGAGTAGGTAAAACTCTTGGAGACATTGGTGTAGACAAAGACTGTATGAACAAAACTCCGATTGTGCAGGAACTATCGCAAAGAATCAACAGCTGGGATCTCACCTTACTGAAAAGGTTTTTCACAGCAAGAGAAACCACCAACAGAGTGAACAAATAACCCACAATGTGGGAAAAAATATTTGCCAGCTGTTCCTTAAGCAAAGGATTACTACTGAGAACATATAAAAAACTAAAAAAAAAAAAAAAAAAAAAAAAAAAAAAAAAAAAAAAAAAAAAAAAAAAAAAAAAAAAAAAAAAAAAAAAATCAGTCCTCCCAAATTTAAAGACACAATCCAAAAATGGGTATCTGAGATGAATATACACTTCTCAGATAAACAAATACAAACAGCAAATAAATGTATGAAAAAATGTTCAAGCTGGGTGTGGTGGCTCACACCTGTAATCCCAGCACTCGGGAGGCTGAGGCAGGAGAATCCGTGTGAGTTTAAGACCAGCCTGGGCTACAAGGTGAGCTCAAGACCAGCCTGAACTGCATAGAGACCCTGTCTCAAAAAGACCAAAAAAAAAAAAAGTTCAACATCACTGGTCATTCAAGAGATGAAAATTAAAACAACACTGAGATTCCACATCACCTAAAAGATTGGAGAGGCCGTGGGGAAAAAGGAACCCTTCTCCACTGTTGGTAGGAATGTAGACTGGTGCAACCACTCTGAAAATCAGTGTGGAGATTCTTCAAAAAACTAGGATTAGAGGTCCTATTTGGCCCAGCTATTCCCCTTCTGGGTATCTTCCCAGAATTAAAAACATCATACCACAGTGATACATGTGCACTCATGTTTATAGCAGCATAATTTGTTATAGTTAGATGGAAACAACCCAAATGCTCATCAACTGAGGAGTAGATAAAGATGTGGTCTTTTTATATAATGAAGTACTCAGCCATAAAGAAGGATAAACTGGAGACTTTTATAGGTAAGCAGATGCAACTTGAGACCACACTCATAAGTGAAATAAATCAGACATGCATGTGTGGGCTGGGAATTTAGCTCAGCAGCGTAAGTGCCTGCTAGGCAAGCATGAGGTTTTGAGTTCAATTCCCGGTACAAAAAACAAAACAAAAAAACCCCCCAAAAACCAGAAATGCATGTGTAAACACTGTAATGTCTCACTAGTGTGAGAAGCTGAAAGAAACTATATAAAACAGTTTAGTTATACTACTGATTTCTCTGAGCTCACTGAAGAGAAAGTTTTCTACTAGTATTGTTCAGATGATAAATGCAAATGTCTGAGTTACTGGTTTGAAGGTTACAGTATACAATGTATATACCATTGTTACCCTTTATTGTGTTTTGAAATTTTTTCTCTTTAAAATTAAAAAAAAGATAACATAGGGTTAGTGTAGGAATTTTAGATCAAGGTTGAAGGTAGACCAGTCAGAAGCTATTGTAATAAAAAATGGTAGCTTAGAACAGGGCTGTAGCTCAGAGAGATACAGGCAGTTAAAATAAAGATGGTGGGTCAATTTGAAACACATTTAGATCAGCTCATTTAAGATTTGGGATGGACTATGAGACTGAAGGAAAATAGGTTCAAAGATATTTCCATAACTGTTCAACTGATGGTGTCATTCACTTAGATAAGGAACACTGGCAGAGGAATAGTTTGTTTTGCTGGGGAGACAGAGGAGGCATAAATTCTATTTTGGATACACTGAGTTGGAATATGTAAACTCTGTGAAGGGACGGAGCAAGAGTTTTTTTTTTTTTTTGGTATGCACTAAAGTTACATCTCTTTTTATCTTGACACAGTCTTAAGACACTAAGCTACCCAGGCTGAACTCAAACTTCTGTCTCAGCTAGGATTATAGGAATGCATAACCATGCTCAGTTTGGGCCATGTCTTTTTTGTGTGTTTGAGATAGGGTTTTACTATGTAGTCCAGGCTGGCCTTCAGCTCTCTCTGTATAGCTATGTTTTATTTGTTCCCTGCTGCCCCTCATTGTCATGCAGTGTCTGATACATACTAGGCACACTGTAAAGCTGTGAAAGTACACAAGTGCATACAACCTACACAAGAACCTTGGAACTTTTTCCATATGGAATGACTATTTATGTGTCAACTTAGGTAGGCTGTGATGCCCAGTTGTTGACCAAACACTACTGTAGATGTTGCTATTTATAACTGGTTGACTTTATATACATTTGTATACATATAACATATTTGCAGTACTGTAAAACTCAGGCATTCTACACGTTAGTCAAGTGCTTTTATTGTGTTACATCCCTAGCCCTCAGGCCACTTTAAGTAAAGATTAACTTTAATAATGTGGGAGGACCTTGTCTTGGTTATTTTTTTCTTGTTGCTGGGACAAAATACCCATCACCCAAAGTTTAAGTGGGAAAGGGTTATTTGGCTCACAGTTTGTAGAAGTTTCAGTCCTTTATCAGCTGGTTCCAAGGAAGGGTGGCACATGGTAAAGGGACAACAATTCATGGTGATGGAAGACAGCAAAAGCAACAGCTGAACTTAATAGCTACTTTCTGCCCCTTTTATACTCTATCTAGGTTACTGGGATTAGTAAACTGGGATTAGTAAATTGGATTAGTAAACCAATCAGTAAACTGACCAAACACTGTTAATCCCAACATCACACACTCTAAATTCAAACACTTCTGAAAACACTCTATGACTGCATGAGAGTTTAGGGAGACATCTAGACACAAATCATAAGGGACCTTATCCAATCAAGTAAAGGCAGTAAGTGTAAGCACAAGTTAATTGGAGAAGAAACTCAATTTAAGACTGTAACACAGAAATCTGACCTGAGTTTCCAGCCTACTGGCCTGCCCTATACATTTTAATGTCACAGCCCATATAATCATAGGAGCTACTTCCTTAAAATAAATCTCTGTATGCTATTAGTTTTTTGGAGAACTTTGATTAAAATGTTATGAAATAAAGTAGAAAACAAATAATATGAATCAGCAGATCAAAGTTCTATGTTTGCCCTGCTGCATAGCTGTTGTGTGGTGTTGGACATTTCTGCCAACTTCTGAGACCCAATTTCCTTGATAGAGATAATAACAATATTTAAATGATGCCATGTATGAAAAAGACCATTGTAATCTGCAAAACATAATTACATTTTTAGTTTAAGGCTGCCTTCCTAGGATTAGAAATGCTGTAAATTTAACTTCCAGACAAAATTGGTATTACTATGATCAAGAAAAAAAATATTTGCTGCATCAATATATGCGCAGTCTTTATGTTCATGTCTCACTTAACTTTGATTCTTACTAGCAACACAATGCATCTGGTGATATTTTATTTTTACCTCTGACAGTGAATTCAATCTCTTTTATGGCAGCTTCATTTTGAGCTTCTGTCAGTTTTTCATTAATTTCCATTATTTCAATGAGGAACTGGCTGTCCATTTTATAGTCTGTCCCTTCAGAAATCTCTATTCCACGGAGTTTTAGCTATGAGGGCAAAGAGTAGGAAAAATAAGTTTCGTTCCAGAAAGTGTGGTCAAAGTCAGTACATTCTGTTCTTTCTTCAAAATATAATACCATTTGGGGAAAACTTGAACTGTACCAGAAACGAAAGCATGATGGTAGGCCGCCAGCTTGGACAGAGACAGGAATAATGGTACAAAATCTTTGTGCTGCCTGAAATTGTGTGGCTCTGGGACATCATTCCTCTATGAAATCAAAATTGATGTTTGTAAACACTATTCAGTTCTAAAATTTTATGGACTCTAAAATGCTCTTGAAAAAAACTATTCGGCTCTAAAAACTATCATCATCAAACCCTTGAAACTTATAGAATATGGTTAAAACAGTGCAACTGGGACAAGTAAAATTTACAAAGAATAGTCAGAGAAAGCTACATTGATGCAGTAATTGTTTTTCTTTTTATAGTATCTTTGAAGCTAAATATCACTGGGATGTTGGAGTAACTCAAGTTTCAGGCACTCTTATGTGGAATATGGGGAAGCAACTGTCCTACATGACAATGAGCAAAAGGAAGTCACACATATAAGGGTTGAGAAATCACCTTACTAGGTATAGTCCCCTGCTCAGGGGAACCAGAAGAGTCTTATAGGCATCATTCACCAGTGTTGAATGCTTCTCTGATAGGTCCTTTTCAGTCTGTTAGAAATGAATACAGTCTTATTACCATTTAAATCAGTAATCTTAAATTCACTTTTTCCCCTTGTAGTTCTGGGGAGTGAATCCAGGGAACACTTAACTATATCCTCAGCCCTTTTAATTTTTGTTTTGAGTCAGGATCTTGCTCTGTAGCCCAGGCTAGCCTAATATTCCCTATGTAACCCAAGCTGACCTCAAATTTGAGATCCTTTCACCTCAACCTCCTGAGTGCTGCAATTACATGTATGTTTCAACATACACGGCCTTACTTATTATTTTTTGTGGTACTAGGTATTGAACTCAGGAAGCACTGAGCTACTTCCCAAGCCCTTTTTATTTTCAGAAAGGGTCTCACTAAATTGGCCAGGCTGGCCTCTACTTTGGGATCCTCCTGGCCCTAGGATGTCCCTCGCTCCTTGAGTAGCTGTGATTACAGGCATACACCACTGTGTCCAAATTTTAATAATATGCTGATGAGGTGTCCAGGGAAGTGGCCAAAGTACACAGAACTGGTGTTGGATGAGTTATCTTTATTTTTATAAGTTTTTTTGAAAGTTAGAGAAAAGCTGTAAGTGGATGATATTGCAAGGACCTGGCTTAGTTGGGGTCAGGCTGCCACAGGGTGGAGCTCATTATCCAACTTAGTCTCTAAAAATAACAACCACAAGGCCACTGCCACCCATCCTGTATACACACGCGTTTGGGGGTTTGGGAGAATATTACGGCTGCTAATAAAATACCTGAGATCTCTTGCTGAAGAAATCTGGGTGGACAAGACGCTGTAGTTGCTGGTACCTATGCTGGAGCTTTGTGGTGTCAATTCTGAAGGAACGTTTGCTGGAAGAAAATTGGGAGATGAAATTCACGCAATAAATATTTATAAGGTTATCTACTTCAGGTCTAGTTCCTGAGGAAGACTTAATAAAGAAATAATCTGAAAAATGTGGTAACTGCCATGAAGGAAAATAGAACAAGGGCAGCCAGGGTAATGCAGTGGAGAAAGACCATCAAAGGAAGGAAAGAGTCATCCAGGCTTGAGAGCTGCAAGCGCAAAAGCCAGGAGGTGGAAACAAGATGGGCAGCTTATTTCAACCCAATCCCCTTCATTTTCTCCTCCCATTTCTTCACCAGTTCAGCTCTACCCACATTTCCTCTCTTCTTTCCAAACTTCTCAATCTTCAGGGGGATAAAAGGGAAAAATCATTTCTTGGACTCTAATTCCTACTTTCCTTTATGGCCTTGCCCACAACCTTGTTCGTGCTTACTCCCATATGCAGTACGTAATTTTTTGTTTTGTTCTGTGTTGCCTCACTGAGGACACCACCAAGGGTTCTTGCAAGATAAGGAAGCGCCCTGGCTAAAGCTCCTGAGTCTTTCATTTTGCACTATGCTTCAGTACAATACTTCTCTCTTCAAAGTCTCAAGCCAGAGCCAAGCTTTTTTGACCCCACCCCTTCCCTGCAGCTCCGTCCCTTGCCGCCTCTCCACTTTCCTACAGGTTTCGCCCTTCCAATGTAACCGCGTCCCTCCAATTCCTTCATTCCCCACCTCTCCACTCCCACCTCGCCCCCTTCACGCCCCTTCTCCAGTTCCCGCCCCTCATTTTCCCCCCATCTTGACACAGCCTCAAGCCCGGCTCTGTGGTGCTCCGCCCATCTATCTGACCAGCCCAGGCGCGTCCCAGCCTGCCCACCCTCTCCTCACGCAGGACGTCGTTCCCGACTCCCGAAGCCGCCTCGCGTACCAGTCCATGAGGCTGAAGTAATCTCGAGTGGGGTCAGGTGGTTGCAGCGCGCGGCACTGCGGGCAGAAGAACCACTCCCCCCGCGCAGGGCCCCCTGGGCTGCCGCACTTCCAACACCGCGGCGCACTGCTTCCTGCCTGCGCGGCAGCATTGCTGCTTAGCAGTCTCCTTCCGGGGGCCCCCGCCAGCTTCCGACCCCATCCCTGAAGCAAGGCCCCGATTCTCCCGCCCCACATCTGGGCCGCAGCGTGTCTCGCCGTGGTGACCTGTTAGGGAAGAAGTCAAGACTGCCGACCAGACCAGACTAATGCAGCTGATTGGAGAGAGCGCTAAGGGGGCGTGGTCACTTGGGGCGAAGCATGGCGGCTGAGTCCCACTGTGCCTTCTGAACTACAACACCCAGCAAGTACCGGTGTCACGCGTGCCGGTCACTTCCGTTGCTTTTCGTTGGTCCGGGGGCGGTAGAGGGTGTTTTGATTGGCTAAGGGTGGAGTTTGTATCTTAAGGTTTAGCGCCACTCTGCCACCCGCGGCTGCGGGGGAGCCTGAGGCTCCTGGTGGGCTCATTCGGTGAGTCATAGTGGGAAACTTCTATTGGGTGCATGGAGGTTCGAGTCCCATCGTCAGGGTTTATGGAAGTATAATCTCTTTAGCTTTCGTTTTGACTGGATTTTTGAGATGGAAGGGAGAGTGCGTGGGCGACTCTTCCTTTGTAGATGATCTTCGAGGTGAAATTGACTTTCTGTTATTTAAAAAATAAAACAGGCCTGGGGATGCAGGATGAGAAGGAACAGAGTTGTAGTCAACACCAGAGTATAATTACTTTGTAAATTATACAGATACTAGTACTTACGATCATTCTTTAGATTCAATCCATGAACTGCTTATGAGAACCCAGTTTTAGCTGCAAGGTTGCTACACAACTGAAAATGCTGGTTTGTGTAGGATGCCGTGCTGGTGGCCATAAATGTGTGGAACAGAGTGGCAAGGAGAGGATTAGGAGGGCACCAATCTTCCTTGCGACCCAAATTTCACTGGTTTTTGTTTTATTTTAGACAAGTATCTCTATGTAGTTCAAGCTGGGCTTGAACTCACTGTGTAGCCCAGGATGGCTTCAAACTTGTAGCAATCCTTTTGCGTTAGCCGTGACATGTATCACTAACGCCAGGCTTGAGGTTTCGCCATTTAATAGAAAGGTTGCATGGAACTTAGATTTTTTATAATTGGGATCCTGGTGTTTTGCTGAGTTTGCTTCCTTTTTTCCAGTAAGAATAGCTCCTAGGTTAGCAAAGGGCTAGGTGGAGTTGTTTAGATCTGTGTTTGTGTTCTGCCTCATTAAGTGGACTTAGTTGGATGGCAGGATCTAAACGATTTGATTCCTGTCTTCTTGGAGAATGCCTGGGGGTAGAAGGAGTATCAGTATTTTGTGCAAATGGTCCCCCTGAAGTGGCAAAGGAGTTACTAATTTCTTTTTAGTTGTCTTCTATTCCAGGTGACCTGACACTTTCTTTTCCAAAATATGCATAAAATTTAAGTATAATGTTGATTGTAAGTTTCTTTCACTTATGATTTTTAAAAAATTGTATGCATGAAATGCTTTTTTGGTTCTTTTTTTTTTTTTTAATCGGTACTGGGAATTGAACTCACGACATCTGTACATCAGTCCCAAACTAAGATACTAGTTTGCAGTAGTTTACGTGCTTGCAAAGCAGGCACTTATGTCGCTGAGCTAAATCCCCAACCCATGAAATGCTTTTTTGAGTATCAATTTCATTACCTTTTTTTGTTTTTTGCGACAAGATCTCACCTTGTAGCTCAGGGTGGCCTTGAACTCACTGTGTGGCCCAAGTTGGCCTCAAACCTGTGGCAGCCCTCCTTTGTCAGTGAAACTTGTGGAGATGTTTCTGTCTCAGCCTTCTAAATGCTGAGATTACAGGCATGCACTACCATGTCCTTCAGTTTCATTGCTGTTTACTTACTTTTATCCTTCAAATAATTCAAATAATTTTCTTTCTGTGTTTTATAGCTGCCAGACAAAAACCCTGATCCCATGAAAGTGATCTTATGAAAAGTTCAGACCAGAAGAACCACAGGTGGACTGGTAGGAATTTTTTTTTCTCTTTAGATGCTTGATATTGAACCAAGTGTCTTGCACATGTTAGGCAAATGCTGTCCCACTGGACTAAAACCTTAGCCCTTTTTATTTCTTATTTTAAAAACAAGGTCTCCCTAAATCACCTACGTGGGCCTTGAACTTTTGTTCTTCCTGGGTCAGGCTTCTGAGTAGCTGGGATTATAAGTGTGCCGTTGCTGTGCTTAGCTGTTAGGATTTGAAGAGCATGCTTGCCCTGAATTTCCTCTTTTCTTTTCTTTTTTAATTTTTGTTTCTTTTGAGATGGTCTTGTTATGTAGTATAGGCCAGCTTTGAACTCACTACGTAGCCCAGGATGGCCTCGAACTCATGATGATCCTCCTGCCTCAGCTTCTTGAGTTTTTCGAATGCTGGGACTACAGGTGTGTGCCTCCATGTCTGGCTTTTTTTTTTTTCCTGTGGTAATTTGCTGATTCTTCACTGTTGAATTTTAAACTCTTGAGATAAGTCTTACTCTTTGAAACTTATGATTGAATACTTTTTGAGGTTGCGATGTCTCGAGAGCCCAATGAAGAGAGTCAGCAGTCCTATGGCAGCACCTCCTCACAGCCCCACAGTGCTGGTACCAGTTCACAGACCCAAGGTGGCTTCACCCAGTCCCAAGGCTGTTTCTCCCCGTCCTCTGGGCTTGCTTCACAGTCTCATGGGTCCTTGATGCGCTCCCCAAGCACATCTAGCTCCTCCACCAGCACAGTGCCTACCTCCAGCCAGTCCTCTCAATCCAGCTCTGGGACTCTGAGCTCTTTAGAGACGGTATCTACTCAGGAACTCTGTTCTATTCCTGAGGACCAAGAACCCGAGGAACCTGTTCCTGCCCCTTGGGCTCGGCTATGGGCTCTCCAGGAAGGATTCTCCAATCTTGGTAAGTACTTTTCTTTTACAGTATCATGAATTGCTTAGAAAAAGTTATAGAAGATTGTTGCAGCAGAAAAGCTTAGGACACTCATGGAATGATTCTGGAGTTTGAAGGTAATGAAAGATAAAAGAGGCAGTGGTGGGCCTGACGTGGCTGTGCACTCCGGTAATTGAGGCATTTGGGAGGCTGAGGCAGAAGGGTCATTGTGAGTTCAATGCCAGCCTGCACTACAAAGCAAGAGCCTGACTCAAAAACAAAAAACAAAAAAATTAATGATGAAAAAATTCTATGAGGGCATCAGAGCAGTTCAGAATAGGGAATATTATTCTTGCTTCTGTTTATTACTTGTTTTTAATCTCCAAATAGCTAATGATGTAATTTCAATATAGTGATCTTCTTTGACATGCTGTGATCCCAGTAGAGAATCTTTGCTGTGAGTATGTTTGAAGTAGGATTTTAGTTTTCTCTTACATTAAAATGACTTCATATTTTAAAAATCTGATTTGAGTGTTGTGTACACCTGTAATTTCAGCACTCAGGAGGCTGAGGCAGGAGGATTGCAGGTTTAAGGCCAGCCTGGATACATAGCAAATTCAAGGCTGATCTAGACTACCTATGGGATCCTATTTCCAAAAAAATAAAGACAAAACAAAATTTGTAGATGATAATATTAAGAAATGAATAATTAATATGCTATTTTGTACCTTCTAACTTACCATCCATTTTACTTAAATGTCAACTTCAATGAGTTGAAAAAACAGTAAAAATAAATAAATAAATAAATAAATAAATAAAATAAATAATTCTAGCAGTTAGGAGGCTGAGGTAGGAGTATCACATTGAGTTTGAGGCCAGCCTTGTCTACATAGTGTGTTCAAAACCAGCCTAAATTGGGTTGGGGATTTAGCTCAGCGGCATAAGCGCCTTCCTGGCAAGTGCACGGTTGTGAGTGTAATCCCTGGTACCAAAAAAACCCAAACAAACAAAAAACCAGCCCAAACTATATAGCAAGACCCTATCTCAAAATAAATAAAGTGGAAATAACATTAAATTTAGAAGTAAACATTTAGAGCCATTTTATACCTTTTTTTGTTGTTGTTATTTGGTTATTTGAAATAGGGTCTGTGTATAGTCTAGCTTGATATTGAAATCACTATGTAGCTTGGGCTGGCCTTGCATTCATCATCATCTTGCTGCCTCAGCCACCCAAGTGCTAGGATTACAGGTGTGTGCTACCTTGCCGGGCTGTATTTTCTTTTTGTTGGCAGTTTTAGAGCTTTTAGCTGTCTTATCATTGGACCTTACCTGCTTTTCAAAGAGTTCTCCTGTCATGTATGTTTTTTACTCATTTTGGCTTGGGTTAGTTTGTGGCCTTAATGAATCTGTAACTGAAACAAGTGCACAGGCCAAGAAAGAGGCATAAGTGGAAGTGGTAAATAAAATGTAGGTTGGGCCACAAGCGGACTAAAATAAGTGTCAGACTCTGACTTAAAGCCTACTTCCAGGTGTAGCTGTACTATTAAAGTAAATCAACTTATTAGCTACTACAAAGCCTGTCATCAGATACAGCTTGTCACTTGCTACTTGACAAGATTTTGATATGAATCTACAAACAATTTATGACAGTCTCTGTGCAGTGCAACCTCTTGGCTAACTGGGCATTGTGGCACATCCCTGTAATCCCACCACTTGGGAGGCTAAGTTAGGTGAGTTACCACAATAAGTTCAGTTACCACAGTAAGTTCAGTACAGTTGAAGCTACCTAGTAGGTTCAAGGTCAATCTGTACTACAAAAAAACGAAAAACAGACAAACCTCTTCTCTAATGCTCATCTGTATTTGCAGCCGGTCACCATTGCTAGCATCACAGCCTCAGTTCTTCCTCAGATCATTAGGTTTTAGAATCATAGGAAGCACACAGCCTAGCTCCCTCCCAGGTGCAGTTTACAGTAGAGTTAAGCTTCATAGAAGGCTAAATCTGTCACTGATCTGATAGGAGGTGGAGCTCAGGTGGTAATGTGAGCAATAGGGAGTAGCTGTATGTCCAGATGAAGCTTCACTTTCCTGCAGTTCACCTCCTGCAGTGTGGTTCTGGTCCTCGTTGGTGCTCCTGTCATAGAATACTAGAATTGCTGGGGACACCATCACCTGGTTCTATGTTCAACTTTGTAAGGAACTACCAAACTATTTTCTATAGTAGCTGTATCATTTTGTTGTGTTTTCTTTTGGATTTTTTTTTTTTTTTTGTACTGGGGATCGAACTCAGGATCTCAGGCTTGCCAGGCAGGTGCTTATGCCACTGAGCTAAATCCCTAGCCCTCTTGTTTTATTTTGAAACACAGTGTTATTATGCAGTCCAGATGGTCTTGAGCTCCTGATCTCCTTGCTACAGCTTCCTGAGAGCTATATGCACAGTCACACTCAGCAAGAGAACTTCTTCTGTGTGTGCATGTGTGTGTGCATGTGTGGTGTGATGTGTGTATGTACACGCTCTGGTAATTGAACCTAGGGCTTTGTGTATGCTAGATAAATGCTTTACTACTGAGCTACATCTCCTTTTGTGTCATTTATTAATTGAGTAGCTTATCTTTTCATTATGTATATTTTAGATACAGTTCCTTCTAGTCTATGGGTTGTCTTTTTCATTCTCTGATGTTATTTTTTGGTGTATACAGATGTTACTATTATTATTAATTATGCTGTTACACTGCAGTTTGTATCCATGGTGTTTGCACTGAGCTACATCCCCAGCCTATCTATGTATATATGTATGTATGTATGTATCTATCTATGTATTTATTTAATTTTTAAATTAATGTATTTTTTACATTAATTAATTAATGTAAAATAATTAATTTTAATGTATTTATATAATTTTGAGATAGGGTCTCATTAAGTTACTAAATTGCCCATACTTTGCTTGAATTTGCTGTCTTCCTGCTTCAGCCTCCCAGAGTGCTGGGATTGTAGGTACTACCTTACCTGACCAGACTTAATTTTGATGTTCAGTTTCCTTGTTTTTTTTCCTTTGTTCTTAGATTTATCCCATTATATCTGAGAAACAGTTGCTTAGCTGGAAGTTACAAAGTTTTCTCATACTTTTTTTTTTTTTTTGGCGGTACTGGGGATGGAACTCACAACTTTGCACTTCCCAGGCAGGCGCTTATGCCACTGAACTACATTCCCAGCCCGTTTCCTCATACTTCTTGCTTTTTGGAATTTTATAATTTTCATTCCTACAAATAGTTTCCCCCAGTTTGGATATTTTGTTTTCTCTCTTCTTTGTTAAAATTTTGGTTTTTGAGACAGGGTCTTGCTGTGTAGTGCAGGCTGGTCCTAAACTTGCTGTGTAGACCAGACTGACCTTGAATTTGTGGTCTTCCTACCTTAGCCTACCAAATCTTGGAATTACAGGTATGTATCACTACACCTGGCTTTTGTTGTTTTGTTTTGTTTTGCTTGTGACAGGGTCTTACCATGTAGTTCAGGTGGCAGCCAGTTTGCTATGGAATATAATCCAGCCTTAAACTCGAGATCCTTCTGCTTCAACCTTCTGAGTGGTACAGTTCTCTAATTCCTATCACAGAAAAAATATTTTTAGGACTGGTGAGTGAGAAGCCTGATAAGAATTTATTAGGCAGAGGTTTTTTTTTTTTTTTTTTTTTTTTGAGACAGTGGCGTGTCACTGTGTAGTTCAGGCTGGTCTTGAATTCATCTTGTAGTCCAGGCTCACTTTGAACTGTGGCAATCCTCCTGCCTCAGCCTCCCAAGTGCTGGGATTATAAGTATGCACCACCATGCCTGGTTTTATTAGGCACAATTTTAAAAGTGCACACTCGGGTGAAATACGGAAATTTAGAGAAATGAGACACTATCTTTTGCAACTGGCAACATTTATGTTTCTCTTGAGGAAGTGGAAATCTATGGCAAAGGTGGTCCATTCCCTAGAATGATAATGGCCCATTTTACAGGTGAAAGGTATGAGCTCAGGTTTTTGTTTTAAGGTGGATAATTTAAGCATTCTTTGAGTCCTCTTAACTTGTTCTTTTACCTCAGGATCAGTTTCCTATTTTTTACTTTGGGCTTAAAGTATTTGTAAGAAATTTGGGGTGTGAAGGGTCTTTGAGGAAAGAAGCATACATTAACCTAAAGAATGCTGATACAAATTACCTTGAGTAACTTTGTGTCCCAGTTGTTACAGTCTTCTTAAAAGTACAATTTTTTAGTTATAGTTTTCCTTGTCTCCTTTTCACCATCTTTATTTTTTTGTTCTATCTTACTTTTTCTTGCTTTTGTACGCATGTGCCCAACAACTCCCCTTATTAGCCAAGTTAAAGCAAAGCTGTTCCATCCTTAGCCACCCTTTTGCTCTGTCCACCTGAATTCTCCATGTCTTTCTTTTTTCCAGCTGGTTTCTCTCTCTCTTTCGTTCATTTGTTCATTCATAAATAATACTGGGGATTGAATCCAAGCCTTCATACTGAGCTATAGCCCCAGGCTTTTTTTTTTTTTTTAACAGTTTTTGAAATGTTTTTTAAATTTTGAGACAAGTCTTTCTAAATTATTAACTTGCCCAGACTGGGCTTAAACTTGCCATCCTTCTGCCTCAGCCTTCAGGAATGCTGGGATCACAGGTGTGTGCAACTATACCTGGCCCAACTGGTTTCTAGTAGAAGTACTATTTTTCATTAATTTTTTTTCCCCTTATTAACAGAGGCTTAGGTTTCCAATTTTTCTCAGGAGAGCGGGACTGAAGGGAGAATGTCCTTATGGTTGTCTCTGTAGTCTAATCCCCAAAATGATAGTGGTCATTTTACAGGTGAAAGATATGAACTCAGGCTTTGGGGAAATGTCTCTAGGTTAGAGAGCTTGGTTGAGTTGCTGGGTCATAGAGCATGCACAGTTTTACTCAGTAATTAGGTCGTGACATTGCTTCTGAAGGGGCTGCTGTGTCCTTCCTGTCTTACTTCCTTTATGAGAACTCCCTGAGAGCCTCAGCCAGACGTGCTGAGGTCCTTCATTTGTGTTTCCTCTTCTCAGTCTTCCTGTTGCCTCATCTGCACTGGAAACTTTATGTTATGTTGTTATTATTATAGCACTAGGGGTTGAACTCGGTTCTTTGCACTGGGCTATATCCCTAGTCCTTTTTAATCTCTTTTTGTTTTGAGACATGCCTGCTAAATCGCCTAGGCTGGGCCTGAAATGACCAACCTCTTGTCTTCAACCTCCCAGAGTATAGGTGTGCATTATAAATACTTGCTGGAAACTTTTTCATTGATTCATGTCTTTTTAAAAAAGTTAAGTCAGTTTATTGGTACATTTTTAATTCTACATAATGATCACATTTGTAAGGAATTTATACCTGTACCTGACAAGTTGATTCTTTTTTATTCCCATTCTCCTGCCTTCCTTTCAACCCTTGTTCCCCTCCCCATTTACAAAAACTGTATTTCCATTTTTTCCTTCTTTTCTCATCATTTCTTTCTTTCCCCTTCCTTACCTCCTCCCTTTCCCATTTGAGCATTTTTTATTTCACAATATTATACATTTTGGTTCTTATTTATACTTTCAGTTTATCACACCAGAGAAACAATGTGGTATATTTGTCTGGTTTATTTCACTTAAGGTTTTTTGAAAAAGGGTCTCACTAAGGTAAGTAGCCCAGGCTGACCCAGAACTTGCTGCCATCTTCTTGTCTTAGCCTCCTGAGTGCTAGGATTACTGGCATGCACTGCCATGGCCTGTTCTCATTTAGGCTTTTGAATAGGTTGTATTTGTATTAAGTAAATATTCAAAAGAAGAGCAAGGTCTTCATCTGATGTCTGCCTCTCCCCTACTTCCCATTATTGCCAATTTCTTACAAGCTTTCCAGGTTATGTGAAACATATGCAAACAAATAAATGTATGTACTTTTCTCCACTTGTTTTTGTACTAATTTAACAATGTTGTGCTGGGTGTGGTGTGCTTGTATTCCTAGTACTTGAGAGGCTGAGACAGAAGGATTGCTCTGGGTTCAAGGCCAGCCTGGGCTGCATAGTGAGTCCAAGGCCTGCCTGAACTACACATGAGAGAGCCTGTCATTAAAAAACAAAAACAAAAAGAACCCCAAAATTTATATTAGCTGGTTGTTGATGCATGCCTATAATGCCAGCCCTCAGGAGGCTAAGGCAGGAGGATCACAAAGCCTGGACTACACAGCAAGACTTAAAAATCTCCCCCACTCCCCACCCAAGACAGAAAGTTTATACTAATTGTAAATGTAATTGTAATTGTAATTGTAATTGCATTATACCTTTCTTTAAGTGTAAAAAGCTTTTGAGGCTTGCTTTTTACAATTAATGTATCACAGACACCCTTTTATTAGAATGTAGGCACCTTTATTTCTTTTTATAGATAGATAGGTTTGTTGAACTAACCCCTTACTCATGGACTTTTGTTTTTGAGACAGAATCTGACTCATAGCCCAGGCTGGCTTTGAACTCCTATGATTCTTTTGCCTCAGTCTCCTGAGTGTGGGGGTTATAGGCATGTGCTACCATACCTAGCTCATGGACATTTATTTATAATCTTTTTTATTTTTTTATTTTTTTTGTCTTTTTGAGACAGGGTCTCACTATGCAGTTCAGGCTGGTCTTGAGCTCACTTTGTAGCCCAGGCTAGTCTCGAACTCACAATGATCCTCCTGCCTCAGCCTCCTGAGTACTGAGATTATAGGTGTGAGCCACCACGCCTGGCCTGTAATCTTTTTTGTTAAGAACAATGGTATGTGGCCTTGTATATATGTTCTTATGTTCTTTCATAATATGTATGATACAAAAGGATAAGTTATTAGCAATGAAATTTCTGAGTCAATGAGTGTGTACTTATGTAATATTTAAAAAAAAAATTGAGGTTAAAGTAACAAAATGAACCATTTAAAAGTGAATGGATGGGCATGGTGGTGCATCTATATTTGGGAGGCTGAGGCAGGAGGACAGCTGCAAGTTTAAGACCAGCCTGAACTACGTAGTGAGACCTTGTCTCAAAAAAAACAACAAACCGAAAAACAACAACAACCACAAAAGTGAATGGCACTTGATGGCACTTAGCATATTTATAGGGTTGTTCGGTTACACTTATATGCAATTCAAAACATGTCCATCATTCCAAAATGAATCTTTCTGTTTTTCTTCTGTTCTGCATTTTTGTTTGTTTTCCTCACTTCCTCTCTCCCTCCCCTTCCAACCTTACCTGCTTCCTTCTTCTCCTCCTTCCCATATTCCTTCTGGTGGGGTCTCATTTTGTGGTCCAGAACTTCTGGGCTCAATTGATTCACCCACGTAGCAACCACTGTACCTGTGCATCAATGTTGTACCGTGTGTGGCCTTTTCAGTCTGGCATCTTTCATTTAGCATGATGTTTTAAAGGTTCTCATGTTGTATGACATGCTAGTATTTTATTTATCTTTATGATGTCTGAATAATATTCTATTATATGTGAATCTCATAATTTGTACATTTATTGGCAGTTGGGTCTTTTCTACCTTTTGAATATTGTGTGTAGTACTGGTGTGAACGTTGGTATACAAGTACCTTTTTTCAGTTCTTTCAGGTTTATACCTAGGAAGAGGATTGCTAAGCCATATGACAGGGTTTTTTGGTGCTAGGAATCAAACCTATGCCTGTGTGCATGCTTGGTAAGTGTGGCCCTGGAGCTTACTTAGAACTTTTTTTTTTTTTTTAAATAGCTATCTTTTTGAGTATGATGTGACTGCACATGTGATTTGGATAGATCTTGTCAAATTGTTCTGCCTTGACAATTACATAACATGTGTATGCATTATATTTTTATTGGCAGTGTATATGTGTACATGCTTCTCCAGGCCTCTTGCCAACAGTGTAATATGAGGCTTTTTGATTTTTGTGAATCTGGAAGGTATAGATACTTACCATACTTTTGGTTTTAAAAATTTCTTATATTGGGTTCAATAAGCCATCTTTGTATGTGTTTGAACCATTTGTTTTTTCTCTTTTGGAAATTGTCTCTTTACATCCTTTGCTCATTTCCCACAAGTTTGTCTTGATTTACTCTTTTTAGGGCTGGGTGGGGTGGTGCAGGCCTGTAATTCCAGCACGCCAGACTGTGGCAGGAAGATCTCCATGAGTTTGAGGTCAGCTTTGGCTACATAAGCTGAGTAGAAGATTATGTTTGAGTCTAAATACAAAAGATAAGAGGAAAGCAGCCTTTCAGGTAGTTGGGATCGAGGATGTGGAGAGGCCACAAAGCCTCTGCTTGGCATATAAGGGTAGAAAAGGAGGCCAAAAGGACTGGGTGTATGCGTGAAGGCACAGAGGCTCCAGGTGACATTGGAATAGAGGCAGAGGCCAGATGCTGAGCATCTATCTAGTGGACCATGAGTATATTTTTTTACCAAGTATGGTAGGAAGCCTGAAGAAGGTAGTAAACAGGAAATTACTCTATTGAAGTACTTTCCAAGTACTTTAAAAGTTATTCGAGAAGTTTTAATGACTGCTTGTATTTCATGGTTCTGTATAAACCATCACTGATTAAACCCACTGTTGTGAAATTTGTGTCTCATCCCACCCCTGCTTTTTTGGTGCTAAGGACTGAATCCAGGGTCTCCAGTATGCTAAGCATGTACCTACCAAAGTTATATCTACCAGCACTCCCTGACAGTTTGTAATGTTACAAAAATCTTGATAATTAAATCTGTAATTTTGATTGCCTTGTTAACCTGTTTTCCTACAAGTAGATTTTATAAGCGGTTTATTTATTTGTTTGTTGGTTGGTTTATATATAAAAGGAATAGAACTCAGGTCCTTGCCCTTGCTAGGTAAGGGCGTGTGCCACTGAGCTATATCTCCAAGCCTTACAAGCAATTTTTAAAGGTGTGTGATACAGAATATTCAACAGCTCTCTGGTATGTGCTTTTGTTTTACAGAGTGTGTTAATGACAGCTACTGGTTTGGGAGGGATAAAAGCTGTGACTATTGCTTTGATGAACCACTGCTAAAAAGAACAGATAAATATAGGACATATAGCAAGAAACATTTTCGGATTTTCAGGGTAGGTAAACAATGTGCCTATACTTGGGCAAACTGGTTATCTAGTCATTGCTCTTAGATATCTTTTAATTACAAATTCCTGCGGTTAAAACTTTAAATAAAATGTCCTCTATTTTAGGAAGTGGGTCCTAAAAACTCTTACATTGCATACATAGAAGATCACAGTGGGAATGGAACCTTTGTAAATACAGAGCTTGTAGGGAAAGGAAAACGTCGTCCTTTGAGTAACAATTCTGAAATTGCACTTTCACTATGTAGAAATAAAGGTAATATTATCATTTTATGATTACTAGATTGTTTTCCTCCCTGCTGTGTGAAAGGGAAAATTTGACTTTGTGTCCTGATAGAGTATGGTTTCAGTGAGTAAAATTAAATTACCGCTCAACATTTAATTCTGCTGTTATGGTTGCATTTTTAAATGATAAAGTTCTGTTCAGACAGATTTTCTAAGATGTAATTGGTTTGATTGGTTTTAAATAAAGCTATATGCTATCATTTGTGTTATCATATTGGTTAAAAATACCTTTCAGTTACTTGATTCAGTTTATACCATATCAGTCTTACATAAGTCTTACATATGAGCTATTTTAGGTTATTAATTCATCCTTCCTCCCTCCCTCTTTCTCTTGCTACTTTCCTTTATTTTTTCTATTAGTTTCTGCATGTATTTATTAAATTCCTTTTTATGGCAAGTGTTAGGGTATGAGTGTTTCTGTAGGAGGCTAAGTTTAGTGGTGCTGGACGTTGGGCCTTCCGCATATGCTCACTGTCACCAAGCCGCTCCTTCAGCAGTCTGTCTTCTTAAATGTCCGGTAGTTATGCTCTGCAAGTGGAGATGTTTCTTGTCACCTTCAGTAGTATCTTAGAAACATCCACTCCTAAAAACAATAGTATATCTAAAATAGTTTCAGTCAGAGCAGATTCTAAAAGGAATAATAGATAAAAGTGAACTACAGAGTTTAAAGTAGCCCCCACTGACTTTTAAATCTGTGAGCAAAAGGAATACCATTAGAGCAGCTGGTTAATATGCTGAGGTCAGTGAATACAAGCAGCAGTTACATTATAGGTTTTCTGTACTATGTGAGAGTATTTCCATTGAATGATGAAGCTAGACAGCATTTCTCAAAGTTTCGTGCTGTGCATTAGTCTAGCTAAAAAATGTAATTAAAAACAATTGCCTGTAATAAATACAACTGCATTTTAGAATAAATTATCTAATTGTATGAATTAATAACTTCATGTCTGCTCTTTTTTCTCTTAGTTTTTGTATTTTTTGATCTTACTGTAGATGATCAGTCAATTTATCCCAAGCAATTAAGAGATGAATACATCATATCAAAAACTCTTGGAAGGTAAGTTGTTTTTTTCTTACAGAAACTGTACTTCATTTTTTTCCTCCATGTTTGTAATTGGTTAGTTTTTGTCCTGATTTTATAACATTATTTATTCATAAAATAGTTGTAGGACAACTATTGGTGATGAATGTACTGTATTATTGATTTATTTTACAATGTCAATTTGAACTCTTTTTAATTTATGTTTTTGTTGATTTTATATATATATATATATATATATATATACACACATATATAAAATATGTATTGTATTTTTTTGTTTGTTTAATTTTTTGAGACAGGGTCTCACTATGTAACCGAGGCTGGCCTTAAATTTGTAGTGATCCTCCTGTCTCAGCTTCCCAAGTATTCAGATTACAGGCATGTCTCCAGCTTACTCTTTCAAATTAATTGTAGATTTCAGTGTGAGACCTTGGATTTAATCCTCATAATAAAGGGGAAAAAGTGAGTTTTAGTATATTCATACGGTGGTACAACCATCACCATAATTGGCTATTTTTGTCTTTTTGAGACAAGGTTTTGCTATACAGTTCTGGTTGGTTTTTGAACTCACTTTGTAGCCCAGGCTGGCCTTAAACTCTTGGCAATCCTCCTGCCTCAGCTTTCCAAGTGCTGGAATTATAGGCATGTGCCACCATGCCTGGCACCATAATCAGTTTTGCAACATGTTCATGTCTGTCTAAAAACACAGTTACATATTTGTCTTGTTTAGAATTTGTACCAACTTGGAACATGAAGTAAAACTGACTATTGAATGTAACCTAGTACAAAGTTCTCTAAATTTTTAGTCTCAGGACCTCTTACACTTTTAAATATTATTGAGGACAGAAGCTTGGGATATAGCTGTGTGATAGAGTACTTGTGTAGCATGTAGGAGACCTCAAATTTGATTGCTAATATCACAGAACAATTTTGTAAAATTAAAAATTATTGAGGACTCCAAAGAGCTTTGGTTTTTGTGGTTTAAATCTATTGATTTACAGTATTAGAAGTTAAAATTGAGAAAAATATTTATAATTTTAATGCATTAAATTTACTAAAGTTAATAACATTTTTACTAAAAGCAGTTATTTAAAAAAGAGGCATTAGTCTATGTACTTATGAATCCTTTTAACATGTGATTTATTTATTTATTTGGGATTTTTTTTGGTACTGGAGCTCAACCTCATGACCTTTCGCTTGCCAGGCAGGCACTTATATCACTGAGCTAAATCCCCAGTCCTTTTATTTTTTTCTTTATTATTTTTTATTTAAAGAGAAACAGAAGCATGTAAAGGTTAGAGACAGTACAGAATTTCAAAAAAAAAAGATAAACAGTAAGAAATCACTAGTTGATAAATTACATATTGGCCTCTTAGAAATGGTTGTTCAAGTTACAAAATTAAAGCATACAAAGTAGATATTCAAACAATGAGACTGTAAGCAGCTATGCGTGCATGAGTCTCTACATGTGTTTCTATCCTTTCTGTATTAGAGGGAAAAACAAAACCTAGCAAGACAAAACAAAATAAATTCCTATAAAAACATGAAACCAAAAAGTCATATAAAACCACAGTACAAGGTGATCTACAATGGTTACTGTGTTGTCTCTTATTATCTTCAATAGAATTGTCTATATCATCAGGCATAATTGAATATAGCAGTATAATTGAATATAGCAGTACATAACAATATTAGTAAATAAACCATGGTAGGCAGTATAAAACTTCAAAGGCAGGTAATAAACCATAGTGGATATTCTAGTGAATCTTGTCATCTTAAGTGCAGTTGCCTATACTCTCAGACTTGATACTATCAATCATAACAGCTTTGAATAAAATCTGTCAATACAAAACAGCAATCTAACAGACCAAATTCAATTACGATCAGTCATGGTAAAAGAGTGTAGGTTTTACAGAGCTTTAGATTAACTAATAGGAAATTAAGGATGATTACCATACTTTGTCCTGTTATTTTTGGGATAACTGTCATGCCCTCAAATCTAGTACAGGTAGAATGACTGGAACAGAATATAATACATCTAAGCAGAGTAGTGTGAATAATGTGTGTTTTAAATCCTGGTGCACTATTAACAATATAGTGTATCAAGGCCATCTATGTTGGAGATTCTAGCCATCCTTCTCTGCCTCATTTCTGCTATGCTATTTTTCTGCCTTTGTCTAATTTTCTCCTTCATTCTATTGCCTGCCCCACTCATTGAGACCTTTCTGCCACTATTCCTAAAATCCCGGTATTTTTTTTTCTTTCTCTCTCTCTAGAATGTCCTTCAGTATTCTCTGTAGGGTTGGATTGGTAGTCACAAACTCGCCCAGTTCCTCTTTGTCATGGAAGCATCTTGTTTCTCCATTAATTTCTAGTGACAGTTTTGCAGGGTACATCAATCTGGGCTGGAGGTTATTTTCTTTCAGGGCTTGGAATACTTTGCTCCAACCTCTTCTTGATCTGATGGTCTGTGTCGAGAAGTCAGCCGTGATTCTGATGGCTTACTTTTATAGGTAATCTGTTTCTTTTCCCTGACGGCTTTTAATATTCTATTTTTATATTGAATTTCTGGTATCTTGATTATTATATGTCTGGGTGTAGATCTGTTTTGGTTGTAGGTGGCTGGAGTTCTGTATGCCTCACATAGCCGAATGTCATTTTCTTTTCCCATGGTTGGGAAGTTTTCCTTAATTATTTCCGTGAATAGCCTTTGTAATTTGCCTGCATGTATTCCTGCTTCTTTGTTCACGTTTCTTGTTCTTAAATTGTAGATTCTCTTGTCATCTTCTAGCCTTTGTATTGTTACTGCCTGTTTCCTTGTAATTTTTAAGAGATCTTTCCTTTCATGATCACACATTGCAAACTTGTCTTCAAGATTTGATAGTCTATCCTTAGTTTCTTTTAAGGAGTTTTGCCAGCTTTCAATGGAGTTTTTAATTTCCTGGTAGTCTCTTTGAATCTGCTTCCTGTATTCTGTATTTTCTTTATATTCTTTATCAAATGTTTCTCTCCTTTTTTTGTGTTCCTCCCTTCTTCCATCTGTATCTTCCTGAGAGATGCTTAGCATTTCTTTTATTACTCTACTCATATCTTGCTTTACCTGATTTAATTTTTCAGTTTTGAGCTCGTCTACAAGGTCCCAAAGATATCTCTTAATGTCCATTGAAGCCATGTCTGATGTTGCATGTTTGCTGCCCTCAGTCTCCTTGTTTTTCCCTCTCCTGGATCAGGGCTCTCAGGGTTCTGGGCTGGGGGCCTCCTCCTGCCTTTCTCTCCTGTCATGGTCCCAACTTCCTCTACACAGGTTACAGTGCAGGTCCCAGCTCCCTTCCCTGTTGGCCATGGTTCCTCCAAAGCACGCTGGCGAGGGACCTCCACCCTCTCCTGCCTGCTATTGTCACTAAAATGTAAGTAGGGGCTGTGTATGCCTGCCCCTCCCCACCAGGCCAGCCAACTTCAGGGGCCTTCACCAGGTTAGTGCGTGCTAGGTGTAGGGAATTGATTTGGGATGGCTCATTGGGTCGCCTCTGGACAGGGGTTGGACTCAGTCCAAGCAAATCCCACGAATCTGCTCTGTGGAGGGAACAACCAACTGAAGTCACTGTCACTCTCAGTTCAGGCTCCTCCTGCCTGATTCCAATATGTTGCCCATTTGGTCGCGCCCTTCCCTTGGGCGAGGTCTCATTCCCAGCACTGAGTGTGGATTGATGAAGTTCCCTTCGCTGGCTCCGCTCTCTGTTGGGCTCACCAACCCCCAACTTCAGCGCTGCTGTGGCTCCTGTGAGTGGTGGCAGGAACGAGTTTGGGCGGCTCTGCCAGCCGGTGCTGATTCAAGCTGGTGCAAATTCAGGCTGGCGCAAACTTGGCAGGTCACAGTGAAAACATTGTGTCCTGTAATTTTTAACTGTTCCAGTTGTAGTCCCAATGTGTTTTTCGAGCTTTTTTACATTTTAATTTCTTCCTGTGTCAAGAGGATCCATCTCCCTCTGTCTGGATCTCTCCAGGATGTTTTATTCTGGCATATGAGTTGTTTCTCCCAGGAGGCTTTGTATTTTGTTGCTCACTGATTTGCCATCTTGACTTCTTCTCCATAAATCCCCAGTCCTAACATTTGAGTTATTTAGATGCAGTCAGCATGGCCTCGAGGTTTTCAGGTCTGTGTTTAGAAGGTGATTAGATTCTGAAATTTGATTTTTCATTCAGTCTGTTGTGGTATTACATGCTTTTGTAGCCTCTAGGAAATGCCATTGTAGTCTCAGGAGAAAATGAGATTGAAAAAGACAAGTAAGGTCTTGGTAATATTCTGAAATTAGTACTGACTGTGGAGGCTTGGGAGTCTTGGGTGTTGTAAGGGCTGCCCAGCCAGGCTTTGAGAACTATTGCTTTAGGAAAGGAATTCAGGATACTTGTTTCTATTGTACAATGTCCTTCACCCATTTCTTCCCACTTGGAAAGGCCTTTCTGTGAATTATGGTGTATATCCAGTGGTATTTTGTTTGTTTTTGTTTTATGGTGCTGGCATGGGACCTCATACATGCTATGTGCTCCACCATTGAGCTACTTCCTCAGATATTGATGTCTGATAGCCTCTTGTTATTTATTTATTTATTTGTTTGTTTGTTTGTTGTACTGAAAATCAAACTCAAGACCTTGTACCACAGAGCTATATTCCTGGCCCTCCTCTTGATGTGTTTTGAATATGAGTTAGAAAGTATGGTAGAAGGAAATGACTCTTAGATGTCAACAACAAAAAGGCAAGCCATCTCAAAAGAGGGGGACAGAAAGGGCTCAGACAGACATTTCTGTAAAGAAGATATATAAATGGCCAAGAACACATGAAGAGATGCTCAACATCATTAGTCGCTCAAAGAAATACATATGAAAACCACATTGAGATAACACTTCACACCAATCTCCCAGGATAGTCAGAATAAAGAGGCAGAAATTAACAAGTGCTGCTGAAGATGTAGAGACATTGGAACCACTGTGCAGTGCTGGTAGGAATGTAAATAGTGCAACCACTATGGAAAAAAATTAAACAGAATTAATTGTATGATTTGAAAATTCTCTTCATAGAAATATAGATACCCCTGTATTAGAAATAGGTGTTCAAATAAAAACCGGCAAATGAGTGTTCATATCAGCTGTCTTTATAATAATGAAGCCTCATTTTTCTGTTTTCTTTTTTATGCTTTTGCTTTTGGTGTCATATTTAAGAAACAGTTCACAAAAAGTGAAAACAACTGAAATAAATGTCAAAAGATTATGGATAGTTCAATGAGCTGGCACATGGCCATAATCCCAACTACTTGGGAGGCTGATCCTGGAGGATTGCAAGTTCAAGGTTAGCCTGGCCAGCTTGGCTAGACTCTATCTCAAAATAAAATAAGAAGGGGTGGGAATGTAGCTTAGTGCTCACTCAATCCTCAGTACAAAGAAAGTGGGAGGGGGTGTAGGAGATAAACAAAATGTGACATTGCCATATAATAGAATATTATTCAGCTACAAAAAGGGTCCAATGAAAGTACCTATAGTTCCAGCTACTCTGGAAGCTGAGGCAGGAGAGTTTCAAGTTTGAGTCTAACCTGAGCAACTTAGAAAAAGCCTGTCTCAGAAAAAAAGGGTGGTGGGGTGACTGGGATATACCTCAGTGGTATAGTTTTTGTGTAGTACAAGTGAAACTCTGGCTTTAATCTGCAGCAATGTAAGAACAAAGCATACACACACACATACACACACACGCAATAGGAGACACACAAACAAATAAAATAAACCTTGTCTTGTAAAAGATGACAAATGTAAGTTTTATATAGTATGAATTTAACACAGTCAAAAATATAAGATGGTAAGCCTACCAACTTACTCCCTCAAAACCTCTAGTTCTCATTGTCTATTTCAGACAGATCAAGATAGATGGTTGATATTGTGATAGCCTTTACCTTGGGCTGACCCAAGCTTTGGAAAACCTATGTTACTCAGGCTTGAGCTGCCATTGGTACATGCATGACTGTCTCACTGACTGACTATCTATTTATTAGTAGAAAGACTGATAAAAATGATTAGATTCATTTGTACTACCAGTGGTACAAGCCGCTTGATGGGATAGTCACACATGTACCACCAGTGGTTCAAGCCACCCAGCAGTGAGACATGAATTATGGTCCCTTCATGAATGTGTTGTGTGCTGCATAACATCCCAGATAGCATTCCTTGTCCATTAATAATGTCCTAGTTAGCTACAAATCTTTGTGAGAGGCTACTATAAGCAAGTTACTTGTGTAATATTTCCAGATTTGATGTCAGGTACAATTCATGTCATCAGTGACTTATGCATTCTTTTGAAGATAGAGAATAAAGATAGAGAAATGTGCCAATGAAAATATTTCATCTGCATATTCTGTTGACTGTTACTTGTTTTGAGCAGGGAGGAATGTTCTAGTTGGTGTATCTGTGACTCATTTTGACCAGGGAAGAATGTTCTAGTTGGTATGTCTATGATCTCTAGACAGGTTACTTGTCACTCACCTTGGAAATAGAATTTGAAGCTGACTCAGTGTGGTTGGATGACCTAACTCCACTTATACCCTTGATACTTTGTATTGTTAAAATTTCACTGTATCCTGTGATAATAGAAAAAATAAAAGTTGTCTTTAACTTCTAATACTCAAGGAAGACTTGAGTGTGGTGGGTGTCATGATAAAAAAACATCCTGAAAAGTCACTATTTGTGTTTTTCTCTCTAGTGGTGCTTGTGGAGAGGTAAAGCTGGCTTTTGAGAGGAAAACATGTAAGAAAGTAGCCATAAAGATCATCAGCAAAAGGAAATTTGCTATTAGTTCTTTGAAAGAGTCATTAGTAAGTATGCGTGTTTGTGGCTGTTCTGTTTTTCTTACACTTCTTTATAACTTCCCTAGATAATCTTTGACACTTTTCAATCTCAGGAAGAACTGACTGCTCAGACATAGTAATATGTGAATATCAAAGAACATCCAAAAGGGCTTGCTTCAGTGGCACAAATACTGAAAGAATACTAACAAATATCAAGTATCTTTAACTTGGAAAATTTTACTTATAGATAATCTGGGTCTAAAAATATTTAGTTGTAACTAAGAATGTACATGGAAGGGAAGTTTTTTTTTTTTTTTTCCTTCCAGTTCCAAATTGTTACAAGACTGCTTTTACAATAATTGAAAGGAAATTAGGGAAAAAATTCCAACCATAATCCTGCTGTTGCAACTCTACAGCTGTTTTTGGTTTTCCTTTTCTTTCTAGTCTTGGTCTGTACAAATCTGTGTTTTTAGATGGTTGAAATCTTATTGTATGTACAACTTAGCATTCTGCTTTTCCACATGTGCTGGAGAGCATACGCTTCCCCTCATACATTTTTCTTTTTGATGATTATCTCCATTTCATCCACTTTATCATGATTTTATTTATTTGCAATCAATTCTATCAAACATTTAATCAATTTCTATATTGTCAGTGAAAATTAAATTTCTTGAGAGAAATAAAATTTGAAATAAAGGAGAAATAAAATTTGAAAACTAATAAAAACTTGATTTTAGCCTGTCATAAATGTTGCATGGCGGCTGGGGATGTATGTAGCCCAATGTCTGCCTGACGTTGGTGAGGCCCTGAGTTCAATTTCTACTACCAAAAAAAAAAAAAAAGCTGCACTCTTTTCTGAACTTTTATCTTAAAAACAATTCTCAAAAAAGTAACATTCCCAGCACCCTCAAAATGTATCATTGCAGCTTGTTACACAATTGATTATCTTTCTGACTTCAAGTTTTAAAGTATGAAAAATCACAATGCTCCTTAAAGTGGTAGAGATGTCCAAAGAGTTAGTGTATTAGTTAGCTTTCTGTCACAAAATACCTGAGAAAATTAAAGAGAGGAAAGATTTATTTTGGCTCACAGATTTGGAGGTGTCAGTCTAGTCACTTGGTTTTGTTGTTTCTGGGTCTGTGATCAGACAATAATACATCATGGTGGGGAGTATTCTGGGAATCAGAACTGCTTATCTTATGGTACTTAGGAAGCAAAGATTGAGAGGGGAGGGAAGGGGCCAGGGACAAAGTACATATATACTACAACGGCATGCCCCCAGAGACCGACCGACCTCCAACAAATCACTGCTCCTGAAGTTTGCACCACTTCCCAGTAGCCTATTAAGCTGTCATCTCAGAAAGGTACTCCTGACCACTCTTGTACCTAGGACCAAGTCTTTAAATATTGGCCTTTAGGGAACACTTAAGACCTAAACTGTAGCCACTAGTAAAGCAGCATTTCTTGTGCTTTCCCTGCTTTGCATTCAGTTCTGTAACTGTCACTTGAACTCTGTACAAATGCTTTGAATGATCCTAGAGAAAAATTTCTAGATATTCATTCACAAAAAAGCAGTGGTCCCAACTTTTTAATAATTTACCGTACCATTTCTTTTGTTAGTCATTGAGGTAATTCCCAGTGAATTACTCTGCTCTTTTGGATCATAGAGCAATGAATATCTCAGTATTTATGGATTTTTTTTTTTTCTTTTTCATGGTGGTAGGGATCCAGCTCAGGGCCTCATGCATGCTATACAAATGTTCATACCAATGAGCTACATCCTCAGCCTTTAGTATAGATTTTTCAAAGTTAAGTTTAAATTATTTCTATATAGTCCTTATTCATTTTATCGTATTTTCTGAAATCCACATTTGCTGTATAGATGATGTGGCCAAGTGTATTGGTCTTTCCACATATGGCCTGAGAAAGTAATGTAAAACATAGCCTCTAATCATATTTTCCTTTGCGGCCAGCTGTTTCTGGCTATTATACTTTAACATTCCTTAAAGATTTTTTTTTTTTCCCCTAGACAATGCCATTCTCACATGGCAGGAAGAATTTCCTTTCTGTGTTCACTTTGTTACAGATCTTTTCCCTTGTGATTCTGGCTTGCTTTCCATTTGGAGAAGAAAGTACCTACCAGATCAAAAAAAAAAGGAAAACTTTACTTGTTAATTTCACTGTACACATCATACTGGACTCTTTATGACCTCTGTATTTTCAGAGTGTGTACACCCTGATGTGCTAATGAGTGTTAACGGCTTACAGGAAGAGGCAGGCTTTTAAAATTAAACATCTGGGGTTTCTTAGCTGAGTCCATTTGACATGAATGTGTAATTCTATATTCTCTTTGCTTGTGGAGGGTGTAACCCTAGAAGTTGAGTTACTTGATTCGTGTTTTGAAATTGTAATGGGGAACAATGTCAGTACCCCAGAGCTTCCTCCCTTCAGAGTCTCAGTGAGCTTATTAGCCTGTATTTGAAGGTGGGAAACTGTCTATCCTTGGTCATTAGAAATTTTACTTGACATTTTCTTCATACAGTTTAATCAGAGACCTTCTTTTCCATAGTCTTCACTTATTTTATTATGTTTTTGAATGTATTTACTTCCATAGCTAATGAAGATGAGGGAGAGGTTACCAATTATAGATGAAAACAGTGGGAAACATGCTTGTTTTTGGCAGCAGAAACTGGGATGAATAGTTTGTTTTCTGAGACTTAGTCGCCTCTTCTGTAAAATGGGGATAATTATACAATCCACTTCATTTGAGATGAATATGTGTCATAATTCTTGTACATAAAGAGCTTGGCTCAGGACCTAGCTATTTATTGAATGCCTGTAATTTGCCAAGCATTTTGCAAAGTAATTTTTCATGATCTCTGGGTCTTTGTTTCTTTGTATAAATAGAGCCTAGTTTGAATTCAGGCAGTCTTTACTCAGTTAAGTTTAACTGTAAACATTAAAATATTGGCCATTGTTATTATTGGTAAACTCTGTTATTCTCTTTATCCAAGGACCCAGCTCTTAATGTTGAAACCGAAATAGAAATTTTGAAAAAACTAAACCATGTAAGTACTTGTAAAATGTGATTTATATGTAAGCTCATTTACCTCAAAATACTGGAAACAGGTCAATTATTTCAATATCATAGAGCTAGTATTAACCTGGGTTATTTACTTTCTACCTGTAGGTGGCACATATGCATCTACCTAGCTGTCATTTAGCTTGGAAAACTTTTACTCCAAAATTTTGAGGGACAATATTGCATAAATGTTTCATGATTTCATGAGTAAATAATTATACAATACTTTTACTCAGTTCTTCTTTTGTTTTTTTTTTTATTTTTTTATTTTTGAGACAGGGTCCTACTTATATAGTCTAGGCTGGACTTGAATTTTTTATATAGCCCAGGCTGACTTTGAACTTGTGGCTCATCCTCCTATTTCAGCCTGCTGAGTTCTGGGATTACAAGCATGTGCCATTATACTTGGCTTCTGACCAAAGTCTATATCATATAGACTTCATCAACTAATTATGTATGTGAAGACAAGGCTAATAATTAATCTGTTTTAACACTTTAAAATACTTTGGCCTGGGGATGTAGTTTGGTGACAGATCATATTTGCTTAGTGTGTGTACTAATCCAAGTAGAATCAAGGATATCTAATAAGTATGGCAACATCCCGTCCTCACATTTGATCATATGGTGTTGGTGGCTCTGCTGGCTATAAATAATTCTTATTTTTGTAGCAGGAGGGTTGTAAGTTTGAACTGAAAGTGGGCTATTTAGTGACTTAATGACACTCTGTCTAAAAATAAAAAAGTACTGGAATGTGGCTCAATGGAAAGGCCTTGGGTTCAGTCTCCATCAAAAAAAAAAAGAGGAAGAAAATTCTTATCTTTTTTGTGCAGTGATGACTTTGTCTCAGTGTATGGTATATCTCAATTCAAAAACATGAAAAGGAAAAGTAAAGTATGGTTTGGGTCCTATTTTTCTTTTTATTGGTTCTTTCATTTTTTTCATTAGTTCATGAGCGTTTGTGAAGGCAAAAGCCTTGGAGTTAAACTTGTTACCACTGCAGACATAGCCAACCTATGGCCTGCAATCCTCTTACTTTCTTTTTCTTCTTCTTCTTTTCTTTAACTTACAATTTTAAATATATTTTAAAAGGGAAGCTTTATTACTTATACATTAGCTATATTATGTATTCTATATGTGGCTCAGGACAATACCTCTTAACTTAATGTAGCCCAGGCAAGCCAAAAGGTTGGACAGGTTCTTAGAAAATCAGAATGTCTCTCTTCTCATGGAACAATGGGAGGCCCTTATCACATTGGGTCCCATTCCTCTATCCCCTGGAAGGACATCCTTGTATAGGAAATATGATCTAGTTCCTCACCAACATGGTGGCATGGAATGTTTCCTGCATGTTCTCACTGAGTCGACTAGATTTTGTTTTGTCTTCTCCCCTGCTTCAACTTCAGGGCATCCAGAGACAGAGAGCCAAATGCCTGCCTGGTCTTAGGCTTCTTGACCTTCTGGGCAAATGTCTCAAATTCTATGGCATTAAGTGGTTTTCCGTCTTGGAAGTTTTCTCACTACTTTTCTTTGTTTCTGCTTTTTTTCTTTTTTAGCCTTGTATCATCAAGATTAAAAATTTTTTTGATGCAGAAGATTATTACATTGTTTTGGAATTGTAAGTAGTACATGTTTTGCATTTATGTTTCCCTTTAAGTGCTCATATACTAGCAATAAATTGAATGTACCTACCTTTCTTATCTTGGGGACCTTCAACATGTATGTACATGGTGGTAGGACCCACAGTGTGTGTGTGTGTGTGTGTGTGTGTGTGTGTGTGTATGTGTGCGCACGCGCATGTGTTTTATCACTTCGAAAAACCCTCTCATGTTTCCAAAACCATTTATTTTGGGATTCTAGGCCCTGCATCTGAGGTTCAAACCTGGGTTTGAACTCTACCTGTGACTAGCTAAGTGCCCATGGGTGAGTTATTTCACTTCTCTGAGCCTGGTTTTCTTAGTATTAAATGAAGATATTAATGGTATACCATGTGCAAAAACCTTGCAAGGATTAAATATGATGGAACTGGAAAACCCTCACAGAGCGCCTGGCAAATATAGGCACTCAACTTTGGCTTGAGACTATTATTCTGCAGCTACCTGACCGAGTGTGTCTTTCTGCTCAGAATCATGGAACTTTGTGGGATATCCTTCAGGGTCTCGCTACTTCAGAGGCCACAATGGTCTAGTTTTATCTGGTGTGACCAAAATAATTTCCTGTCTTATTCCTGGGAAAGGCCTGTCTCATGTCCATTCCTGCTTAAATTTGCAGTGCTTCTGGGAATGGTTGCTGTGGCAGGAGAGTAAGCTTTGTTGTTGGCCAGCAAACAGTGGTTATGCAGGTTGACCTTAAGATTACATAATTAACCAGAGTCCTGATAGGAGCACTAAGACATACTTGAATGCCTAGGGAATGTTGCTACTAAATGAGAGACTGTTACTTGACTGGATCCAATTACCTCAGTTTAACAATGCTGGCAAAACAACAACAGTAACTGTTATTATGAATCAAGTACTGCTATAAGCACTTTATGTGTATTGAGACATTTATGCTTCATAATAATCTTGCAGGTGGCTTACAGGTTATAGGTGTGTTACTGTTTTTAGCCTTTCTTAAAGAAAAGAAAATTGAATCACAGAGGAATTGAATGGCCTTTTTGAGCAACTACACTGGGCCAGGTACTTTACTTAAATCAATTAGCTCTTAATTTTCACACTAGCCATCATGGTAGGTGGCTGTCTTGGTCACTTTCTCCATGGTGGAACAGAATACCTGATATCTACAGTTTAAAGGAGGAGAGGTTTATTTTGGCTCCAGTTTTAGAAGTTTAATCCATGTTTAGTAGGCTCAAACATAGATAACAGCTAGCAGAAGGGCCTGTTGCAGAGGAAAGCTGCTCACGTCATGGCACTCAGGAGACGGAGAAGGAAGGGGGAGAAGCTGGGGAGGGAGAGATACCCTTCCAGTCAGACCTCTAACCCAGCCCCACCTCCTAGCAGCAAGTCAGCTGTAGTGTCCCCGTGGTTTAGTCACCTTCCAAAAGCTCCCCTCCTCCAGCACATGAGGCTCTTGGTAGACATGTAGATTCAAACCATAACAATGATATCCCCATTTCTTTTAAACTCAGAGAAGTTAAATATCTCACCCAAAATCCTCTAGCTGGGAAGTGGTGGCATTGGAATTGAGATCCCCAATGCCTAATTGTAAGTGTCTGCTTGCTCTTCTGTGTTACCTCCCAACTCATGATAAGAATGCAGACTCCTAACTAGGTGTGAGGGTATTTGCCTGTACCTCCAGTAACTGAGAGAGGCCGAGGCAGGAGGATTGCAAGTTTGAGTCTGCCTAAGTAATTTAATGAGACTGTGTCTTAAAAAAGAGTTGGGAATGTGGCTCAGTGGTTCTGTGCCTATGGGTTCCAATCTTATTATGGTTAAAAAGAGAAGAGAAAATAAAAAAACAAAACTCCTAGGCTCTACCTATGGTCTGCTGAATCCATGTATAGGGCCTTTCCACTAACCTACATCCTTAGCCCTTTTATTTTAGTTTTTTGAAGTATAGTTTTAGTAAGTTTCTGAGTTGTCCATGCTGGGCTTGAACTTGCAATCTTCCTGCCTCAGCTTCCCAGGAGGCATGAACTCTGCTTGGCGTGAGTTCAATTTTTAAAAGCTCTCCAAGTATCAGCAGTGCCCATTGCACATTCCTTCTGTTCTCTTCTTTCAACTGGAACATCTGATTGTGGATGAGGTTTATTTGCTCATTAGTTTTAAAAATGGAAGTCAAAAGTGAATTAAAAATGTTTTCTTGTCCTAATGTTTTGCTTGTGCTTATCTTCTCTCCAAGTAAATTTTCCTTGTTTTTCCTGTATCTTTCAGGATGGAAGGGGGAGAGCTGTTTGATAGGGTCGTGGGGCGCAAACGTCTGAAGGAAACTACTTGCAAACTATATTTTTACCAGATGCTGTTGGCTGTCCAGGTAAGAGAAGCCCCCAGTACTTTCTGTTATGTGAATTCCTGCCTGAGTTAGGCAGAAACAGAGGAACTGGGGATTAAAATTCAGAAGCGACTCTGTATGTTTGTTGTTCTGTTCTTGGCAAAAACATCTTCCTCTTTGATTTAGATGACAAAGCTCTCACTGTAAAATTAAGACACAGTGAGAAAGGAAACTAAGAGCTAAGATACAGCACATTGGTAGAGTGCTTGCCTAGCATGCACCAGCCCTTGGGTTCATTCTTCAGAACTTGTGAAAGAAAAAAGGCAGTGGGGAGCAGGGAGACTAAAGAAATGAATACACAGTCTCATTCTCTTCTTTAGTTTGGAGCTCTTTCTGAAGGACCATTGATTTCTACATTGGCTTGATCCTTGTGGAAAAGGCCCTTAATCCTTAGAGTAGGAGCTGGGCAAGGCTCATGAGTTGGACAGGTTCAGACAGATGGTTTGCTGTTCTGTGGCAGGTGGGCAGGGCACATGTATAACCTTTCATGAGGGTGTTGATGGAAGAACAGTTATGGACAGTTTTCTTTGTGGACATCACCATTTTCCAAACCAAATTTGGGTCTTGTGATTCCCTGCCAGTTTCTTTTTCTGAAAACTCGCTTCTTGGGCAGCTAGGGCTCTAGCTCAGTGGTACAGTCCTTGCCCAGGATGCATGAAACCATGAGTTCAACCCCATGCACTGCAAATATATAAATGTAACCAAAAACAACTCCATGTGGGAAGCATATCTGTTTGGAGCTGTTCTTGGATCGAACGAGATTTTTCTGGAGTTTGTCCACCTGGGTTTGTCTCCTTTGAAGTTTTCCCCAATCTATTTCCTAGAGGAAGTGTTTGGAAAGGACTTTCCCTTAGCAGGGAAATATTAGAGAAGGCTGAAGCTTTTTTTATTTTGGGATTGAACCCAGGGACTGATCCTTGTGCATGATGGGCAAGTGTTCTACCGGCGAGCTGTCTCTCCAAGACGAAGCCATTTTTTAATGGCAGCTGTTACCTATCCAGTGCTTGACTCTAATTTTGGTTTATTCCCTTCCTCCTTTATATTTACCGAATAATAGTGGGAAGACATTGGATATGGTATATTTTTGATTCCTAATACAATATAACTGTGACATAGTATATTGATGTTTTGTGTGTGTTATTTAAATTTTTTTCAGGTTTTTGAGACAAGGTCTTGCTATGTAGTTCAGGCTGGCCTTGAACTCATTATGTAGCACTATCTAGCATAGTCTGACCTCAATCCTCTTGCTACAAATCCTCCTCTACTGAGATTACAGGTGTGCGCCACCATGCTTGATAGTGGTTTTTTTTTTTTTTTTTTTTTGGTACCGGGGATCAAACTCACAACCTTGTGCTTGACAGGCAGGTGCTTATGCCACTGAGCTAAATCCCTGGCCCAGTGTGTTTATTTTTATATGCTATTTCAGATCAGAGAGTTTTTTAAGACTAGAGTCAGGCTTTGCATCTAAGAATAAGTTAATTCTGGGTATTTGCACAGATAATTTACAAATACATAAAATTATTTATTTGGTTGGTTTTTTGAGACAGAGTCTTACTATGTAGTTTAGACTGATTGAACTCACAGTGTAGCTCAAGCTGACCTCGAACTCTTGGCAGTCCTCCTGCCTCAGCCTCCCAAGTGCTGGGATTATAGGTGTGTGTCACCATGCCTGTCATTTATTTATTTTTGAGGCAGAGTCTTGCTCTGTAATTCCGACAGGCCTTAAACTTGTGGTGATCTTCCTGGTCAACCTCCTGAGGGCTGACACTATAGGCTTGTGTCACCACACCCAGGCAAATATATTTCTTGGTGGAATTCTGATGCTTATTTTGTTACGTTTTCAAAATAATTTTCTATTACTCATTTAATTATCTTTTCCTCACTGTACTGGGGATTGAACCCAGGGAACACTGAGTTCAATGGTAGAGTATTTGCCTAGAATGTATGAGACCTTCCAAATATGTGTGTGTATGTGTGTGTGTGTCTATGTATCTATATCTATATATCTGTATCTACATATATATATATATTTTTTTTTGACACAAGGGCTTACTAAGTTTCCCAGGGTGGTGTAGGATTTGCAGTCCTCTGCCTCAACCTCCCAAATAGGTAAGACTAGAGACATTCACATCATAACCAGCACAATTACATTTTAATTAAAGCTGGGCATGGTGGTACATGCCTGTGATCTTGGCACTTGGGAGGCCGAGGCAGGAGGATCTCTGTGAGTTCCAGGCCAGTCCCGGGGTACATAGTGAATTCAAGTCCAGCCTGCACTATAAAGTGAAACTCTATCTTAATTTTTTTTTTAAATTAAACTAGATACATTATATATCTACCAATATGAAGGAATATTTATTTTTTGGAATTGTGAATTATCATTCTAAGTGGCTTTTTTCATTTTTTTCTGCTGTTTAAGGATATTTGGAAAAAGTTTATAAACTAACTCATGTAACTTACAGTTTTCTATGATTTCAAAAATATAATTGTATATATCAGCATACAGTTCCACTCAACCTGAGATGTATGTCTGTACTCACATATCCACTGTGTATATCTAAGGATCACACCTCCCTTTCTGTGTAGTACCTTCATGAAAATGGGATTATACATCGGGATTTAAAACCAGAGAATGTTCTACTGTCATCTCAAGAAGATGACTGTCTTATAAAGGTAAGAAATACTATGTTCTACATGTGGACATTCCAGTAGATTTCTGCTCAGAAACTGTCTTTTAATTATCAGGTTTAAAAAAAATGAGAGCATAAAAAGACTGAAACACTGACCTTTCCACTTTGAGCAATTATTGTAGAAAGCAGATGGTATTGCAGTGCTCTGGAGTGTAATGAGTAATTATTGAGCTTTACTGTGCACAAGCCACTTTTGTGAAAAGAGGGGAGGTCTAAATTACTGAGTGAATCAGATAGCCTGCCTTGTCTTCTTTCTCAAGCCTAGTTTCACTTTAGAATTTTTGTTAGGACTTTTAAAAAGACAAACAAACTAAAAGCACCCACCTACCTCACAATGTGAGCATCACACACACGCACACACACACACACACACACACACACACACACACACACACACACATCAAGCTGGCCTTGAACTTGCAGCAGTCCTCCTGCCTCAGGCTCCTAAGGATTACAGACATTTTTTCTTTTTTTAACTTTTCCTAAGCTCCCCAGATATTCCTTGGGTAGTGAAGTTTGGAAATCTGAGGTCTAAGAAGAACCAGGGATAATTAATTTGAATCGTAGAAAAACCTGGTTCTCAAGGTTCTTATGCTCAGGGATTTATTCCAGTCTTGAATTCACTGCATAGCCCAAGCAGACTTTAATTTCAGATCCTCCTGCCTCAGTCCCCCAGTACCTAGATTACAGATGTGCAGAGCCATCCCAGCTTTGTGGATTTGATTTATTTTTTGTTTTTTTTAAGCCAGGAACTCACTTGTAGTTCAGATTGGCCTTGACCTCTTATGTAGCCCAGACTGGCCTCAAACTCACAGTGATCCTCCTGCCTCAGCGTCCTGAGTGCTGTGATTACAGGCATGTGCCACCATGCCTGGCTCAGATTTATTGTAAGCAAAATTAAATACCTTAGCTTTGAAAGATAGGAATTTATAATTGATCATGGTGGCCCACACTTCTAATCCCAACACTCAGGAGGCTGAGGCAGGAGAATCATGCAGGTTCCAGGACAGCTAGAACCTGCAGTGATCCTGTCTCAAAAAAGTCCCAAAACAATGCAGTTCATAGTGGCCTACACCTGTACTCTCAGCACTTAGGAGGCTGAGGCAGGAAGATTACTGTAAGTTTGAGGTTAGCCTGACCTATATAATGATATCTCAAAAAAAGAAACCTAAAAAAACTCTGATAATGAATTTGTAAGTTTCAGATGTGTCAACTGTACAGTAAAAACTATTCAATTTTTACATGTCTGAATTTACATGTCTTTGGGGACAACAGAGTATGATCTTTGTATTTTATGAAATTGTTAAAAGTTACTTATTTTGTCCTTAATTTTAGATTACTGATTTTGGGCAGTCCAAGATTTTGGGGGAGACCTCTCTCATGAGAACTTTATGTGGTACCCCCACTTACTTGGCTCCTGAGGTTCTTCTTTCTGTTGGGACTACGGGGTATAACCGAGCTGTGGACTGCTGGAGTTTAGGAGTTATTCTTTTTATCTGGTAAGAAAAGTTTTCATCACTTCACTATCTGGTTGGAGGTGATTAAGTGAAATCATAAATGTGTCCAGGTAGAGAGCTTGTTTTTAATTTTAGTCACTTTTGATCATTGATTTAAAGAAAAACCTGATTTTTTCATTATGCCGAAAAGAAAGCTATGCGTCTGAATGCTGCTGAGAATACCACTTGATTTCTTTTCCTTTCTCTCTCTACCTATATTAAGCCTTAGTGGGTATCCACCTTTCTCTGAGCATAAGACTCAAGTGTCACTGAAGGATCAGATCACCAGTGGAAAGTACACCTTCATTCCTGAAGTCTGGGCAGATGTCTCAGAGAAGGGTATGGATAAGAAAGGGTTAAGAATTTGTGGTTTACTGAAATGTGAGTGCATTGTTGGTGGGAGTTTCTTTTCCAGCTCTATGGTGTTTTCTCTTGTTGCCTCTGTTTTAATTTCTGTTGTCAGTTTTGAATCATTTGAGCAGAGGAAATTATTATTGTGGGTTCCAGAATCCAAACTCAAGTGCTGGGTCTGGTATTTACCAGCTGTGTGACCTTAACCAAGTTACCTAACCTCCCTGAGTCTTCATTTTCTTTATTTGTAAAGGGGCCTTCAATAACACCTGCTTGAAAGAATTTTTGTGAGGATTAAGTATAATGTACACAAGTGCTTGATTCCTTACCTATTTAAAGATGCAAAATAATAAGTAACTTTTTACCATAAGCTTTTTGTAAGTAGCATGTAAAAGGGCAACATTAGCTACCTTGTATTTTATAATTTAAAAGTGCAACCATATACCTCTCAAGACAAAGTAGATTAAAATAAAATGTCCACTAATTATTATAGGTGATTGCATGAAATGTCAGTATGTTTAAGGCATATCTTGTTTTATTTTTTGTTTTTGTGAGACAGGGTCTCGCTAGGCAGTTCAGGCTGTCCTTAACTTGCTATGTAGTCTAGGCTGGCCTTAAATTTACAGTGATCCTTTTGCCTCAGTCTCCCGAGTGTGGGATTACAAGTATGTGTCACTGTACCCAGCTACATGTCACTGTCTTTAAGGAATAGTACTTTTGCAGTATACAGTATCCAGCCTGCAGTTGTTGCCTGCTGCAGTTGTCAGGTTTTCTTTCTGACAAGCCTGCAGTTCGGGGGAGCCCTTCTCTGGCTAAGAGACTCATCATCTATCTGTGGGTCTCAGGAGAGTTGGCTGTGCATTCTCAGTATCTGAGAAAGTTCAGTTTTAATTAGTCTGAATCTGAGTCCAGCAACAAGAGCGGAAACAGGGATCTGAGAGCTTACAGTGACCAAACAGGGAGAGATGGGAGTATCGTTGTCATTCCTGGCTCTCAGAGTCCTCTGAATACAGTGTGAGGAGGATTGGGAGGCACTGTCTACTCTGTCTGCCAGCTCCATGATGATTTTCTCTTTCTGGATAGTGGCCTGTCATTCTGGCATACTTTTATATTGCTGCTTTTATGTTTTTATCCTTTTCACTACAGTTTGCCCAATTCTTTTTTGCTTTAGCTCTGGACCTTGTCAAGAGGTTGTTGGTTGTGGATCCCAAGGCACGGTTTACCACGGAGGAAGCCTTAGATCACCCATGGCTTCAGGTGGGTGTGGGGTGGTGCCCCTTTGTGTAAAGTACATGAGGAGCCCTTGACTGAACTGCCTCAGTGAGGTGAGGAAGATCACGAAAACATGTTTTGTATTGCTGAGTCTGTGTAATTATTTTAGATCAAGTGTAGGAGGGCATATGGGGTGTGGTAGGTGTTTGGCTTGTGTATTCCTTCTCATGTTATCCATGGCTCTGGAATGGACATACTCACTTTGTAACTTGCTCTGGTTCCACTTGGCTACTTTGAGCCTACAGTTTGAGTGTGTCCTTTGAGAGATTGTTCAGACTCCACCCCCAGCTGTGTGCCCCCATTTCCCTCCAACAGGTGGGGTGGGCTGGGCTGCATTCCAGCCATCCCCTGCCTTCTTTCAGGGCAGCTGGGGGAGCTGGAGCAAGGCAGTCTCCTGAGCGAGAATTCAGCTGTTTTGGAAACTCACTTGATTGGGTAGATGGGGGTCCCACTTCATGTTCCTTTTTTGAGTAAACATGCCATTAGTGTAGGCTGTCACCTGTGTCTGTCTGGTCCCTATTATCTTTATGTTTATGCTTTGAGTTGTGGCTGACTTTTGCTCATAAACTGACCCCATTCAGAGCTGTCACAGTTGCACCCCCTTGTGGCTTCACTAGATTAATCTTTGACTTTGAAATTAGCTACAGCACCAAGGAAATTTTCTGCTGGATGTCTGATAATCTGTTCGGTACATTTCTACTCAGCATAACCAGGCCTCTTTCTGTTAACTTTCTTTTGGTCTTTTTGTGTTCTGTGATGCTGTGATCATATAGCTTGAGTTAGAAGCTGTTACTTGGAGGATTACTGGTCCAGGAATTCCTTGGGCAGTTCAGTCTGGGCCTCTGGGAAGACTGTCCCTATTCTCTCTTGCAGTCCTGCATACCTAACAGTTTTGCTCAGGCCAGCTCAGGTTGAGAACAACAAATCCTTTAAAGAAAGAAAGTGGGGTGGAAGGCTGGGGAGGAGATGTGTGTTTTGGATGTTGCCCTGGAAACAGCAGTCCCCCCCCAGAAGAAATCTGTCAGATGATTTAGCATTTAATAGACCACACAGATTTGAAACAGCAGGACCTTAGAGAAAAGGAGTTTGGAAACAAAGGGTTCCTTTGCATGTGGGAATTTGATTTTCATGGAAAAAGAGAAACATGCCTCTTGGCTCTTTTCATGTGTCCTAATAGGGAAACTCTTGGGGGTCCACTGTAGAGGTAGAGGAGTTCAGTTAGACTTGGAGAGAATGGAGCTGGCCAGTGTGGTTTAGGAATAGTGTTTGCGTCTGCCTGAAATTTATGAGCCAGCAGAGTCTGTTATTCACAACCAAGCAAAATGTGCATACAGGGGTCCCATGACAATGCTCTTTTGTTGATGTTTTTGCAGCCAAAGGTGGAGTGAAGGATAAGGATGCAGATCAGCTATCTACTGTATGCACTGCCAAAGCGGGCACAGATCAGCTATCTAAAAATAGTCATTAATAATGGTTAGGTTTTACTTATTTTTGAATATTAGTATTGTTTTGAACCCAGATGGTTTTGCAAGTTTGGCACTGGCTAAGCACTGGGAATGTGAATTTTTGTCTCTTATGTATCATTACCAGTGTCCAGTTTGGGAAAATTTATCTTTTTTTTTTTTTTTTTTTATCGGTACCGGGGATTGAACTCACGACCGCATGCTTATAAGGCAGGCGCCTATACTGCTAAGCTAAATCTCCAGCCCTCTTTTATCTTCTTTTTGCCTTACATTTATTAAAATAGAGATTCCTTCTTCCTTAGTCTTTGAGGGATATTATAATTTTATTTTTTAAAATTTATTGTTTTCTAGGTTTTTGAGATAAGATCTTGCTATGTAGTTCAGGTTGGCTTTGAACTTGCTATGTACATGTAGTTCAAGCTGACATCAAATTTGTAGCAGTCATCCTGCCTCAGCCTCCTGAGTGCTGGGATTACAGGTGTGCCACCGTACTGGCTTAATTTAATATTTTTGAGTAGATTGTAGATCTCAAAGGAAAGGTTTTACAGATACATTCTTACTTGTGTTAACAATAAGCTTCTTTTTTCACATAATTGTTAATTGATGACTTGTAGACATAAACTTACATAGATTCTACATTACTCTGGCAGCACTAAAGGGCTGCTGGCAGAAGGGCAGAAGGTGGTGAGGTAGATGGATGCTGTGCCATGGATGGATATGGAGGAAAAAAGGGATGACTTTAGAGACTGACCCAGTATGAGAAGTGAGATCATAAGGTCAAGAGAGAGCAGAGTGGGGAATTCAGCTTTGCTTGGTGTTGTCTAAATTGGTAACGGCGAGCTATGCCAAGTGATTTAATAAGACAATAAGTAGCTGGTGGTGGCTACTAGGTAGATGAGAGATGAGCTCATTGTTAGTTTTCCAGTACTATCATTTCACGGTGTCTGTGAATTTGCTGAATGTTGGAGGTCTCTGTTCATGTGTCCTCTCTCTGACTACCATGGTACTTTTGGCTTAGGGGGAGGAATAGGGAGGAAGGTGGGTTGAATTGAAAAGTAGTTGGGGCTTTGGAATCCTGCTGCTCTGGTTCTGTTCAATATATGCCTCTTGTAAGAAATCAACCTAGGCTTCTAGCTACCCAAAACCCCACTTTCCTGGCTATAGGTGTTTTGCATTTCCAAAGATAGGGAGAACAGTACCAAATACAAATCCTTGGTTCATTATTGAGCATCCAAGTGGATGGGAACTAGATTCAGACACATCTGGACAAGCATTCTTTTTGCCTCTTTCCAGCCCCCAGCATGAAACACCTATAGTGCTCTGCCCTGTTTATTCTTTATTGTTGTCCTTTCTTATTAGACCTGACCTTGGGATAATGTGGGCTTTAGGTCTTTTTGGCAACTTGTACAACATGTACTAGGTAATTTTCTTAGGTTGTTGGGTCAGTTAGGATGGCCTGGTCACTGGCCTCCATGGTGGCAGGAGAAGGAAGGCGTCTAGAAGGATTCAGAAAGCTTCATGGTGTCAGCCCTACCCTCTGGCCTCCTCACTGTCATTTCTCTCAGGATCTGGGATGCTGGTTCTAAAAGTCTTAGCTGCTGGGGTTTGCGATTCTCTGACCCACTGAGAGCTATTGGGCAGACGGGTTTGATTTGGCCAGTGCTGAAGAGAACTGCTTATGAGATCACTGTGAGAAGACACAAGTGAGCGACAGCCCTGTCATCCTGGGGTCTTCCTTTCTGTTGTGCATAGCCTACTCAGGTTTTTAATTTCTTCACAGGATGAGGACATGAAAAGAAAGTTTCAGAATCTACTGGCTGAGGAAGATAAGCTGTTGGCTCTACCCCAGGCTGTGCCCCAGGTATCCCTATTAATGTTCACTAAATGTAGATTAGAAGCCTAGAAAGTCATATATACCTATAAGTCCAGCACTCTGGGAGGCTGAGGCAGGAGGATCAAAAGGTTGAGCCCAGCCTGGGCAATTTAGCAACTTAGTGAGACCCTGTCTCAAAATTAAAAATAAAAAAAGGGATTGGGGATGTAGCTCAATGCATAGGCTTGCATTCAGTCCTGAGTGTGTGATTTATAATGTAGCAGATACTTGGTTTCTCCTTATCTGCTACAGAATCTTTATAAGACTTAATAAGTCAGGGGATGTTAAATGCATGCAAGGAGCATGGCTAGGGGTTGTCAAAAGGTTTCCTGCAAGGCAAGATCCAGCATTCTGTTAGAGGTTCAAATTTAAATGTGTTAGAAAATGTAGCTGGGCATGGCAGTGCATATCTGTAATTCCAGCACTCAGGAGGCTGAAGCAGGAGGATCCCTGTAAGTTTGAGGTCAACTTGGGTTATATAGTGAGTTCAACCTGTATTAAAAGCGAGATCCTGTCTCAAAAAAAAAAAAGGAAAATTTAAAATTTGGCAAGAGTTTGATTTCTCAATTATGTTTTCCTTTTCAGTTCTTTGTAAGTATGAATTAATATCTGTGCATTCCTATCCTGCTGTTTCTTTTTGTTATTTTGTTGTTGTTACAGTGCTGGGGATGAAACCATGGCCTTGTGCATGCCAGGCAAGGGCTGCACAACTGAGCTACATCTCTGACCCTGGTCCTGTTTTATTTAGTAAATGGTATCTCTTCTTCTTCTTCTTTTTTCTTTTTTCCCCACTGTTCCCTTTTGATTTTATAAGTGGGGAAAGAACTAAGACACAAAAGATGATCTTTCCATAAAAGAGCAAGATTTGGTAGGAGGGCTTCAATCTATTGTTTTTTTTTTTTTTTTTTTTTGAGACAGGGTCTCACTATGTAATGCAGGCTGACTTTAAACTTGTTCATGTAGCCCAGCCTGGCATCAAACTCATGGTGATTCTCTTGAGGTATGTACTGCAATGTCTGGCTTTTCTTTTCATTTTAAATAGGGTTATAGACTCTTTTTGGTGCTGGGGAGTGAACCCGGGATTTGTACATGCTAAGCACATGCTTTACCATTGAGCTACAACCCCAGTCTCTATAAATGTGATAATGTAGAAGAAGATGAACAAAATCAGGCTAATTTTGCTCCTTATTTTCAATATATAGGTGCTCTGTAACTTATGGGGGTTATAATATTCTGGTAAACATTTTTTTTTTTTTTTGTCCTGTCTGTTTGAGACAAGGTTTCACTATGTAGTTCAGGCTGGCCTTGAACTCACTTTGTAGCCCAGGTTGGTCTCAAACTCTTAGCAATCCTCCTGCCTTCCAATTGCTGGGATTACAGGTGTGCACCACCATGCCTGGCCCTGATAAACACAATGTAAGCTTGCAAATATTTTAACCTATTGAACCATCCTAGTTTAGCCACACAGTACACTGAAGTGTGGTTTCCTTTCCCAATCTCAAGAGTATTGTACTGCGTATTGCTAGCTCAAGAAAAGATTCAAATTCGAAGTTCATTTTCTACTGTGTAATGCATTTGCATTACTGTATGTACAAAAACTCCAAGCTGGGGATGGTGGTGCATGCCTGTATTCCCATCACTTGGGAGGCTGAGACAGAAAGATTGCAGCAACTTCGACACCAGCCTGGGCTACATAGTGAGTTCAAGGCCAGCCTGAATTACAGAGTGAGACCTTGATTCAAAAAACAAAACAAAACAAAACAAAACAACTCAAACTGTCTATGCATCATTAAATAGTTAGAAGCCACAAGGGAGAGAAATGTCAAATAGATAAATTTGTCCAAATTCAAAGTGGTGTGGTGCCCCTAAGTTACTGGAAGAGTTTAGAGAACTTTGATAAAAGCTGATGATTTTCTTTTCAACATTTCTCCCTTTTTCTCTGTTTTATTTCCAGCCTTCCACTAGTCGAAAGCGGTCTCTCGAAGCAGAAGCTGAGGATATAAAGACCAGAAAGCGTACGGCTGTGTTTGCTGCTGTGTCATGAACACTGTGATTTGAACATGAAAGAAATGTTTCTTCTTTTACTCTGCTGTCATCTTGTTTCTTTAAGTCTTATATTTTTTATGGCTTCTATTTTAATTATGGGAATGATTTTTTTCTACAATTGTTGGTATACAATTAAAAACCTGATGAAACTCAGGCTTTGTGCATATACTTGAGCTTTTTTTTTTTTTTTTAGTGTTAGAAGTTACTGTGTGCCTTTCATGTGAAACCTTACCTTGACAGTTGTTACCAGGCTGGTTTCTGGGACTGCCACTCTGTTTTAGTCTGTGAGAGCAAATTCTAAGGGCCCCTTAGAAGGTCACTGGAAAGGGGCAGAGTGGGGTTCGGTTTGTTAGTGGCAGCTGCCACAGAGCTAACAAATCTGAGGTACCTTGATGTGTGTGTATCACAGTCCACTGTTAAATTCCCATCCTCACTCTATTAAACATACATGTGCACAATCTTTGAAATCTCAGGACCAGATAAATTGTAAATTCATAATTGTTCTCATTTTAGGAAGGTGATAGGGCACTTCTGTGTATTATCTAAAAACCCATTTCATTCCTGTAAACTTAGCCATTGATACTTCAATAACACATTTTTACAGTAAAAGAGAGAGGGAAACATGAGACAAACATGAGTCATGTTTGTCTTTTCTGTCAATTGAAATATAGGTGATTTGTTTTTCAGAACCGTTAGGATTTTAGACGTAGTCAGGTATGTGAGTATGTCATGTTGACCCAGTAATGATTGGGGAGTCTCTGCAAAGCTCTACTTTTGGCTGGTCTTGCTTGTCCTTACAGTGACCTTGTAAGCTAGGTCTTCCAACCACCCTGATTTTATAGATGAGAATCCAGCCTTAGAGAAGTAAGGTAACTTTTTCCAATATCATACAGTTGGTAAGTGGCAGTCCTAACTGAGGTCTTGCTGACTTTTTTTTTTTTTGTCTTTTTGAGACAGGGTCTCTATGTAGTTTGGGCAGGCCTTAAATTTATTTTGTAGCCCAGGCTGGTCTTGAACTTACAACGATCCTCCTGCCTCAGCCTCCTAAGTGCTGGGATTATAGGCGTGAGCCACCATGCCTGGCTTAGGTCTTGTTGACTTTAAAGCCAATATTGTCTTCTCACTCTTATATTCAGACTAAAGGATTTTGACTCAGACAAAACTCATAAGAGACTGATGTCTGAATTCTAAATGCCAATCTGTTTAGTTATAAAGAGCATGAACTGTCAGAAGGAATACTTTCTTGTCTGCCCATCAGGTTCCTACAGGCTGACTCCAGGGATAGCCCACTGATCTGTGGAAGCTGGATCCCACTCAGTATTTCAGGGAAAGATTTATTTCAGGGATACAGATGGCTGGGCTTGAGCTATCAGGCATGTGGGCAGTCCTAATGACTGGCTTCTGTTTGTCTCTTTCTGATCCACTGATCATATTCTTTCCCCTCTCCCTCCTCTTTTCAGTACTGGGGAAGGAACCCAATGTCTTTGTACTGAGCCACATGCTGCAGCTCTTTTTTAAAATTTTGAGATAGGTTCTCACTAAGTTGCTAATTTGCTGTTATCTAACATGTGATTCCTGACCCTCAGCCTCTCAGAATGCTGGAATTATAAGCATGTGCCACCACATCTGGCTGTGATTTGCCTCTTAGGTAACTTTATATGACTGGTGCTGGACCACACTGTAACTCACTGGCTATGCCGTGGATTGAGCACCATGGTTCAGGTGCTACTAACCTTCCAGGTCAGAGTCAAGAGCACTCAGGTTGGCAATTGGAAGGGTATGCAAGCTTTCTGAGGGGAAGTAGTGGGGATTTAGGTGGCTTGAATATTGAAAGGAATGAAGCTGAGATTGCTAAATGGGTGTTAGCTCATTGGAATAATATGAGGCTGTTTTTTAAAGGGTATTTTCCCTGTTGGGGTAGAGTTCATCAGTACTTCTGTGTCCAGAGCACTTTGTCTTAGCTCCCTCTGATACCTGCTATGGTATGCTGAATAATGGCACTCAGTAAGTACCCTAACCCTAATCCCTAGTACCTGGGAATATCTTATTTTACATGGCAGGTGTCATTAAGGATCTGAGACAGGAACATAATTTCTGTCTTATCTCTTGGGCCCATGTCATTGCAAGGGTCTTTTGAGGAATGCAGAAGTGAAAATCAGCCCACATAGTGATGTGATGACTGAACAGAAATCAGAGTAATGATACGATTTGAAAATGGAGTGAGGGGCTACCATCTAAAGAGTAAAGCTGGCCACTGGAGGCTGAAAAAGGCAAGGAAATGAGTTTTCCCATGAGAATCCCTGAAGGAATCAACCACTTTTTACTTTCATAGTTTTAGAACTGTTAAGAAATTTTTTTTTTCTCAAAGTCATGGTGCATGTGTGTGAGACAACAGTAAAGCTGAGTGCCTGTTCTCTACTACAGAAACTGAAAGAAGGGGTTCCTTAGACATTTCTTCTGCTATGGAACTCCTTCCACTGGCCATCTACCTGGAGGACTTGGCAACATGAGCAAATGGTAATGGAGTGGCAACATCATGATAGGAACAGTATTGTGCTAAACTGAGTACTGTGCTTTCTCATGTTGGCTTTAGGGGAAATTACTTAAAATTGCTGAGCTTTTGTTTCCTTCTCTGTAACATGGATGCAATAAGCATACCAACCCTCTACTGACATGACAGAGAGTCAGTGGAAAATCTACCAAGTGCCTGGCATGTGACAAAGGATTCTCCAATGTTAGCCTTCATGGTAAAGTGGAGAGAGCCATATACAAAGTCAGAGGGAAGCAGAAAGTGCTTCAGCAGGGAAGTAACCTTTTCAACTCTTTTTGAGTACTTGTATTGTCACTGGACAATGCCTTTGAGTAAGCAGGTTTGGGAAATGCCAAGCCTGAGGCAGGTGGTGGGAGCAGTGGAGGAGGTCAGTCCCAGGGGCTGAAGTAACTGCCATTCCCTTTTGTAGAACAGGCAGATAGCTCCATGATAGATGCCCTGCATACCTACATGGTGGTGTGCTTGGTAGCTCTTACTTGTATCAGCCTCTGCCCAGTGCTTCACATGGTAGTTGTATCCCTATTTTTCACTGGGAGGCATCCCACTTCCTACTCCTTCTCAGGTCCTGGAGGGAATGAACTCAACTCCTTTATATACACTCGTTAGGTCTAGCTAATCAGATTGTGGTCACTGGCTCAGACATGGGCATGAGGCCCACATGAAGTGAATACAAGTCAGCTCTGGGACTTTGGCTGTAACTATACTTTGAAGATCTCTAATCTGAGTATTCAAAATACTCCAAAATCCAAAACTCTGATCACTGACATGAGGCCATATGGAAAATCCCTTGTCATAAAACTATGCATGAAAGAATTACTACAAATATTATTGAGGGCCAGGGGTTTAGCTCAGCAGTGTAAGTGCCTGCTTGGCAAACTCAAGGTCGTGAGTTCAATCCCTGGTATAAAAACAAAAAACAAAAAAAACCAAAATTACTTTCAGGCTGTAGGTATAAGGTATATATGAAACATGAATGAATTTTTCATTGTTAGAGTTGGTTGCCTCTGCACCATATCTCATATGTTTGCAAATATTCTAAAATTAAGATCTGAGATTCAGCCAGGTGTGGTAGCACATACCTGTAATCTCAGTACTTCTAGGGAGGCTGAGACTGGAGGATTGTCAGCAAGTTCAAGAACAGCTTGAACTACATAAAACCTCTTTTAAAAAAAATCAGACACTTGTGAACACTTCAGATAATGGATACAGAACCTGTATTGGGAAACAGCCTCTGCTTTCTTGGGTAGAGGTAGCTAGCAGGTAGGTGGCCACTATGTGCAAAGAGCTACATGAAAATGGGCAGGAAGACCCAAGATTGGAGATTGAGTTTCGGTTGAAGTGGACTTGTCAAGTGTGTGATCAGGTGTATTCCTTTCTTTGTTTTACTCCAGGTTGGGGTTTGTGTCAATTGATCTGAAAAAGGCCAGACTAATAAATGCAACCATTTACAAGTTCCAAGAGACTCGAAGACTCTTGTTTTCTCAAGTAGGGAAAATTTTGTCTTCTGTTGTTTCTGTGCCAACTTCAGGGTTTTTGTAAAAGTTTGGGGCTGAGAATGGAAAGTGAAGATGTGGGAAGAAAGCGTCCTCATAACCCCAAGGTTGGGTGGACCTTCCCAGCTAATTATACCACAGGGTTTGGGCACAGAGCCCCTTTCGTTAAACTTTTAGGACTCTTGGGCCGATAGGGTAGGGATTACACCAGTGAATTTTAGAGAGCTTGGTGTATGGCACACATTGTGCTGAGGGAAGTGCATGTATCTCCCTGAAAGCTCAGGGCAACCTTGTGAAGCACTGTCTTACATTTCCCATTTGCAAATGTCAAAAGTTGAGTCTTTCTGGCTCCATCCAGTGACCTCACCTCACGGTTTCCCAGTTTTTAAGAGGGAGGTAGGACTTGAACTCTTTTTCTAGAGAGCCCTTTGGTTCTTAACGACCAAAACTACTTCAGAGGTTCGGTCAAATAATGACAACCCGATAAATACCAGGCACGGTGGGGGATTATTTCATCGAGTGGTCAGGTGAAGGAGAAACAGGCCATGAAGACCTGACCCAAGTCATGCAAGAGGAAGTGGAGATGCAGATTCGCAGTGGAGTCAGTCTCTGCCTAGGTTTCGGGCTTTCACTGTACCACCTACACTCGTGCACGTGTCTGTACAGCTCCAGCATGAGATCTCACCAAGTCAGTGGTGTCCTCCCTCTGCACTTCTTGGACTGACTCCCGCCCCGGGCCCAGCGTTGGGAGCGAAGAAGATGGGCCCCTGCGCATGGAGCCGAAGGGCTGGGCCGGGTGGTCTGCAGTGCGGCTGGCGGTGGCGCAGAGCAAGGAACTGCAAGCTTTCCAGGACCGGCCGGACAGGCGCGGCGGGGGTAAACACGACGCAGGGAACAGCGACCCGCCGCAAGGGCTCTAGGCTGGGCGCGAGGGAGGGGGCGCGGCGAGTGTGCGCGTGCGCGATGCGAATGTAGAAACCGCGGGGGCGCGCGTGCGCGGTTGGGGGGGCGGGTGTGGGTTGCCTCGGCGGCGCGCGGCACGGCGGGAACATGGCGCGCGGGAGCGGTGCGCGCGCCTAGCTGGCGGGACCGTTAGCTCGAGGCGGACGCGGCCCTGGCCCCGTGGGGATGGAGCAGTCGCTGCCGCTGGCTCCCGAACCGACCCCGGGGTCGACCCCGGCGCGAAGCCGCAGGACGCGGGAGCCAGAGTCACCGCCGGGGCTGGCGCCGGTGAGTGCGTGAGGGGCGCGGGCCGGGAGACTTTCTTTGTGAAACTCCGTCGGTGAGCGCCGGGCCGGGCCTCAGCAGCGGACGAGTGGCCTCCAGGCGGAAGCCGCCTCGCCATCAGGGTTCGAGCCCCGCTGCGGGCCGTGCGGCAGTGGGACCCGACCCCGGCTGCCATCAGTTTGCCTCAGTTTCTGCGGGAGAATGTGTGTTCGCGCGCGCGCGAGGAGGAGGGGGGGCTGTATGCAGTTGGCGCCTAATGCCCGCCGCGCCTCCTCTTCGACCCCGCCCCCTTGGAGTGGAACCCGGGCACCGGGTCCTGGAAGCTGTAGATTGGGGTCGCGGGGAGACAGGTGTCGGCATCCTGATTAGGGTTGGTAGGGAGCGAGCTCACCGTCCCCGGACGCAGCAAGGCTGTTGGTGGCTGGCTCACCACAGAGTGATACTGGAAATCTTTCCGCCCACTTCAGCTACGTAGAGTGTTTGGTGTGTGTCATGGTGAAGAATGCTAAGCCAGAGGGGGGGCTCTTGCCAAATGGGTTAGGATGGCCCTCAGCACTGGGTCCTTGAGCTTTTTTCGGGGCATAGGAATAATCTGGAGCACTTTATAAAAGTATGGGCAGCACCTCCTGCTCCAGCCTGGTGGATTCTGGCCCTCCAAAGGAGGGGGAACAGATTTTGAATCTTTAACAAACTTTTGAAATTTTGATTAGGCGAGTTTGGCAAGCTTTATGAAGCGTTAAGTTTCCTGAGAGCAGAGATCTGCTGTGTTTATAGATAGCACAGATACTCATGGTATCTGTTTTTTTTTTTTTTTTCGTACTGGGAATCGAACTCGGGCTTGTTGGGCTACTCATGGTGCCTGGTGCCTGGAGCGTGGTAAATGATTAGTAAATATTTGTAAGCAGACTGATAATTAGACTTTGCAGCACAGGAACTCTTGGAACATTTTCAGAAGGTTTGTGACAGCATTCTTCCGTTTGCTTTACTGTATATGTGATTTTTCTCAGCTCCCATTTTTTTTTACTATAATGCTAAATTTTTAGTATGTTTAGTATGTTTTAGTGTGTGTTGCTTAATATACAGGATCAATTTTCTATTTTTTATGTTAAAATTAACTTTGAAACAAAATTCTGAGTTAAACTGCATATTTCTCTTCGTTTGGGAACAGGAGGTATAACAGATTTCATTTCTGATAAGCTGATAAATATTTTCATGGAAGCAAATCTCAATGACCATTTATTTTTTAATTACTTATTTTTTTTGGCTTTTTAAGACAGAGTTTCGCTGTATGGTTCAGGTTGGCCTTGAACTCACTAGGTAGTGTAGGCTGCTCTTGAACTGGTAGCAGTACTCTTCCTCAGGCCCCACTTCTCCAACCCCTGAGTGCTGGAATTACAGGCTTGCTTCACTACACCGAGGCCGGCCGTTTGTTCAGATAAATTAACAAATTTACTTAAACCTCTGAGAATTTGTAGATTTTCTGTGATATTTTGAAACTGAGATTTATGTTTAATCCAGGGTCAGTGCTAGAATAGAATTGTTTGATATTTCACAGGCTGGTTTTTTTTTAATCAAGCTGTGTTTAATTGATTTCATTTCAGTAGAGTAGTGGAGGTGGTTGTAGGTGGTGGTGGTGGTAGGTGATGGCGGTGGTGGTGATTGTCCACTGAACAAAGTACACAAATATGGAAGAATTTTGGAGTTGAGATCATATCTGAAGAAAAATTGAAAAGTTAGGTGCCGTAGTCTCTTAATATGCTGTTTTTATTTTTTATGTGAATGTTTCTCCCTACCCCATATTGAGGATTGAACCCCCATATAGGGCCTTTGCACTGTGCTACATCCCCATCCCTGTGTTATATCTACTTTGAGACGGGGTTTCACTAAGTCACTCAATTGCCTTGGCTGGACTCAAAACTTTAGATCTTTTTACCTCACCTTTCTAAGGGGTTGGATTATAGGCTTAGGTCACTGCATCCACCTGGATTTGTCTTTTTAAAAAGTGCTTTAAACATGCTGTGGTGGTGTATACTTTAATCCCAGTACTGGGGAGGCTGAGGCAGAAGGATTTCATGTTCAAGGCCAACCTGGATTACATAGTGAAACCCTGCTTCAAAAAAAAAGAAAAAAGTCTTGAAAAAGTTTTATTGTGACATAATTTATCTACCATAAAAAGAATCTCTTCAGTATATACTTTTTGTGGTTCATAATATACTTACAGAGTTGTACAGCCATTACCACTATCTACTTTTTTTTAAATTTTAAAATGGTCTCACTCTGCAGTCAGGCTGGTGTTGCGCTCGCTGTGTAGTTCAGGCTAGCCTCGAAAATGAAATCCTTTTGCCTTGGTCTTCCAAATGCTGCGATTACGGATGTGGATCACCATGTGTGGCTTATCATTATCTAGCTTTAAAGCATATTTGTCACCCCACACGAAATCTACCACTTATTAATAATCATTATATTCTTTTCTCCCAGTTTCTGGCTATAACAGTCTACTTTCTAAATTTCTTATGAATTTAGTTGCACATTTTATGTTGTGTAATCTTATATAGTCTTTTGTGAGTGACTTTTCACTTAGCACAGTATTTAAAGTTCATCCATGATATAGCATGTATTAGTACTTCTTTTTATTGCTGAATTATATTCTTTTGAAATGGATATGTCTGATCTTGTCTGTTCACCTGCTGTTAAACAAGTGGTTTTTTTTTCTTTTTTTTTGCTGTATGAATAATGCTCCTATGAACATTTGTATACAGATTTTTATGTGAAATGTTTTCATTTTTCACAGGTATATCTGGGAGCAGAATCCTGGGTCATATATCAGTTCTGTTTTGCTTTTGAGGCACTGCCAAATAGTGTTCTAAGGTGCAGCTTCATATTATAGTCTCACCAGCAATATAGGAAGGTTGTAATTTTTCTACTCTTGGCCAGTATTGTCCATGTTTTTTTCTCTGCCCCTTGCTTGTACTTGGAATTGAATCCCCAAGTGCTTTACCACAGAGCCACACTCAGCATTTTATTTATTTATTTATTTAGTTAGTTATTGCTAAACTGTGCAGACTGGCCTGAATTTAAGATCCTCCTGTCTCAGTCTCTAGGGTAGCTAGAATTTGCTACTATATTTGACTTTCTGTCTCTTTTATTTAACTTGAACCATTCTTGTAGTTATGAACTAGTGTCTTAGTTTGGGACTGATGACATTTTGAGCATGTTTTCCTATACTTATTGGCCATTTGTGTGTCTTTGGAAAAGTGGCTATCCAAATCTTTTATTTTGGGGACCTATTTTTAAATTGGGTCATTTGCCTTTTTATTATTAAGTTGCAGGAGTTTTTCCATATTCTGAATATTAAACCTTTATTAGATATACATTTGAAATATTTCCCCATTCTATATATTGTCTTTTTAATAAGGTTTTTTGATGCAAAAAACCTTAAATTTCAATGAGGTCTAGTTTATCCATTTTTTTTCTTTTGTTGCTTATGATTTTGGTGTAATATGTGAATCCACTAGCAAATCCAAATTTATGAAGATTTATTTCTGTGTTTTCTTTTAAAAGTTTATGCTTTTAGGGAGAAAAAAAAAGGGAAATAAAAATGTGTTATATACATGTATCTGCTCCCCATGATGAATGTAATTATTATGTACTGCAAACATTTAATAATAAAATTTTTTTTTTAAAAAAAGTTCATGCTTTTAACCCTTATAATTAGGTTGTTGATCCATTTTGAATTGATTTTTGTATATGGTATGAGTTAATGATCCTAATTCACTCTTTTGCATATGGATATACAGTTTTTCCAGCATCATATATTGAAAAGACTTTTCCCCCATTTAATGGTCTTTATATCATTGTTGAAAATGAATTGACAATATGTAAGGTTTTATTCATGGACTTTGAATTTTATTGCATTGAGCTATATGTCTGTCTTTATGCCAGTAGTACACTGTTTGATTACTGTAACTTTGTAACAGATTTTGAAATTAAGTGTAACTCATCATCTTTTTTTTTTTTTTTCTTCTCAAGACCATTTGACTGTCTGGGTCCCTTATGTTTCCAGTCAATTCTAAGATCAATTTAGCAATTTCTACAAAAAAGGAATATGTTTTTTTTTTATAATGAGTGTGTTAATTTGTCCTTTCAATGATATTTTATAGTTTTCAGTGTGTAAGTGTTGCACTTAACAATTTTTCCTAAGTACTTGATTCTACTTGATATCATTGTATATTGCTTTTTGGATGTCTTTTTATCATTTAGTTGTTATTACAATTCTGTTTCAAATCTTCTACTCAAAATTAATGAGGAAAAATGTTTTTAAAAGCCTAAGTGTGACTTGAACTCAGAACTAGGCTATGTTTTGGCTCTGCTACTTACTGTGTAGTTGTATGAGGTTTGACACATCGTAACTGTTAGGCATTTCAACGATGGCATTTATATATAGTAGGACAGTGATACCCATCCAAAAGAACAGTTAAAGGAGTTTAGGTAGATTTTTAGAACTGTTCTTGAATGTGGAAGAGATTTGATGTTTGTTGTTTATCTTACGGTATTAGTCCAGCTAAAAGCACCTTCCCTGACAATATCAAATGAAGTAAAAATTAATGAAAACAAATACAATACCCCCAAACCTCAACCCCCCACCCCCCGGTCTTCCTCTCAGACCAAAAAAAAAACCACAATCAAAAACCACAAACCTCTTCCTGTTCCTATCACTTTTCTATGACCGAGGAAATCCTGGTTGAGTTCTTGAAGAACAGTGAAAGAAGACATTTATTTTGTAAAAAATTTCTAAACCTAAGTTGCTATGTAGGGTTATTTGCTGTATCAGTTTTTCTAAGTATTATTAAGATAATAAAAATATGATTTAAAGCTATTCATTTTTATCTCATAGTTGTTTTCTTTTTCACTAAAATCTGAGGCACTGTTTTTTCATTAAATTTGATGATTACATGCTGGGTGTGGTGGCACATGCCTGTAATCTCAGTACTCAGGAGGCTGAGGCAGGAGGATCACCATGAGTTTGAGGCCATCCTGGGATGCATAAATGAATTCAAAGCAAACCACTGTATAGCAAGACCCTGTCTCAAAAACACAAATAAAACAAAAATATAATGATTACTATTATTGTTTTTCCCCACATTGTTGTGTTTTTGAACTTGTGATCCTCTTGCCTCAGCTTCCTGAGTACTGGGATTTCAGGCATGTGTCACCACGTGCAGCCCCCATATTGTTTTTTATTAGTACATGTTTGCAGTACACAATGTTTATATTTCCTGTTTTGAGTTGGTACATGTATACATCTCAATTCCTTTTTTCCTCCCCTTTCTCTTCTCTCCTTCCCTTTTCCCTCCATCTTTTGATCCACTTCCCATTTGAGAAAGCTCTGTCTCTCTACTTCCCATTATCTTTTATTTTGTTCTTTATTTATTGTATCATATAAAAGAAACCATGTATGTAAGCTTGTGGTCTGGTTTATTTCCTTTTTTGTTTTTGGTTACTGTTATTTAGAAATTTGGTTAGAAAACCTGATAAAACAGGAGAATCACTGAGTTCGAGGCCAGCCTGGGCCTCAAAGTGGGTTCACTGCCAGCCTGAACTTCATAGTGCAACCTTGTCTCAAAAAGACCAAAACCAAAAACAAAACAAAACAACAAAAAAGAAAGCCTGATGTTTGAACTTAAACTTAGAAATATTTTAATTTTGGGATCTCTTCAGTACCAGATGTGGATTATTGTTTTATAAAAAAAGAGACACAATGTGATACCAATTTGATGCTTGGATTATATCTTGTACATTGAACGTGCACTTAATATAAACCAAAGAAAATAGTTATTTACTCTGTAAACATTATTTTAGCATTAAAAATTTATTTCCAGAACCACAACTGTAAGTAAATATAATATACAGTTCCTTAAATTGATAACCATGGATATTTATATGAAAAAAATCCTTTATTTAAATCAAAGTTGACCCTTATTTTTTAAAAACTTTTATTGTGAAAACTGTACATGAAAAATAAAAACTATACATGTGCATTATATAAAATAGAAAATATAAGAAAAAGGTCCCATAAAACCCATAACAATTTCAATGCCTAATGATTACTACCAGTATCTTCTTGTATAACCTTCTGGAATTTTTTGTGTATCTTTCTAACAGTATTTACATGTACAACCCAAATATATATTGGCATTTTTAAGTAAAGTAAGGTAAAATTGTACAAAATATCTTTAGTTATAAAGAAAATCAGCCTGTAGGTATAATTTATATATGACAAATTATAGTTCTATAAGTTCTGACAAGTATATACAATTGTATATAATCGCCATCAGTTAATAGCAATAGGTCATTCCATTTTATTATTCATACTACATTGCATGTATATAAATGGAATTTGTGACCCTCAAATGGTTGAACATTTTTTTTCAATTTTTGGCAATTATTAATAGAAGTGCTATGAACATTCGCATACAAATTTTTTTGTATTTCATGTTTTTTTCTTTTTCAGGGGAGGGTGTATATACTTAAGAGTGGAGTTTCTGGTTTGTATAGATACAGTTTTGAAACTTGTGACCTTCTCTCACCCTTTCAGTGATCTGTTTCACTTTCTGTTTAAATAACATTTTTTATTACATCTCCATTTTCTAATCAGCTAAAACATACTTTTTTAAAGCTGTTGTCCATCTAAATCAATATGTAGTCCAGGACTGTGCCTTAATTAATGTCTAAGTGTCTTTCAGTCTGGTGTGATCTGTTTTTTTTCATGTTATATGATATGAGATTTATTGTAGAAACCAGACCAGAAAAATGCCCTCCTACCTTCTGCATTTTTCTTATTCTTCTAGGTCCTTATTATAAACCAAAAGCTGTATAAAGACTTGATGGATTCAGATTGAATATTTTTGGCTAGACATCATTAGTGATGTGTGCTTACTGTTGTAATATAAGGGTTTTTTTTTCCACTCAAAGCCTTATCAGCGAGGAATGGTGTCACATGCCTGTAATCCCAGCACTCTGAGAGACTGAGGTAGTAGGATCCCAAGTTTGAGCTCAGCCTGGGTGACTTAGTGAGACTGTATCTTAAAAAAATATAAAAGAGGTTGGACATGTAGCTCAGATCAGAGGCTTTGGGTTTAATTTCTATTACTAGGGGCAAAAAAATCACAGGAAGTTGAGTTCCATGGATTGTAATTTAGCAGTCTGACTCTAGAATCTATCGTACTAGATTGTTTGATTTGTATGATCACTAAGCAAATAGTGATTGATTATAACTATCTTTTGCTACTATGTATTGCTGGAAAATGACACAGGCAATTCCCCTGGGAATTATTCTGAGGTTTAAGATTGTGTTGGCATGGCGTTGTAGAATTTCAATAGTTATGATGAACAAGCAAAAGGATGAATGTTTGAAGTCAGTTATTATTATTGCAGTGATGGAGGTTGTCTTATGTATGCTAGCTAAATGGTCTACCATTGAATTGCATCCCCAGCCCTCATGGACTGTTTTTTATTTTTTTTCTTAAGAGACAGTGTCTTGCTATGTTGTCCAGGCTGGCTCTGAACTTCTGGGTTTTAGTGATTCTCCTGTTTCAACCTCCCAGGTAGCTGGGACTGCACGTATTTACCACTATGCTTGGCTATTTTAAATTTTATGTTCCCAAGCTTGACATATTTTGTAGCTCTGATCAATAGAAATAATTGTTGATGGAATAAAATGTACATATATATCTACATGAATAAATTTACTTCTGATTTCTGAATGAGACATTAGTGAAGGTAGTAGTTGTATTTTGCAGCACGAAAGATTTTTTTTGTTTTATTTTGTTTTGTTTTTGTGGTACTGTAATTGAACGTAGGCTTTTGCACTGAGGTATATCCTCACTCAGTGCTTTTAAAAAATTTTTTTTGAAAAAAAGTTTTGAGACAAGATCCTGCTAAGTTGCCCAAGCAGGTTTTGAATTTGTGATCCTCCTGCTTCAGCCTCACAGAGTGCTGGGCTTACAGATATGTGTCAGCGCTGATGAGTGAAAGATTTAATTGCGTTTATTCTGCCCATGTTCTTTATTGCTTGAGGCACCAGAAACAAGTTGCCAAGTTGGATATTCTCAGCAGAGAGTTTTCAAATTCTCTCCATGTGTGAGAATTTTATTTTCCATTGTTTTAGTTACATTGCTGAGACAAGATACCAGACACAAAAACTTGAAGGAGTAAAAGTTTACTTGACTCACAGTTCATACAGGTTTCAGTCCATACTTGGCTGGCTCCAAAGCAAGGTAGGATGGTAGAGGGGCATCACAGAAGAGAAACAGCCCATGGCAAAGCAGGGCAGGCAGAAGGCAGCAAGCAGCCAATCCAAGCCATTTTCTGTCCCTTGTATCTTATCTATGCTATTTGTGCTTAGGGTAAGTAGCACTCACACCCTTACTCCTAGTGCCCATAGCCCATGGGGCATCATGCTAATTTTGTCAACAAGCTCATTATTGTGGATATATTATACCGACAACTATTCTTTAGAATATTTCTATTGATGAATTATTTTAATTTTGAGTTTTATTGTATTAATATTTACTTAGCATGAAAAAATTTTAAAAATAAAGCATTGATTTTTAATATTCATTGAATGTTTATTTAAAAAAATCAAAAATTTCAGTGATTGTTTTTTGATGTACAAAATTTAAAAAATAACAGCAGAAATAAATTCCTATATGAATTACAGTGAAAATTCCAGTAGAATTCTACAAAAAAATAATCTTCAGTTATCATGCTTTAAGTGGTCTTCACACATGACAGCAGCACATTCCATGCACATGTATCATATTGGTAATACTGACAGCACATGTGTTTTGCTTTCCTGGCCTTTTTGTAGGACATACTTGACATCTTGCTTATCTTGCTGTTCTGTCAAGAGGTTCTTATTGTGTTATACAAGGTGTAGTTAACAGGAACATAGAATATCAATAAAATATCAAATTCTTAATATGTATTGTACATTTAGAATAAACATCAATATTTTCATATCAGCTGCATACTTGCAGATCTTTCTTATGTAGCAAGACATTTTTTAAAATTTTATTTAAAGAGAAAAAAGCAAAACAGAAAAAGGGTAGATATAATACAGAATCTCAAAAAAAATAAACAGTAAATCACTAGTTGATAAATTACATATTGTCCTCTTAGAAGTAGTTCAAGTTACAAAATTAAAGCATACAAAGTGGACATTCAAACAGTGAGACTGGAAACAATTTTGTTCAGTGATCCAACAAAAACTTGGTAATATGGTTATCAATCCTGCGCACTTAAACATACATGCAGTTATATCCTTTAGAGCACTTTCTTTTCCTCTCTTTTACAATAGCAATTACACATTTTGGGTTTTATTACTCCTACAGTCCTTATTACTTTTTACACTAGAGACACAAAGTGATATTTATAAATATGATTCTTACTTATTTCACTTATGAGGATAGTCTCAAGTTGTCTCCATTTACCTATGAAGGCTTTAAGATCATCTTTTTTATAGCTGAGTAGTATTCCATTGTATACAAACACCATATCTTTTTTATCCACTCTGCAGTTGATGGGCATTTTGGTTGTTTCCAAGGTTTAGCTATCACAAATTGTGCTGCTATGAACATGGATGCACATATATCACTGTGACATAACCTTTTCAGTTTTTCTGGGAAAATGCCCAGGAGGGGAATAGCTGGATTGAATGGAGCCTCCAATCCTAGTCTTCTGAGAGAGCTCCATAGTGATTTCCACAGTGGCTGCACCAGTCTACACTCCCACCAACAGTGGGGAGCACAGCCTCACCAACAGTTGTTATCAGTTGATTTCTTGATGGCAGCTATTTTTTCAGGGAGTGAGATGAAATCTCAATGCTGTTTTAATTTGCATTTCTCAAATGACACCAGGCATTTTTATCTTGGGTATGCGCATAGCTTTAAAACTCTGCCCAGTGATCTCAGTGGGAGACCTCAAGAGATATAGTCTGGTACGAGCTTGTGTTCTCTAACATCGAAGAATGAATTTTAGAAACAATGGAGGTTAAAGAGCAGAATATATTTATTTAGGAAAGAAAGCTTCTGTCTGAAGAGAGACAGAAGGGGTCCCGAGAGGGTTGCCCAGCAAGGCATTCTTGTCATCTCTCTGTTTTGTCAGGAGCTTCATACTGTATTGTACAATGTGCACTTAGCAGGAAAATATCAATAAAATATCAAATATATGATGAGTGCTTAGAATAGACATTAAAATTTTCACATCAGCTATTTACCTGCTTATAAAACCTAGAAGATAATATCAGAAATAAAAAACTATTTGAACTTCAGTGTAAATACAAACAAAAGTACACAGAAATAATCTTTGCTTCAACTTCACACCCTAGGAAGGCTTCACATGAAAACTGCATGTTTCATACACAAGTATCCTTTACATTGATAGCACGTATGTTTTGTTTTCCTGCCTTTTCTTATAGGGCACAGTTTGCGTCTTTTTGGTTTTCCTGTTTTTGTAATAGATCTTTGTGATGCTTCTCCTGCCAGTTTACCTGTCAGCTCACCAGTGTGCTCCACAGTTTTTTGGTGTAGATTCCTGTGCAGAAACATTTAGTTTTTCCTTGCTGTAAATGATTTGTTATGAATTCCAGTCCCAATATTCTAAGAAAATTTCTCTGTGATATTTTTCATTTGTTATTTTTTTTATAAACTATCATAGTTTTATAAACTATGCCACATGTGTTTAGGATTGAGTAAAACAACCATTGGCAATACTTTGTGTTGGAGTAATATCAACAGTGTCTACTCTGCCTTTGGTAGAAAGTTAACATATCAGGCTTTCATTTTGTCAAGGTTTCCCTATCAATATTTCCATCATGGTGCAATGTTGACATCAGCAATACCAGTTTGTTTTTCTGTGCCATATGTGAGGTCAATGTAAATTATTTTGAAATCCAAAGATTGTACTGTACAATTCTCTGTTTTGAAATTGCAACATTTGGGCCCAAGATTTAGCTCAGTGGCATAAGCGCCTTCCTTGCAAGCACCAGGTTGTGAGTTCGATCCCTGGTATAAAAAAAAAAAAAAAGCAACATTTCATTTGGAATTTCTGCTTTGTTCCTGTGTATAGTTCCTCTGGCCAACTTGTAGTCTGTTTGTAAATGTAACATCTGTTGGAAACTGGTAAACCAGTTGTCCAGTGTCACATTCTAATTAGTTTGGGAGATGAGAGTAACATATCTGTTTACAACATCACTTGTTTTATTACCATATGAATAAGGACCTGGTGGCTGAATTCCAGGATAAATTTCTAAATTGAAAGCATAATAAGTTTTCACATCCAAAAGGGCATAAATTTTTACAGTATATTTTTTAGGTTTTTGGGAATGTACTGTCTGAAGCTACAGTGACCATGAAATCCTTCAGATGTTCATCGGTAGTCATGTATTCAGATTGTGTGTAAATTGTTTAACCCACAGAGCTCTCCAGCAATGAGCGGATAGCAGTCAGATTATCAATTCTTTTTCTTACTTGGTGAATGGTTTTGTTATCAAACCTCAGGCAATTTTGAAGGAAACCAAATGTTTTCAGTGTCACTGTTTTTCTACAAACCTCAAGCTCACACTCATTTCTTTTCTGTAAATTTTTTTTGCATTCCTGCAATGACCATGTTCTCCCTGTTAAGTACAGCAGACCTGTGCATGTTTTCATTTCAGTTAGTGAAATGTCATAATAAATACATTTTTGAGTATGGCTGTTGGTACATACAGCTTTAGAAATCTGGATCCCAGGCCCATTTAGCCTCTCCTTGGAAATCAGAGACACCAGCACCAACTAAGCAGTATCTTACAAGAAACCTGAATTTAAAGTTCTCCAAACCATTACCCTAAGCTTTTGTTAGACCTGCCCAAGAGGTTTCCTGCAGCCCATGATTCCTTGGAGTTTTTACCCCTTTAGCTATGTACTTAAAAACTACAAATCTAGTTAACAAAACTTCCTATTAAATTATTTTTTTTCAAGTAACTGGTGTAGTTTCTGTCTTCTAATTGAATCCTGATAGAGACAGAGGTGATAATCATTAAGAGTCAATATGGATTCACATAAAAAATTGGTACCTTTTTTTGAGAGAAGAATACCAAGATGAAACAGTGTATCTTGACTTTTTCCTAGATAATTTGACAAAAATATCTTATGATAATCTTATGGACATTATAACTCTTATACATTAATTAGATTATCATAGAGGTGGTAGAAACTTACAGAAAGTATGTACCCAGATGTGGGACTCTGTATATTATTAAATCTAATTTTATATAATAGTATACTGTTTCCTTGATGAAGTCATAAGAAACTTGTTTATTAAATTTATAGTTTATACAAATATGAGATGAAAAGAATACATCAAATGAATTAAGATTAAGAGAGATGTTGAATATGATAAAACTACCAGGGTGTCTGTGATTTACAGGGTAGCAATTGTTTCTTTTTTCTTTTTTTATTGTTTATTCATTTATTATTTTATGTCCATTCTTTAGTAAATGCCTGAAACAGAAGCATGGTCTCAGTACTTGAATATATTGATAATTCAAAATGAAAATTCATCATTTATAAGTGAGATTCTGGTTGTAGGTTCAAATGCACATGAGTTAACTTTCTTTTTTTTTTTTTTTTTTTGGGTACTGGGGATCGAACTCACGACCTTGTGCTTGCCTGGCAGGTGCTTAAGCCACAGAGCTAAATCCCCAGCCTCTCAAATGCATATGAATAAAGCTTGCTTAACATTAATTTGTGGGAAAAAATTTTGACATTATCTGTAAGTTTAACAAGAATTAACTATATTCATTCATTAAGAAGCTAATGAATATAATCCATTATGTATAGTTTAGAAAGCTGTTGTTTCTCTTTCATTCTGAGTTTGAATTTAATTTTAGAAACCATATTTTCAGAAGAACATATTAGTTAACTGGAGCATACCTTAAAACATGACTAGATTATGTGATGAACATTTGAGAGAATTTAGAGTATTCAGCTTAGAGAGAAACTATCATTTTCCACTTCTTACCTAATAATTTGCTGCGATTGTGGGTGGTTGAAAAGACAAATTTATGATAACTTCTTTTTTTTTAAAGGGTATACAGTGGATCTCTGAAATTCATAGGGGTTATGTTACTAGAACACCTTCAAATTGTGAAAACCTGAGAATTTCAGATCTGGTTAAAAAAATACCTGTTTTTATAGTTGAAACCCTAAATATTCTATGTCTACTGCAGTTATGTAATTTAATAAAATACTGTATACAGGACTGTAACAATTTAATTTAATAAAAGTACTATACAATAGTTCAACCTCTTGAGTGTCTTAAATTTCTAGCACTTAGATTCATTGCCAGAAGCCTTAAAAGGTACAAGGCATTTTGGCAGCATGTTAGGTATATTAGGGGTTTAAGAAGTACAAAACTGAGAACACTTGAGATAATTATAGGCAGTGCAGCAGCCTATTAGGATGCAGGAATGCTGGTGCATCTGCCAGAGATGAGTTTCAGAGCTGAAGTCAATCAGCAGCAAGGAGAACTGAATAACATTGTTTGATTGGCTACTTGTAAACCTTCCACCAAAAAAAAAAAAAAAAAAATTGTGGAGGATATGGTTTCTGTGAAATTGTAGGGGTTTACAGGAAGAGTTGTCATTTAGGTTCTCAGGAAAAATCTGGGAAAGACTGAGGCTGAGAACTCTGAACTGCGACTTCAAGGATACTATTGTAGTATCCTCTTAAATAATCAATACATTACAGAGGAAATTAATAAAGAAAGTAGAAAGTTACTACATTCAAATAATAGAGGCAGTGCAACATATGGAACTGATGGGACACAGTGAAAGTAGTCCTGGAAGGGAAGTTCCTGCATCAGAAAAACAGAGCCAGCTTAAATAACCTAATTACACATCTCAAGGTCCTAGAAAAACAAAACCAAATCCAAAGATAGTATGAAAAAGGAAATTATAAAGGTCAGAGCAGAAATTAAATGCAGGGAATCAATGGATAGAAAAGTTGGTTTTTTGGAAAGGATAAACAAAATAGAAAAACTCTCATCAATCTTACCAAAATAAGGAAAAACCCAAATCTTTGCAATTTGAAATCAACAAGACAAAATCACAACAGATTCTGGCAAAATTCAGAAAATCATTGATAACTACTTTGAGACCTGTACTCTAATAAATTGGAAAATTCAGAAGAAATGGATAGATCTTTACTTATGATATTACCCAAGCTGAACCAAGAAGATAAAAAATTCTGAATTATCCAATATTAATTAATTGAAATTAAAGAAGCAGTGAAACCTACCAACTAAGAAAAGCCCATGTCTCAATGGATTCACTGCCACATTTTACAAGAACATTAGGGAAGATCTAATGGCAGTCCTCCTCAAACTATAATGAAATTCAAAAGGAAAAGAAAAAAGAAAAAGGGGATGAAGTACTCAAAAGTCATTCTTGGAAGAAACATTACCCTGACACTAAAACCAGAAAAGAACCCAACCCAAAAAACTATAGGCCAATCTCTTTACTGAACATAGACAATAAAACAAAACTAAACTAAACTAAAAAAGAAACAAAACCCCTAAACATGCTGGCAAACCAAATGCAACAAATCAGAAAGATCATACATCATGACCAAGTAGGATTCATTCTAGGGATGCAGTGTTGGTTCAATATATGCATATCAATAAATGTAATACACTATATAAACAGACACAAGGACAAAAATTATCATCTCAATAGATGCAGAAAAAACTTGACAAAATCCAACATCCATTCATGATAAATACCCTGAAGAACATAGGTATAGAAAGTGTTAGGGTTTAAAAGGGAAAAGAATATAATGCAGGACATGTAACTTACAGGAGTATTTTACAATATTCGCCCAATGAGTCAAATGCAAAAAGAGTGCAGGAAATCTGTCCACACACTGGATACCCTAAGAATCCAGCTAAGGGCCTGGATCCCACAGCAAGGTCCTGCATGAGTCCAGCTAGAGAGCTAGAGGCTATGGCCATGTCCTCCATGGGTCCACCTGGAGACCTAGAGCCCATAACAATGTGTCATGAAAGTCTATATCAAGGATCTGCACTGGGAAGGCCCAGAGGTTAGTGGCTAGAAAGTCTGTACCAAAGGGATGAAGGATCTGTGCCCGCAGGCTGAGGGATCTGCACTGGAGCCAGCAATGCTTAAAGTAAGGACCAGAGCTCCCCTGAAAAGAATTGGAGCCACACCTCAGCAATAGCAAGGTCCTGAGCTCTTCCAGTGATGAGAATAGCTGAGTTCATATTAGGAAAATGAGCACCACAAGCTTCTCCAGGAGATTCAACAGCAGATCATCTTCCTCTCCGTTTCTCCTTTTTATGATACTGACAACAATCCTCAGGTGGGCCCTCCACATCCAGCACCATGCTGATTCAGTTAAGCTGGATGCTACAAGTTGATCAGTAGTTATCAATCCACTACAGAACATCTTTATCTCAATCTGATAAAAGCTATCTATGACAAATCAATGGCCAACATCATACTAAATGGAAAGACTTTCCCTCTACAATCAGTAACAGGACAAGGATGCTCTCTTATTACTACTCATGTTCAATATAGTTCTTGAGACATTAGCTAGAGTAATTAGACATTAGCTAGAGTAATCTCCCACCAAAAGACTCATAGAATTAATAGCCAAATTTCACAGGATAGCAGGACACAAGATCAACACTCAAAACTTAGTTATCATTCCTGTACACCAATAATAAACTCACCAAAAGAGAAATTAGGGGAAAAGTACCTTTCACAGTAGCATCAAGAAAAATGAAGTACTTAGAAATTAACCTAACAAAGGAAGTGAAAGACCTCTAAAATGAAACTGTAGTCCACTGAAAAAGTATATTAAACAGGACATCATAAAATGGAAGGATATCCCTTGTTCCTGGATAGGCAGCACCAATATAGTCAAAATGGGCATGCAGTACTTCCAGAAGTCTTATACAGGTTTAAGGGAATTCCAGGCAAACTATCAATAGTATTCCTCATAGAACTAGAGAAAGTGCCATCCATGAGTGGTTTTGTACACCTGCAATCCCAGTACTTAGGAGGCTGAGGCAAGAGGATCATCATGAGTTTGAGGCCAGCATGCACTGTATATTGGGACTTTACCACAAACAAACAAACAAACAAACTAGAAAAAACAGTTCTAAAATTCATATGTAACCAGAAGTGACTTAGAATAGCAAAAGTAAATTTGAGCAACAAGGGCAAGGCAGGGGCATCACAATCCTGGACTTCAAGTTATACTAAAAAGCTACAATGATAAAAACAGCATGATATTGGCAAAAAACCAGACTTACAGATCAGTGAACAGAAGATACAGAAATAACTCCAGGCACATAAAACTTGCATATCTTTGACAAAGTGACCAAGTACTGGAGGAAACATAGCCTCTTAAACAAATGGTTACTGAAAACACTGGCTATCCACATTCTAAGGATTGACTCTAGACCCATATCTTTCACTGTGCATTAAACTAAAATAAAAATGGATCAAAGACTGAAATATTAAATAACCTGCTAGAAGACAAAATAGGCAACATGCTATTTTTTTTTTAAGGCAAAACTCTTAAAGACAGAGGTAGACAAAGACTTTCTGAACAGAACCCCAGTTGACTCAAGAAATAATACTGAGAATCAAAAAGTGGGATCATATCAAATTAAAAAGCTTCTATACAGCAAAAGAAACTACCTTCCTACAGAAAAATTTGGGGAAAATGGGGAAAAAATTGGAGGAAAAAAGGGAAAAAAATTTTGTAAGCTACTCTTTACACAAAGGACTAATATCTATAATATGTAAGAAACTAAAAGAAGACAAAGAAAAATTAGACCTTTTATTTTTATTTATTTATTTTTTAAAATTTTATTTAAAGAGGAAAAAAGCAAAACAGAAAAAGGGGTAGAAACAATACAGAATTTCAGAAAAAAAATAAACAGTAAGAAATCACTAGTTGATAAATTACATATCTTCTTAGACATAGTTGTTCAAGTTACAAAATTAAACAATATAGAGTGGACATTCAAACAGTGAGGCTGCAAAGAAGTTCAGTGATCCAATAACAACTTAGCAACGTGGTTATCAATCCTACACACTTAAACATAAATGCAATTATATCCTTTAGAGCACTTTCTGTTCCTCCTTTTACTTTAAAAAAAAATTTTTTTTTTTACTTAAAGAGAAAAGCATGTAAAGGGTAGCGATAATACAGAATTTCAAAAAAAAGATAATAAATCACTAGTTGATAAATTACATATTGTCCTCTTAGAAATAGTTGTTCAAGTTACAAAATTGAAGCATACAAAGTAGATATTCAAACAGTGAGAATGTAAACAGCTATGCATACATGAGTCTTTACATGTGTTTCTATGCTTTCTATATTAGAGGGAAAAACAAAACATAGCAAGACAAAACAAAACATCCCTATAAAAACATAAAACCAAAAAGTCATATAAAACCACAGTACAAGGTGATCTACAGTGGTTACTGTGTTATCTCTTATTATCTTCAATACAATTGTCTATATCATCAGGCATAATTGAATATAGCAGTATAATTGAATATAGCAGTACATAACAATATTAGTAAAAATAAAACATTGTAGACAGTATAAAACTTCAAAGGCAGGTAATAATCAAACCGTAGTGGATATTCTAGTGAATCTTGTCATCTTTAGTGCAGTTGCCTATACTTTCAGACTTGATACTATCAATCATAACAGCTTTGAATAAAATCTATCAATACAAAACAGCGATCTAACAAACCAGAGTCCATTATAATCAGTCATGGTAAAACAGCGTAGGTTTTACAGAGCTTTAGATTAAGTTAATAGGAAATTAAGGATGATTACCATACTATATCCTGTTATTTTCAGGATTACTGTTTGTGCCCTCAAATCTAGTACAGGTAGAATGACTGGAACAGAATATAATACATCTAAGCAGAGTAGTGTGAGTAATGTGGGTTTTAAATCCTGGTTCACTATTAACAATATAGTGTATCAAGGCCATCTATGTTAGAGATTCTAGTTATCCTTCTCTGCCTCATTTCTGCTATGCTATTTTTCTGCCTTTGTTTAGTTTTCTCCTTCATTCTACTGCCTGCCCCACTCATTGAGACCTTTCTGCACTGTTCCTAAAATCCTGGCATTTTTTTTCTCTCTCTAGAATGTCCTTCAGTATTCTCTGTAGGGTTGGATTGGTAGTCACAAACTCCCCCAGTTCCTCTTTGTCATGGAAGCATCTTGTTTCTCCATTAATTTCTAGTGACAGTTTTGCTGGGTACATCAATCTGGGCTGGAGGTTATCTTCTTTCAGGGCTTGGAATACTTTGCTCCAAGCTCTTCTTGATGTAATGGTCTGTGTCGAGAAGTCAGCCGTGATTCTGATGGCTTACTTTTATAGGTAATCTGTTTCTTTTCCCTGACGGCTTTTAATATTCTATTTTTATATTGAATTTCTGGTATCTTGATTATTATATGTCTGGGTGTAGATCTGTTTTGGTTGTAGGTGGCTGGAATTCTGTATGCCTCACATAACCGAATGTCATTTTCTTTTCCCATGGTTGGGAAGTTTTCCTTAATTATTTCCATGAATAATCTTTGTCATTCACCTGTATGTATTCCTGCTTCTTCATTCACATTTCTTATTCTTAAATTGTAGATTCTCTTGCCATCTTCTAGCCTTTGTATTGTTACTGCCTGTTTCCTTGTAATTTTTAAGAGATCTTTCCTTTCATGATCACACATTGCAAACTTATCTTCAAGTTTTGATAGTCTATCCTTAGTTTCTTTTAAGGCGTTTTGCCAGCTTTCAATGGGGTTTTTAATTTCCTGGTAGTCTCTTTGAATCTGCTTCATGTATTCTATATTTTCTTTATATTCTTTATTGAATGTTTCTCTCCTTTTTTTGTATTTCTCCCTTCTTCCATCTGTATCTTTCTGAGAGATGCTTCCTGAGAGCATTTCTTTTATTACTCTACTCATATCTTGCTTTACTTGATTTAATGTTTCAGTTTTGAGCTTGTCTACAAGGTTCCAAAGATACTTTTAATGTCCATTGAAGCCATGTCTGCTGTTGTGTGTTTGCTGCCTCAGTTTGCCTTATTTTTCCCTCTCCTATATCAGGGCTCTCAGGGTTCTGGGCTGGGGTCCTCCTCCTGCCTCTCTCTCCTGTCATGGTCCTGGCTTCTTCCACACAGGTTACAGTGCAGGTCCCAGCCCCCTTCCCTGTTGGCCACGTTTCCTCCGAAGCATGCTGACGAGGGACCTCCACCGTCTCCTGACTGCTGTTATCACTGAGGTGCAAGCAGCGGCTGCCTAAGCCTGCCCCTCCCCACCGGGCCAACCAAACTGCAGAGGCCTTCCCCTGGTTAGTGCTTCCTAGGTGCAGGGAATTGATTTGGGATGGCTCATTGGGTCCCAGCTAGGGGCGCGGCCCAGTCTAAGCAAATCCCATGAATCTGCTTTGGGGAAGGAGGAACCAACTGAAGTCATTGTTGCACCTAGTTCAGGCTCCTTCTGCCAGATTCCAACATGTCGCCCATTTGATTGCACCCTTCCCTTGGGGGGGCTTTTTTCCCAATATCAGCACTGACCATGGATTAATGAAGGTCCCTTTGCCGGCTCTGCTCTCTGTTGGGCTCACCAACCCCCGACCTCAGTGCTGCTGTGCTTCCTGTGAGTGGTGGCAGGAATGAGTTTGGGGGCTCTGCAGGCTGCTGCAGAGTCAGGCTGTTGCAAATTTGGTGGGTCGCTGCGAACAAAAACACTGTGTCCTGTAATTTCTAGCTGTTTCAGTTGTAGTCCCAGAGTATTTGATGAGCTTTTTTATGTTTTAATTTATTCCTGTGTCAAGAGGATTCGTCTCCCTCTGTCTGGGTCTCTCCAGGGTGTTTTATTCTGGCGTATGAGTTGTTTCTCCCGGAAGGCTCTGTATTTTGTTGCTCACTGATCGGCCATCTTGTCTTCTCCGTCAAGATTTTCTATATAAACATAAGTCAGAAAAGAGTGGAAATACTTGCACTTATACCAGACAAAATAGACTTTATGTCAAAAACAGTAACAAGAGACAAAAAGGTCATTTTGTAATGATAAAAGGGTTGATTCATCAAGAGATGATAATAATCATGAATACATATTTACTCAACATCAAGGCACCTAATATGTGAAACTAATATGAAACGATCTGAAGGGAGAAATATATAATACACTTTGAAATGGTGAATTTTATGGTATATGAAATTTCAGTTTTTAATAATGTAAAATAACAGTTTGCTCAAATAAAAATTGAGGGAATTCACCAACAGCAGGCCTGCACTAAAGACATGTGAAAGGAAACACTGAAAGAGCACTATCCCAGACATAAATATGAAAATGCAGGAAGGAATGAACACTATTCGAAAGAATAAATACTATTGCATATCATTGACACAAAACAAGTGTAATGTGAAGCTTAATATATTTATAACATGACATGAGGAGGTAAAAAACCTAGACTTCTATAAGAAAATGTTTTTCAAACTTTAATGTAAGTTACCTGAAATTCTGTTACAATGCAAATTATGATTCAGTAAGTTTAGAAAGGGGAATGAGATTCTGCATTTTATGAGATCCTGATAATATAGATATTACTGGTGTATGCACAACATTTTCTTGAAGTTCTAAGGTTCTACTCGACCCAGGCAAGTAGTGAGAATATTAATTATGTTAGGCCATATTAAGTCAAGGATTCATGTTATAATCACTCAGGAAATTATAAATGAATGAAAAATTATAAAAGTTAAAAGAAAAATAATTAAAAATTTTGATTCATCTAAAAGAAAATCAGAAAAAAAAAGGCATTAAAATAAATGGGTCAACTTGTGTCCTGCAGTGGAGCCAGTTGGGCCAACAGTAGAATAAAAGCAGTGGATCGTAAGTATAAGAGCTAAAATTCTTAGAAGAAAACAGAAGAAAAGTTCTATGGTCTTACATTAAGCAAAAACTTCTTAGCTAGAATATGGTAAGATTAAGTATGTGCCAGGCATACTTTGAGGTACTAGCGATAAAAATCTAGACAACATAAACTGCTTGTCAAAACAAAATAAAACCCATGGGTCCATTTGTGAAAGACAAGCACAGGCCTTACAAAGCCCTTATGCATTGCAAAGCCCCTGTGCTTAGGGTGGGTGGGAATCCTCCTCTTCAACTTTCAGCCAATCAGAACTATGAGCAAACACCTGGTCAAAGTATGACTAATCCTAAAGTAAAGAAGTTGGCCAAGCAAATAGATAGGAGATTAAATATCTATAACAAAAGCAACAAAAGGCACTGAGGGTCAGGCCCATTTGAAGAACAGTTTAGAGGCCAGTAAAGGCAGGGAGAGTAGAAAATAAAAGTATATAAGGTAAGAGAAGTAAATGGGTCTTCAGTTGCTTAGACCTACACTGTATTATTTTTATTTTTTATTAATTTAATTTAATTTAGTTATTTTGGTGCCAGGGATCGAACTTACAACTTTGTATTTACCAAACAGACACTTATGCCGCTGAGCTAAATCCCCGGCATATTTTTTTATTTTATTTTTTTGTCTTTTTGTCTTTTTGAGACAGTGTCTCGCTATGCATTTCAGGCTGGCCTTCTGCTCACTTCATAGAACAGGCTGGTCTCAAACTTGGCAGCAATCCTCTTGCCTTAGCCTCCCGAGTGCTGGGAATGCAGGCGTGTGCCTTCACGTCCAATTACACTGTATTATAGATAGCACACATTCATTGTTCAATGTGGTAGTGACCAACTATGTGTGACTATTTAAATTTTTATTTTACTGAAATAAAATTAAATGAAATTAAGGGTTTAGCTCCTCAGATGTACTAGGTACATTGCAAGTGCTCAGCAGCCACACATGGTAACTAGTGACTGCCAGGCTGGACAATGCAAATACAGAACATTTCCATCTTCACAGGAAGACCTGCTGAACAGAGCTGGTTCAGAGCTTTATAGGCTGTCATAAAGAAATTTAGAGAAGCTAGTGTGAGCCTAAGAACTAGATACTCCACAAGAGGTCATCAGCTTTAAAGAAACCAAACCATAATGCAAAAATGACATTAAATCGCCATCTTTCCAATAAATGCCCAGTCCATAGGGTAAACTGATGAACACTTCCAAATTCTTCCTTGAAATAATTTTAATAGGCTTCTTTGAAAAGGTATTCTGTGATCAAATAGTTTTGGGGAAAACTAATTTGGGAGAAATTTCTCACTCACATCTTTGAAAAGGCTTATTTCTTAATAAGCCTTAGTAAAGGCGCTTAGTTGTTTTTTCCCCCATACTGGGGGATTGATTCTAGGCCTTTACTCATGTTAGGCAAGCATTCTGTCACTGAGATACACCCCAGCCCTGCCTCTCTTTTTTGAGATGAGATCTCACTAAGTTGCCCAGGCTAGCCCCGAAACCTGCATCCTCTGCCTCAGCCTCTCAAGTAGATGGGATTATAGCCTTGTGTCAGCCTCAGGATTAGTTTTTGGTTTGTTTGTTTTTAAGGATTAGTTGATTATTGATCAACCTTTGCCAATATATTTTACCTAATTTGAAGGAAAACAAACTTTGTTACTGCAAGCCTTCCTTAGAGGCTTTGAAATGCTAATGTAAACCGTGAGTCTCAATCATATATACTGTTTCCCACAATGAGTAATTTTTGTTATAATTTTTGAGCAATTAATATGTGTCTGGCAGCAGCTAAGTGCTTCTCAGATGTTATTTACTCTTCAAAACCCCCTAAGAAATGGACACTATTATTTGACCCATTTTCAGAGGAAGAGGCAAAGTGCAGAAAGGTTAAATAACTAACAAAGAGGGAAGATGTGAATGTTGCAAGGTAATAAATGGTGGGTCTATATTAGAACACTGCTAGTCTGGCTCTCAAGTTTGTAGGCTTAACAACTGTATTTCTCCTTTCAGAATTATTCGGAAACAGTATTTTGTGCACCTTTGAATATGTGTTAAGATCACTCTGAACATTGTTTATGCAGTTTGGAAAATACAGTACCAAGACTATTTAGGCCTATCTTTCAGACAGCCTGAATGAGCTATGCAAAAGCCATATCCAAAATCACTTTTGTACTTTTAGAAACATTCCAGTTCCAAGTTTATAGTTTTTGTATTCTGCTGAGATTTTAAAGAAAGGGTAGGCTGATGGTTATGATGGCACACATCTATAATTACATCTTCTTGGAAGGCTGAGGCAAGAGGATTCTAAGACCCCTTAATGAACCACTCTCAAAATTAAAAAAAAAAAAAAAGGATCAAGTTGTAGCTTAGTGGTTGAATGCTTGCCCGCTTGCCTAGCATGCTTGAGACCCTAGGTTTAATCCTGTATATATAAAAAAAAGTGTCTAGGTCTGTCATTCTCAAATTGCATTTACTTGTTAATTCCCATAGTTTCATAAGTTTGTTAATAATAGAATTTTGCCACTCATTGAATATAAACTCTGATTTGGACATTTACCAAAACAAAATTCTGATATTCATAACTTTTAAATCTCTGTATTACTTTCTCCACTTGAGGCAGTACTGTCATTTTATTTGATAAATAACCAACTTCTGTCTTTTACGGCTAAGAAAATAATTGAGCTTATTTACTCATGATAACAGATACTCAAATACACAAGCACAGAAGTAATTATTGAAATTTTAAAGCCTGCCTATTCAAAGCCACCCTGGGCTACACAGTAAATTGAAGACCAGCCTAGACTACATAGCAAACTACTGTCTCAAAAAAAGTAAAGAGAAAAACTCAAAAAATAAAATTTAAAAATCAAACAAGTTACAAATGCTTACAATTTAAACATCTAATACATAGGTATAAATAATTTATGTCATACATTATTAAATTAATTAATTTGGTTAACTAAGTTACAGGTGGTTGCAGTTAAACATCTAATGCATAGGTATGAATAATTTATATCATATATTTATTAAATTTATTTAGGTTTTTTTTTTTTATCGGTCCCAGGGATCGAACTCATGATCATGTGCTTGCAAGGCAGGTGCTTATGCTGCTGAGCTAAATCCCCCAGCCCCATTTATTTAGTTTTTTTGAGGCAGGGTCTCACTATACAGTTCTGGTTGTTGCTCTTGAATTCACTGTACCCTAGGATGGCCTTGAACTCACGGTAATCCTCCTGTCTCAGCCTTCCAAAGGCTGGGATTACACCCATGTGCTGTCTTACTGTCTTGTCTTCGTTTTTTTGTTTTTTTTGGGTTTTTTAGACAGAGTTTTGCTAGTTCAGACTAGTTTTAGAACTCACTATATAGTCCAAGCTGGCCTCAAACTAAGTGATCCTCCTGTCTCAACCTCCCAAGTGCTGGGATTACAGGTGTGCTCCATCATGCCAAGCACTGTGAAATTTTAAATACATTAGTTTTTTTTTTTTTTTCAAGTATGACAAAATCCATGAGGTTGGTACTGATCTCTGAGCTTATTGATGCTTTCATATCTTCCTCCTTTAATGGCCTTTGTGCGAGGGGAAGAAATGAATAAAAACCACAAAAGGACCTTGCTCCTATTAAAATATCAATGTTTCTAATGGTAAAATTATACTTTAATACAAATACAACTGAACACATTAAAGACTAACATATTAATTGAGTGATCTAGTAAAATATTACAATCAGTTCAGACAAGAACTCTAAAGGAAAAGTACATGCACATGCTATGAGGAATGTTGAATTTTTTTTCCACTATAGGGATTTTTTTTAATGGCAGGGTCTCACGCCTGGCAAGGCCAGGAATTGAATCCAGGGCCTTTGCATTGGGCTACATCCTCATCCCTTTTAAAAATATTTTTTATTTTGAGGGCTAGGACTTGTGATCCTCCTACCTCAGCATTCCAGAGTATTGGGATTAGAAATAAATGCCACCATACCTGGCCATTTAAAGTTAATTTTTAAATAGTTGCAAAGCTGGCCTTTCTACAGGTTAAAAAAGAGATAAATCAATTCCTTCATCTGGAAAAAGTTGTTTGTATATATATGGAGAAGAATAGGCTAGGCATACATATCTGTAATCCAGCACTCAGGGGGCTGAGGCAGGAGGATCATTATGAGTTGGAGGCCAACTTGGCCTACATAGTGAATTCAAGGCCACCCTGAACTACACAGTGAGGCCCTTTCTCAAAAAAAAAAAAATCCTTTGTGTTGCTGTTAGTTATCTATAATGTACAAGTCTATAACAAATAGCTCAAAATGTGAAAATGTGCAAACATCATGGGATCTAATAAAACATTCCAGACAACACAATTTTCCACTGAAGACACCTAGTAATATTTTAGGTGTCTACTTCATGTCCTTTAAAATTTTTCTTCATTATCTCAAAGCAAAGTATGCTAAAGTCAGAAAAAAGAAGCTATCTTTAATTGAACTAAAAATGATCAGTGGAAACCTGCAAGAGATAGAGAGCAGTGGTATAAGAAATGAGTAGAAATACTTAACCTAACAGGTAACTAAAAATGGATAATTAATATAAACATACTTCTGTATGTGTGAAGGATCATCCCAAGGAGAGAAAACCTTAAAACTTAGAAGTGCAAGATTCTGAACTTCACAGTTACCAGTGCTCTATAAAATGTACATTTTATTCACCAGGCATGGTGACACATACTTGTAATCTCAGCACTTGAAGGCTGAGGCAGGAAGACTGCAGTGAGTTTGAGGCCAGCCTGGACTATCCAATGAGACTCTGTCTCAAAAAAACCAAAACAAAGTCTATATTTTAATATCAATATAAGAATCATAGTTGGCAGAATGATCTTGTGATACTGTTCTATGAAGTATAAAACAAGACTAGTTTAACCCCTCTTTTCATCCCTACCAGTCTAAATTTGTCTTAGAATTTGAAGCCACTTTTTGGACATCTCTATCAGGGACCAGCAATCAGAGTACAAGCCAAATTAGCCTGCCACCTCTTTTTGCAATATAGTTTTGTTAGAACACAAGCACACCCACTCATTTACATATTATCTACATATTATAGTGGCAGAACTAGAAAGTTATAATAAGGATCATACAACCCATAAAGCCTAACACATATATTAGTGGTGGTGAACCTATGATATGCATTAATCAGCCAGCTGTTTGTTATCACTGAATGCTCTAAAAGGTTATTTATCACTGATACATACTATCTGGTCTTTTATAGGAAGTATACCCTGGGGCTGAATGTATAGCTCAAAAGTATAGCTGTCACCTAGCAGGTGTGAGGCCTTGGGTAGAAGGGAGGGAGGGAGAGAAGACACACACACACACACACACACACACACAGAGAGAGAGAGAGAGAGAGAGAGAGAGAGACAGACAGACAGACAGACAGACAGACAGACAGACAGAGACAGAGACAGACAGAGAAAGATAAGAAGAAAGTATCCCAACCCCTGACATAGATCATGAGTTGCTTGCCAGGCATGGTGGTGTATATCTGTAATCGAGGCACTGGAAGACTGAGGCAGGAAGATTGCTGCAAATTATTATAACTTCAGTATTATGCTTAAATACATTTACATTTTATAAGTTAAAACTGTCTTGGTTACTTTTCTTTCATTGCTGGGGCAAATATCCAACACTCAAAATTAAGGAAAGAAAGGTTTATTTTACTCACAGTTTGTGAGGTTTCAGTCCATAATCTGCTGGGTCCAACGCAGGGTGGTGTGGCAGAGGGCAACAGTTCATGGCGACCGGAAGTCAGCAAAAGCAGCAAGTGCAAAAAGGGAGGACCACATGCATAGAAGACTTTCTGTCGCTTATATTGTATGTGGGCTACCCACCCTAGGGCAAATATAGCACTACCACCCATAATCCCAGCATTGGACCATGAATTAATCATAAATTCTAGAAGCCCACCCCCCTCCCTGCATGAGGCTTTTAGGGGACATCTAAACACAAACCACAGCAAACAATATCAGTATATATTTGGTGAAACAAACATACATGTAGAAAAATTATTTTATTTACTTATTATATAGATAATGCTTATATAGATGTGAATAAACTATGGAGTTCATAGACCCAAGGAAGAAGTGATCTAGTTTAAGTTTCATCATTGAAAAAGATAAAACTTATTCTGGTTAGTCAATTCTGCTATCTAAGTGCTATCAGAAAAAAATGCCTTGATAGTAACTATTCATATTGTTTTTGCCAGATATCTTTAATATGTAGTTAGCTTATACTCAAAACCTCAACAATATTTGTTTATTTAAATATTTAAGTGAACATTTTATCATAATCTGACCTGACAAATTTGAATAGAAGTTATGTTGCTCAGAACTAAATATCTATGAAAATATTGTGAGATTGTATTCTCTTAAATTAATATTGCTGTCTGATAGCACCTGCCTAGAAATTTTGTAGACCAAAATGTTAGTGTTACAATTTGTGTCTGGATGTCTCCCCAAAGCCTCATGCAGTCACAGGGTTCTTTTGGAGGTGGCAGAATCTAGACTATGTGATAGATTTGTAGTACAATGTTGGGATTAAGGGTGCTGAGATTAAGGGTGGGTGATTGCTGGATCATTCCACTGATTGGAATGGCACTGCCCTAATTCCAGTAGACTGGATATGATATAAGGGACAGAAAAAGACCATTTCACTCTCTTATTGCTTTTGCTGTCTTCTGCCATGTACTGTTGCCCCTCTGGCATGTGCTTCTTTTCCTTAGCTATATTTTATTTTAGAGCTTTGAAAATATCATTTGTTCCAGAATTGAAATAAACAACTAATTCTTTAGAAAATTCTAGTTCTCCATGCAGATAACATCCCCCCCCTTCTGTAAGATGGTGTGATGGTCTTTCAGTCAAGTAAGACACCTGGTTAAGCACCTCAATACTATATAAAGGAAACTTATGGCATTTTTACAATTCGCTCACTTGCTCCCTATTATAAGAAAATGCCCTATGTGTCCTCTAAGCCTTCACAAGAAAAAAAAAAAACTTTATATTATTTGTTCTCCAGATTTTCCTTACATAAGCCTAAATCTGCCTCCCTGAGTCTTCCACTCTTGGGCCTGCTTTTAAAGCTTGTGGGGACCTTCTCATAATCCTGGTATTGGTATGAAGTTTTTTTTTTTTTTTTTTGCTAAAGACACTTGAAATTCAACAGATACAGAAAGGGTGATTTTTAGGAGCTTCTCTAATCAGAATAAAAGCAATAACTTTTGGGAAATGAGACTGCCATACATTCCCCCAGTCACTTAACATACAATGGTATATAAAAAGTTTGACCTCCCCTACTTGCCCTAAATCCACATATGTAAGTCTTCTAAATTTAGAGACTATGCTTTCATATCTCCAGGGTGGGTCTACTCCCAGGAGGAAGAATGAAAATAAGTCTACCATAAATACCCTTTCCAGGGAGTTTCACCTCTAAATAAGATAGACCACTTGTACCTATATAGATAAACATTACCATGAAATTTATCTGCCTTTTGTTTTTCTTGAAACCCATTTGTGTTTCCTAAAGAAACCTATTTGTTCTCATAGGAATCATTTCTCCCTACTACCATTCCCTACTAGTTAGATATATAAGCTTTTAATTTTATATATTTGGTAACCACTTCTTTTTGTTAGCTCCCATAAGCATACTATAAAATTTTCACTGCTAAATGTATTGGTTTAATTTGCAGGCCCCCAGTTACTTAACATAAAAGGATACATAAAAAGTTTAACCTCCTCTACATGCCCCAAACCGATACATTAAGTCCTCTGCTTTTAGAACTTTCATATCTCCAGGGCTGTTGTAAGCTGAAGTTCTGTGCTTGCAACATACCTTTTTAGGCAGCCAAAATAATAAGGGACAGGAAAAGAGGTTAAAGGAGTGTATTATAGGAAGATTGGTTAGATAAAGTTAGATAGGTTGTCTGTTCATTGCTATTTGATAAGCTATTTCCCATTTAAAACCCTAGAGCCTTCAGTCATTTGTGAAGAGGAAAGGCAGTGATTTAGTTAAATCCTTCATCAAGGACTGTGTACACACAGGCAAGATTTTGGTTTCCAAAAAGTGAGATTTTGCTAAGGGCTTGGTCAGGAACTTTTCAGGCATAAAAAGGGGTTTATATACAAACACACATAAAAAGGGGTTTATATACAGACACACACACACACGCACACGCATGCACACGCACGCGCGCACACACTCCTTTTTCCATTCCTCATTATGAGATGTTTTCTTAGCACAGTATAATCCCACAAAGTTGCGGTTCAGAGTTTGTAGCCTCAATAGTTCCCAGATTTTCCCTTAAAACCTAACTAATAATTGTTCCTGGAACCGCCCCCCCCCCCACAATTTCTTAGAAACTATAAATATTCTCCACAATTCTTTTGGTGAGAGGTTTGCAAGTAGCCAATCTGAGTGTTTTTCAGTTTTCACTGCTGATTGGCTGCTACCCTGAAACCCATTTCTGGCAGATGCACCAACATTCCCACATCATAACAGATTACTGTACTGCCTGTAGCTATCTTGAGGATTCTTGGTTTTGCTCTTCTTAGAGCTCTAAGATCCCTAAGATGATGTCAGAATGCCTTGCACCTTTTAAGACTTTATTAATACAGTATTTTATTAAACTAAATTACATAACTGTGGGAAACGTAGCATATTTAGCATCTAAACAAAAAAATAGGCATTTTTCTGATTATATCTGAAAGTCATAGTTTTTCACAACTTGTGAGTATTCTACAAACATTACCTCCATGAAATTTGGAGGTCCACTGTATTTAATTTCCACCTGTTTGCATAGTTTCTGTGATTTCTTTTGCCATTGGTTTCTAGTTTAATTGTACTATGATCTGATAATATATATGGGACAGTTTTAATTCTTTATTATTTACTTAAGCATGCTTTATGGGCTAATATGTGTTCTGTTTTGGAGAAAGTCCCATGTACTACTGAGAAGAATGTGTACTCTGTTGTTCTGTTCTGTACTGTTAATGTATGTTCTGTTGGATGGAACCCTCTGTGGGTATCTGTTGAATTCATTTGTTTGAAGATTTGGTTCAACTCCGATGTTTTCTTGTTAATTTTTTTTTTTGGTGTGTGTGTGTGTGTGTAAGTTGTTTATTTGCGATGGTGGGATATTGAAGTTCCTATTACAATTGTATGGGTGATTGTCTGAGTTTTCACATTCATTAGTGTTTGTTTTATGAAGTTGGGCATGCTGGTATTTGATGTATATATGTTATAATTATCTCTTCCTGTTGAATTGTTTCCTTAACCAATATATAGTGACTGCCTTTGTCTCTTCTGATTAGTTTTGGCTTCAAATCCACTTTGTCTAAAATTCAGATAGCTACTCCTACTTTTTCTTCTGGGTTCCTGTTGCTTGGAATATTGTTTCCTACCCCTTAATTTTAATTTTTAATTTTTTTATTTTAAAAAGAATAAAACAAAAGAGAACAGAACAAAGCAAATCAGAACAGAACAATGCAAGCAACACAGCACTTCACAACAAGACAATAGGATATCAACAGTAGCTACCATAATGTTGCTTTTCTTTGAAATAGTTGAGCATACCTTCACACACAATAATATCAAACATAGCAAAATATTATAAAACCATTTAAAAGAATGAAAACATTATAGGACCTCAAAACCAAGTAACAGGAAATGAATAATGGCTACTATAATACCTTATTTTCCTTGAAAAAGTTGTCTATACCATCACACATAATAAAATCAAATAAACACAACAGGATAGAATCAATCAAAACAGAAAAACATAAGCATGGTAAGACTTCAACATAAGATGATAGTAAATCAGCATTGGCTACCATGGCCATTTATACCATCACACATAATAATATCAAAGAATAAAACCAATGAAACAATTGAATGAAAGCATTATAAGACTTCAAAGCAATATAATAGGAAACCATGATTGCCATAGTATATTCCATTATATTCAAAATAGCTACCTCTACCATCTGACAGCATAAAATCTAACAAAACAAGACAGAACAAAGCCAAACCTAACAAAATTGTGTAAACAATGCAAGAGTTCAAGACAAGACAATAAGAAATTAATAGTAGTTTCCACCTTCCTCCCAGGTGTTTCCTCCCCTTTGCTCTTTAACTATTTTGCTTTTGGATCCCATTAACTCCTGTTTCTTATGCTAGGGTTCACACATATGAGTTCAAACTGTTTAAACATGATCTCCAGTTGTGTCCATTTACTTACAGGGGCCTTGAGATTATTCTGCTTTATAGCTGGGTAGCTTTCCACTGCATGGGAATACCATATCTTTCTTATACATTCTGCAGTTGATGGGCACATTACTCTTGCTTTTTTTTTTTTTTTTTTTTTTTTTTTTTTTGTCTCTTGTCACGTGGAACAATTTTCTCTCCTTTGATTTTCAGTCTGTGAATTTCCTTTCCAGTTCACAGTATATTGATGGATCTTGCTCTTGATCCACTCTCGCTGTGTTTCTTTTTATTGCTGACCTGAGACCATCTACATTAATGGTTACAACCGGCATACATTTGTTTGTCTTTGCCCTGCTATCCTCCCGTTGTTGTCCCTCTATTCAATTGCCTGTCTTGTTTGGCCATCCTCCTCTGCTGCTGTTCCTGGAACCATGGTCATCTTTATCTAGAATATCCTTTAGCACTCTCTGTAGAGTTGATTTTGTAGTCATGAATTCCTTCCATGGTTCCTGTTGACAAGACTGCTGTGATTCTGATTGGTTTTCCTTTATAGGTGATCTGTCTCTTTTCTCTAACAGATTTTAATATTCTGTTCGTGCGCTGAATTTCTGGGATCTTGATTATTATATGTCTGGGTGTACCTATCTGCATGCCAGATCCATTTCCCATGTTTGGGAAGTTTTCTTCTATTACTTCTGTGAATATTCTTTTAATTTCATTTGTGTTGACCCCTGCTTCTTCACAGACACCTATCACTCTTAAATTATGTTTCTTTATGTCATCTTGCAGCTGTTGAGTTATTTCCTGATTCCATGTTATTTTTAAGAGATCTTTCCTTGCATGATCACTAGCTGCAATCCTGTCTTCAAGATTTGAAAGTCTGTCTTCAGTCTCTTTCAAGCAGTTTTGCCAGCTTTTGATTGAATTTTTAATTTCCTGCATCTCTCTTTGAATCTGTTTCATGCATTGTAATTCCTTTCTACATTCATTTAAGGTTTCCATCATTTTCCTATGCTCCTCTTTATTGTCTATGTCTTCTTTAGACCTGCTAAACAATTCTTTCAGTATGTTTGTAATTTCTTTTTTTACCTGAGACATTATTTCTGTTTGACTGCTTTTACAATCTCATGAAGTTGTTTCCTTACTTCAGTTGCTGTCCTCTCAGAGATTTCAGGTGTGTGAATTCCATTTTCTTCCATGACCGTATCTCCCAGACTTATTCTGTGTGAGCTAGAGGTCTAAGTTTGCATTTTGCTCCTTCGTCTTGACGTTTTCCTGGATTCCTCCCAACAAACTGGTTGTGGGGCCCCAGGTACTTCCCACGTTGGCTTCCCCTAGGCAGTGTAGGGGGATGGGACAGACACCTGGGTTCCTCTAATTCCAGAGTTACAGTGAGGTAGCAGGGTGTGGAGTGGTCTTCTTCAGACCTGTGCAGCTACACTGGGGCTTTGCTGATGATCAGGAGTGCATGAAGGTGGGGCTGCTTCTCAGCCTGTGTGTCTACACTGGGACTCCCCATGATGGTGGCACACACACAGAGGTATGTTTGTCTGATTCTGCTAGTGGGTGATGGCTGCCTGAGAGAACCAAGGACCTCCAGTGGTGGCCTATGGATGCACAGGGCTTACCTGGCTTTGTGTCCCTGCTCCTGCTGGCTGCCTTCAAAAAGGAGCCTTCTGGTGGCAGCTCCCTGAAGCTGAAGGTGGATCTACTGGTTCTCTCTGCCCACACTGGCCGCTTGCAGGATGTGGATTTTTGGTAGCAGTGCACAGCAGGCAGAGGTGGATCTATCTGTCTCTCTTGGCACACACTGAGTGTACAGAAGAAAGGGCCTTCCGGTGGCAGAGCCTGGCAGGCAGAGAGGTGGATCTTCTGGCTCTCTCTGCCCATGCTGGGCATGTGGAGGAAAGGGCTTCTGGTGCAGCACCTGGCAGGCTGACGCAGATCTTCTGGCTCTCTGAAAGGGCCTTCCAGTGGCGGTACCCAGCAGGCTGAGGTGGATCTTCTGGCTCTGTCTGCCCATGCTGGGCACATGGAGAAAAGGGCCTTCCAGTGGCAGTGCCTGGCAGGCAGAGGTGGATCTTCTGGCTCTCTCTACCTGCGCTGGGCACATGGAGGAAACGGCCTTCTGGTGGTGGTGCCTGACAGGCAGGGGTCTACCCTTTAACTTTTACTCTGTAAATTTCCTTGTAAATTAAATATGTTTCTTGTATACTGCATATTTTTGGGATTAGTTTCTTGATCTGTTCTGCCAATCTGTGTCTTTTGACTGGGAAATTGAGATCATCAAATAACATTGACAATTACTGCTCCAAGGTATGTTTTATTCCTTTTATTGCATTATTTCCTGTTGCTGATTTCTTTTTTTTTTTTTTTTTCATTTTGCTTAACTGCTCATCCCACCAGGTTTATTCATTGTTTTTGATGAATTGGCATTGTTGGATTCATGGTCTTTTTCTATTATGTCCTTGAGACTTTTTTTATAATGCTGGTGTAGTGGTCATGAAATTTTTTTGAGTGGGGGGGAAGCAAGCTTTAAATTTTTTTTACATTGGCAGTAATTGATAGAATTCAGTTTATAGGATTTCTTTTAATATTTTTTTTTAGCATTATTACTTTATTTTAAATTAGTTCTATTGACACATTTTAGATGTACATAATAACATTTATTGCATGCAATTTGTACGTGTACATGATATATCTTGATTCTTTTACCCCCTTCCCCTCCCTTCAGCCCCACTTCCCCACCTTATTTACAAAAGCTTTGTTTCCCTTTTTTCTTTTCTGTTCTCTTCTTTCCTTTTCCCTTCTGTAATGGTTGATACATTGTGTCAATCTGAGAAATGTAAAGGTTTAAGGGACTCAGCAGGGAGCTAGGGTCCTTTGTGAATATCCTCATCCTGTGTTAGAGGAGGGCACTGATGGTGTGGGCAGATAGCCTGCATATAATATAAGGGAAGAAAAGAGGCTTGCCTCACTCTTTTGCTCTTGATGTTTTTGCTATCTTCTACTGCCTTGAAGTGTTGCACCTGTGCCATGTCACCCTGCCTTGAAGCCAGATGATTATGGACTGAAACCTCCACAAACTGTGAGCTAAATAAACATTTCCTTCCTTAATTTTGGGTGTTGAGTATTCTGTCTCAGCAATGAAAGAAACCAAGACAGTATTTGGTACCAGGAGTGGGGTCATTGCTGTGACTGTACTTGACCATGTGATTCAAGAGTCTTTGGGATTGACTTTTGGGAAAAGTTTGGAAAGGTTTGGAGATGTCACCTAAAACAGTAGCACTGGAACATCTTAGGCTGTTCTGTATTGGAGATTTTGGTCATAGCTCAGAAGACCAGAAGGGTGACAGAAATCCTGATGTTTAAAGACCAAGCTTGGGAGGATTCTGTTGGGAAGGTCTGCATTGGGTGCTGGACTCCAGATGATGTATGTTATGACTTGGCAAAAATTCTCTCTGTGATTTGCTTGTGTCCAGAGAGTTTGGCTGAGATTAAGATTAAGGGTGGTAGACTAATTAATCTGGCAGAAGAAATTTCAAGGCAGCCAAATGTTGAGGCTGTGGCATGGTTATTACTGGGGTCATTTAGCCAGATTTATGTTGCAAATCAAGAGCAAAGAGCCCAGTGGGATGATTTAAAACATTGTGAATTTGGCTAGAAAGGAAGATCCAGTAAATCTGTGGACTGCAAAGATAGAGCTGAGGAAATCTTGATTGCTGAGAAGGAATGGGAGAATAGAAAAGATGGCCTGAAGGCATCACAAAAAAGGAGCAAGTCTCCACCTTTTGCAGCTTCAAAACTGCAAAAGTGAAAGACTGCTCTGAGGAGAAAGCCACAGAGTGTCATGTTCTAGAATGGTGGTGTCCTCACCATGTGCTAGAATGGCAGTAGCCATACTATGTTCCAGAATGGCAGAAGCACAGATTTGCTTTTCAGAATTGGATTCAGAGTGCCCAGTGACCCAGACTCTCAACTCCTACAGCCAAGAGAGAGGAAAACCTGTTCCAGCTGGCAGCAGACCTTGGCATCATCCAAATGGTGCTGGTTTTAGGTGCATGCAGAATGCAAAAGCTGTGGGATTAAGAAGGCTTCCACCCTGATTTCAGAAGACCTGGGAGGCTAGGCAGTGTACCTCTAAAAGGGCAGTGTATGCAGTTGTGAGGGTGAAGTGAAAGGTGCAGTGGAGACACCAGAAGTTTGAAAAATCCAAGAATGTGGACCATCTAAGAAAATCTGAAAGGAGGGAGCAGAACCAACCCAAGAGTGAAGCTGTGGGGGGCTATAACCACTGAAAGTACCACAGGAGTGGAATCTCACAAGCCCTTTGGAGCTCACAATTTGCCACAGATTGCCTCAAGTGCTAGACATGGAATTATAGGACTTAATGTTTGCCCTATTGGATTTTGAATTTGCTTTGGTTCCAATCCTTTGTATTCCTCTGTTTGTAACTTTTGGAATGGAAATGTTTATTTTGTGCCGTTGAATGTTGGATGTGTCTAACTTTTCATTTGTACTGAGGCTTGCAACTAAGAGTTTGCCCTACATCTTAGAGGAGACTTGGGACTTGAACTTTTCAACAATGCTGAAACTTGGACTGTGGAAATTCTTATAGAGGAACCTAAATGCCTTTTGCATAAAGGGATATGTATGAGTCTTTGGGTGGCCAAGGACAGAATATTATGGTTGTAATGTTATATAATGCTATAGACTTAATACTTGTTCTTAAGGATTGTTAAACCTGTGTTATAGCTGTGCAATGTTAAGAAAAAGCATGTCTCTTTGTATCTCGAAACCAGTTTAAAGAAGTATGTCTGGTTGCCATGTTAACAAGAAGTGGATTGTACTGGTTGGTACCTTGTGTCAACTTGAGAAGTTTAGAAGTTTAATGAAGCAACTCAGTAGGGAGCCTAGGTCCTTTGTAAATATTGTCATCTTGTGCAAGTGGAGGACACTGAGATAGCCTGCATACAATATAAGAGAGGAAAAGAGGCTTGCCCTCCTCTTTTGCTCTTGCTGCTTTTGCTTCTGCCACTGTAACAGCTGTCCCCCTGTGCCATGCCACCTTGCCTTGAAACCAGCTGATTTTGGACTGAAAACTCCACAAATTGTGAGCTAAATAAACATTTCCTTCCTTAATTTTGGACGTTAACTATTTTGTCTCAGCAAGGAGAGAAAAGTAACCAAGACATCTTCCTTCCTTTCTCCATTCCCCTTCCCTAGATCCTTTTCCCACTTGAACATTTTCTTCCTATTTCACAGTATCTGTGCAAAGTCCTAATTTAGACTTTTGGTTTCTCACACCAGAAAAACCACATGATATTTGAACATGTGTGTCCCATTTATTTCACATAAGAATATGGTCTTAAGGTGCATCCATTGATTATGAATTTTTTTTTTTACATTTTTAAAATTTTATTTAAAGAGAATGAAAAAAAGAAAAACAGAAAAAAGGATAGCAGCAATACCGAATTCTAAAAGAAAGAAAGAAAAAGGAGAATGAGAAAAAGCCCCACTAAGAAATCAGTAATTTATAAATTACGTACTGTCATCCTGGATGTAGTTGTTCAAGTTACACAGTTAAAGGGTACATAGTAAATATTCAAACAGTTAGACTACAAACAATTCTGCTCAAAGATCTAACAAAGATTCAGCAATTTGGTCATCTATTTTACACACTCAAACATACATGCAGTTATATGCCTTAGAGCACTTATTTTCCTCTTTTTTTTTACAATAGCAATTACACATTTTGGTTTTATTACTCTTGTAGTTCTTATTTACTTTTTACACTAGAGATGCAATATGATATTTATAAATATGATTCTTATTTATTTCACTAATGAGGATAGTCTCAAGTTGTTGCCATTTGCCTATGAAGGCCTCAAGATCAACCTTTTTATAGCTGAGTAATATTCCATTGTATAAAAATGCCACATTTTTTTCATCCACTCTTCAGTTGATGGGCATCTTGGTTGTTTCCAGGATTTAGCTATCACAAATTGTGCAGCTATGAACATGGGTGCACATATATCACTGTGATATGAACTTTCCACTTCTTTGGGGAAAATACCCAGGAGGGGGATAGCTGGACTGAATGGGGCTTCCAATCCTAGTCTTCTGAGAATTCTCCATATGG